>OZ007576.1:32655169-32840169 GCA_963931925.1 Onchidella celtica | reverse complement strand
GTCTGTCCCTCCACCACTCATCCATCCGTCTCATCCTTCCGTCCGACCACCCATCCACCAATACAACCATCCACCCATCCATCCATACACCCATCCAACCATCCACTGACCCGTTCATCAGTCCCTCCACTCGTCCATCGATCCATCCACTCATCCATCCATCTATCCACCCATCCGTCCGTCCAGCCATCCACTCATCCGTCCATCCATCCATCTATCCATAAAATGTTCAATTGTAAACACAGAGACACAAGTGTAAATACCTGCTCATTTATCGAGACAAAAACAAGTGATGACAATACTCTCATTCTACAGTTTTCAAATGGTTTTTACAATCCGACATAAATCCGTCCATTTAAACATTCCAGATAATTAATTACGGAGGCAAAAGGAGCATCACTCTTTTTGCTTAAAGGAAGAAAAAGAAAAGAGAAGGTAAACAGTCAGGACATTATGACCTGTCCATGGAATTGAATTTCAACTGTGCTTTCTGAAAAAAAAAATTAAAAAATTCTAGTGATAGAATTGGTCAATCTCGAAATTAAAGTGCCAAAAAAGAAAAAAAAAGGAAAAAAAAAAATTGGACAAGGAGAGGGAAGTGATGTAGAGAAAACTGGGGGAAAAAAATGTCGAATCAAATTTTGCGATTTAATCAAAATGGATGACTCAAATAACGAAACAATTATCGGAGATTTCCCCAAAGAACTTTAATACTCAGAGACAAAAGAAAATCTTTATTTTTCAGTTTCCAGCCCTGGGAAATGTCCACTTAAAAGTGGCACCAGCTTCCAGTAGAACCGATGCTCCCATATTCGAGTTGTCAAAATCCAGGGGAAAAGTACTCGTCCATGACTGACGTCGTACACGGCACCAAGGTGATAAGTGAATGCTGGTAAGAGCACCTTGACATTTACAAGATGCGTAGGCACCCGGAGTCTTTGTTTGACGATTTGTACATCACCAGATGTTTACCTTATAATGCTGAAAAGAAGGTCAGGTTGGAGAGATGCCGATGCTGGGTACCGCCACGGCGTGGAAAGTTTGACTTTGTGGGAGAGAAAATAATGGAGTTGAGAATGACAGAATGAGAGAGAGAGAGAGAGAGAGAGAGGGTGAGTGAGAGAGAGGGAGAGAGAGAGAGAGAGAAAAAGAGAGAGACTGAGAGAGAGTTGTCAGAATAGTGCCAGAGGAGAAAGAAAAAAAATACTAAATTGTACGTGAGTGAGAGAAAGAAAGAGAAAGAGAAAAAGAGAAAGAGGTATACAGAAAGAGATAGGCATGATCAGGGAGAGTAAGAAAGAAGTGAGACAGAGAGAGAGAGAGAGAGAGTAAGAGAGAGAGAGAGAGAGGGAGAGAGTATGAGAGATAAAGAAACAGACAGAGAGAGACAGAAACAGAGAGAGACACACACACACACACAGACCAAAACTGACATTCGAAAACTAGAACAGAAAGCTGTTAGAGGGGAAAAAAAAAAGACAAAGAAATTTCAATGATCCAGTGGGAGGATAATGAAATGGGCAGTTGAAAGAAGTGATTGGATGAGATCATGAAAGACAGGCAGAGCGCCAAGAAAACAACAGGAAAAACCAAAAAAGAAACTCAAATGATTGAATGAAAGGGAATGGTACAAACCCAGAAAGTGTCATAGTAAAGAACAAAAACCAAACAAAGCTAAAGAACTCAAGTAGTGCATCTTGGGATTTCATAGCACAGAACTACAACGTTTAAGATGAAAGCCAAAACTGAAAATTCCAATTGCAAAGTCAGGACACCCCGACCACTTGAAGATATTTATTTCCTTCAATATCACATCCAAAGACAAAAGATTTCACGTTTTTTTTTTCAAGAATCTGCAAACACAGTCGTCACAGAGCCTGGCCTTGAAAGAGGACTATTCAGTGAGATGTTTTAAAGAAATGGGTGTCTTTACATGGACTTGAATGAATTAACATTATAATATCCCTCAAACATTGTGCCGCCATAGTATGTTATGCAGATAAGGTGTAGCGTCACACTGAAATTATCAACTAATGAACTGAAACAATTTTTTCTTTCATGGTCACTTGTAGTAGAGAAGTTGGAGGAATATTATAAAAACCACGGAAAGACTGTGGACAACTTTTTCCTTTTGCCAATTTTTGACTTTGTGTAAATGAAATATACAGTGTATGCTAACTGTCTCTGTGAACTCCACAATTGGTCATTTAATGTATATACTGTAAGGTCATTCCCCAGAACTGGACAACAGAATAGAAGCAAATACCAAACATCCGACTGCAAGTCTGACTCCTTCTTCTGACTGTTGTCCCATATTATTATGTTGCATGTTCCAATTGCATTGGTCAGTTGAATGCAAGTTGAAGATTGACTGTAAATCGCCGATGCTTGCATATGTCGGAATGGCCTGGTATATAAATTTAATGTTATTTATTGCTCCTCCGCCTTCCTACAAGCAGGCCACAAACCGCAGCGAGTTTTATCGTATCCATTACCTTTATCGTTGACTCAAATTGCCGTACTCTCAATGCCTAGCCTTTGCTCAACTCTCTTGCATTCAGATACCTTTCTGCGCTTTTCCCAAACACCCACAACAGATCTGTCCTTGCTTTTCAACAGACAATAGCCAGTACTGTCAATGCTCTCCGAGATAACCTTTCCCGTGTCCTTTCTGCATGTCAAGAACAGAAATAACTTTTCAAAATTTCTCGAAGGAACCTATAGATAAAAAACAAGTCTTTATATCCAATGCTGCCGAAGCAATGCTTTGCACGGACTTTTTCACCATTTTGTTATTGCTGTCAGTCATTACTCTGTTTTCACCAAGAACATATCGAGGGCTATCAACCAGAATGTATTATAATTCAGTTTTATTCACTGCCCTTAAATGCCTGACGATATCCAAAAACAAGGTGTGTGACTTTATTTCATAACCCAACAAAACTATTCATGTGACCGCGTCGAAACTATTGCAATTATTTGAAATTTCATTCAGGTTACAAATTTCCTATTCGTTTTTCTAATTTGACGATTTTGGACAACAATTATGTTTCGGTTATGTTTCGGTTGCCAAACCTGATAATTGATATGTTAATAGGGAACCAGGAAGATACATGAAAAACCTCTTCGGAAAAGAACAAAAGAATCAAGAATAGTGCGCCAACGGCCGGAGGGCCCCGAGAAACATTCTATGTTTGTATAAGAACTCTCTTTGAGAGACCAACGAATCTCTAGCCTACACTCGAACACACAGACACGTAGACATACATACGTACATCCGTCGCAAATGCAGATGGCGTAAGTGGTGCTAATAGTTACTCTAACACTAGCGGAATTTCTGCTAAACGCTTTAGTATTTTGACATTGCCTCTGTGGATACTACAGAGAAGCAAATACTGGTGACCTTTCTCACATAATTCTTTGACATCTTCCACATTTACCAGGCTGGCGCCTCCTCTTTCAGCTGCCAAACCTCCCGGATGGCCCGTGCGTTCTCTGGCCTAACATTTCTACATGAAACAATTCAAACTCCAGGCCGATGCAACAATCGTTTGTACATAGAACAAAAAATTACGTTTAATTTTGAAGATTTACGTTCATCTATCTAAATCAGAGGCATCAGAGGGCATTAAACCGAGTGGAGTTGGGTGGAGGTAGGGGGTGGGGGTGGGGTCACCTTGACGGAAACTTGGGGATTTCAGGGAGACTGACGTCCTTGTTTCTTGATGGCCTCAGCTTAACAAGCGGTCAGTACCCAAACCCTTAAATAATGCCCGTCACAGTCATGTATAATTTATTGTGAACGCACAACCTCCCCTTTTTTTAAAACTCATTCTGTGAATGTACAGTGTCCTTTTGATTTTTCTTTTTCTACATGTATTGTGAAAGTGAGTACAGCATCCCATTCACTTTTTATATTCTACATGATGCATTGTGAAGGTAGTAGATAGCCCTTTCTATTTTTCTTATTCTACATGATTGAAGTACAGCACCCCTTTCCTTTTTCTCATTCTACCAGTGTTGTGAAAGTATCCTTTAATTTTTTGTTGTTGTTGTTCTATATAATGTGATCTATAGGGCCCTATATCAATGTTCTTGTTCTATATAATGTATGATAAGCCCTATCAATGTTGCTAGGTCTATGGAATCGAGCCTGAATAGTTATGGAGGGAACCAAAGCCAATACTACGTACTTATATCGTAGGAAATAGGTTAAATGTAGGTTCAGACCCATTGTTCCAGATTGTACTCCAAATTGCTTGCAAATGTATCTTTTGTTTTGAAGTGATTGGTAATTGCATGGATATACCCCATATTAACATAGGAATGTGTGGGTTTCACGCGCATCCAAAGAAGGCATTTTGCTTGCAGACACGTGAAAGAATTATTTTCTGACGTGAACCAGCAGAGCACATTGTCGTTTCTGAAGGAAGACGAAGTCTAAAGTTGACTGAGCAGATTTTTATCACATTCACAAGGTTCACATGGACATCTATTTTATGGGATAAGACTTTTCCCGTCAGATGTTTTATTTCACTTTTATATGATCTTATGAGAATTTGAGTGCTGAGAGCTTTCAAAAACGTAAGATAACGAAAGAAACCGCAGAAGGCGCAAGGTGGCCGCTATCCTGCTGACGCGTCATTAAACCCAAACGCAAACTCAAACCCATGGATTTACCCGGGGTGGAAAGATTAGCTGTTGTAGAATCCCATACCATTTCCTGTTGTTGTTTCTGGTCTTAGTTCTGGTTTGTTCTATCTCACTTCTCTGAAACATTGGAGATTTTTTAGTATAAAGAGATATTACAAATGCACACTTTGATGTGGCACTTATCAAGGTGGTTCACAGTTCCGATGTATTTTAACTCCTTATCATAATGACTAAAGCCGCAAGCGTTTAACCCTTTACATGCCAACAGTGCACAACTGCGATTATGCCATTGGTAATGCCAGTCTATGAAATCATAGAAGAGAGAAAATCATTGCAAAAAAAGTCATGTTTCAATATTTTAGGTTCTCACTGAATACTTTAAAATACTGCAATAAATAAATCTAAAAGTAACTGGGGATACATAGCTTATACCATTTCAGCCTCGGCAAGTAAAGGGTTAACGATGCATTTCTCATTTGTGCAAAGAGCGGAGCTGGAACAAGCAAGAACTTCGGTCTCGTGTGGCTGTCATCTATATTATTTTGTTGTCACATCTCGCCAGCTACGATCTTCAAAAATTAAAAATCCACTAACGTCTCTCAGATCACTCGGTGAAGAATCATTTTGCTTTTTGCGACCTGATGACATGGAATTCGCTGCTTCAAATCTTAAGAGATGTGAGGAATACTGCACTGTTCAAGAAACGCCAGAAAACAGCTTTTTTTTTATTAATGGAATGCAACAACAGCTGCTTCTGTCCTTTGTCCCATGTTTAGTATAATATTATATATTCTCTGTATTGGTGAACTGGATATTAGTCGAAGAATAACTGTGAAGTGCTTTGAGCTTGTATTTGAAGGAATGAATCGCTATATTACATAAATCATAAATGTTACTTATAGTTTACTTATAATATCGAGGGGTGCCTGTGCAGACTCAAAAATGTTTGATTTTGTCTTTTTTGCATATTCTGTTTCGCCATGGTAAGTACTACATTTTGACATAATGCCAATTCCTTTATCGAATTAATTGACCTAATTACTGATGAGGATTTAAAGGTCGTAACAGACATTTGATACTTCATGTCAAACTTTCAAATTGCTCTCCTGTAAACTTTACAAAACTGGCGATACGGTCTTTGCGCAGGCAACCCTCGATATCATGTTGCTACTGCATCGGTGTCGTTCGTGCCGTCGTGATTGCTGATTTTTACCTTCATACTTCTGTTTAAATACAAGGGCTCTAATCTCAAGCAGTGATCTGTCTTCCTATGTGTTCAACAGTTTGTTTGAAAAATGTTCAACCCTCGATTTAACAATTTCTCTGTCTGTCTGTCCGGCACGTTGTTTGTCTGCTCATCCTGTTGCTTATTTACCCTGTCATTTTGGTTTTTTATCCATAATTTCATCGGTTTGCTAGCAACCTTTTTCACCCACCATTTTCAGACTATGTCTGTCTTTCAGTCTGTCTGATTAGCTGTTTATCTGCTTATTCTATTGTTTATTTCATGTATCATCTATTTTTAGGAATCTCTTATCTTCTTTCATCAATTTATCAGCTTCTTTGCGCCCTTGTTCATTCTTCGATCTAACAGTTTGTCTGTCTATCGGTCTGTCTGTCTGACATATTGTTTATCCATTATTCCTATCGTTTGTTTCCCTTGCTATATGGTTTTTCTTTCATTTTTTCCTCCCTCCCCCCTCCACCCCACACTTTTCATCAGTTTGTTTATGAGGCTGTTCATCCGTCGCCCTGATATTTTGTCTGTCTGGCGTCTGTCTGTAAGTGTAAGACATGTTGTTTATCTGTACATCAGATTGTTTGCTTCCCCAAGTCTTCCCGCCTTTCTTTTTTCATTTCCCACTTTATTCATCAATTCATCAGTTTGTTTGTGTGTCTGTCCATCCACTGCTCTGGTTGTCTGTCTGTATCTCTGTCTGTCTGTCCGAAGCGCTTTTCATCTGTTCATCTATTGTTTTCCCGGTCAATTAATTTTCGCCATCCAAGTTTGTTGCTTGTTCATCCATGGCTCAGATAGTTTGTCTGTCTACTTGTCTGTCCGTCTGCCTGTCTGACGGGCTGTTTATCTGTTCATCCTATTGTTACCCCCTGTCATCGTTTTTCTCTACATTTTTTCCTAATCCTGACATTCCCGCATCTTCAAATTTCAAACTCACTTAAGCAAATTAAATTCTTCCCGATTTCCTCAAAATCTCGTGGTCTAATCTCTCTTTCTCAGTTTCAGCGCCCAGCAGATTTTTGGGGCCAAAACGAAACTCCCCCCCCCCCTCCCCCAACCTCTCTCTCTCTCTCTCTCTGGTAGTTGAGTTGTTGTTGTTGTTTCTTCGCTCAACTCAGAATATTCTGTCTCTCTGTATCCGTCTCTCCCTTTCTCTCTCTCTCCTCCTTTTCTCTCTCTCTCACATTCAGATCGTTTAATTCTTTTGACGCTCAGTTACAGTATGTCTGTCTTTCTGTCTCTGTCTGTCCCCCTCTCTCTCTCTCTTCCATCCTCTTTCTTCTCTCTCTCTCTCTCTCTCTCTCAGGTCATTTATATATTTTGTCGCTCTATGTCTGCCTCTGTCTCTCTCCCTCTTTCTCCCCACCCTCTTCCTTCACTCTCTCTCTCAGGCCGTTTATATATTTTGTCGCTCAACTACCAATACGTCTGTCTCTCTGTATCCGTTTCTCTCTCTCTCTCTCTCTCTCTCACACTCTCTCTCTCAACTCTCCTTCAGCTCACAATGTCGTCTCTCTGTATCCCTTTCTCTTTCTCTCTCTCTCACACACACACTCTCTCTCTCTCTCTCTCTCTCTCTCTCGACTCTCCTTCAGCTTACAATGTCTGTCTCTCTGTATCTGTATCTTTCTCTGTCTCAGTTCCTCCCGTGCATCCCTCCTTCTCTCCCTCACTCAGGCAGTTCAATTATTTTGTCGCTCAACTCACACTATCTCTGTTTCTCTGTATCTGTCTATATCTGGGTCCCTCTCTCTCGCCCTCTCTCTCTGCCTCTCTTTCTCTCTCCCTCAGGTCGTTCAATTATTTCAACAGCCTAGATTATCGCCCGTGCCTCGTAAAATTCCATTCCCTTAATGAAGAATACAGAACGTAACAGCTGTGAGCAACAGCTACGAGTCCCCTAGTAAAATCTTCCCTAACAGCTGCAGTTAAATCTCTTCCCCAGAGTAATGCCCAAATTTCGTTTGTTCTGTTTCCATTTTACCCACTTTTGCCCAATTTCTCCAAACAAAATTCAAAATACACTCTTAACTATTAAAAGAACGCCCTTTACCTAGTTTGAAATATGCAAGACATATATTCTAAAGTTTAAAAACAGTTCTTGTAAAATTTGAATTTAATTTTAATGTCTTTACCACGCGTCTTTTACCCGGTTTTTTCTTTCTCTTTAACTCTGGCTTGAAATTGTGCTGACAACTTCCGAATTCAAAAGAGAAAGATAACATTAATCTGTCGAGATCTACATTAAACTTCGAAAAAAAAATGTGAAGAGTTAATAGTTGACAAAAACTACAAGAACATTTTGAAATAATTATGCAAGACGTACATTCTGGTATATATTAAAAAAAATATCTAAAAAAAAAAAAAATTTAAAAACACAAATAGAAGTGTTTTTTTTTTTTTTACTTAAACATGTCGCTGGCCCTGTCATGAAAACGCGCAAGTGCGAAAGCCTGAAGTTTACAAGGTATCAAAAAAAAAACAACAGTTTTACTTGAAATATATTCCTGATCTTAAATGCATTTTTAGTTAAACATATAAGTACTGGTAGTATTGTACATTCTTCTGATTCCAGCAACAACAGAACTATCTGAATTAGTTCAAAGAATATTTTGATACAATAGAAGTGCTCATCTTTAGTTTTGCCATTACGCGGGTTGATGATAGGGCCAGCGAAGAGTCTTTCAATCCTGAATTTTTCGTACAGGAAATGATGATTATAACTTTCAAGTGTAGAAAAAAAAGAGGTCTACATTGAATTTTTCTGAAAAGTGAAATGTAAAAGTTGACAAAACAAGAAGAACATTTTGAAATTATTATGCAAGTACATGTAGTATATTTTAATGTCTTAAAAAATGTTTCAAAACTAGAATTTAATGTTAATGTTTTCAAAATGCGTCTTTTCAGTCCGGTTCTCTTTACCCGAGATTATGAGTACAACTTTCAAAAGTGAACAAGAAAAAAAAAAAAAAAGCATAAATCTGTGGAAATCTACATTACATTTCGGGGGGGGGGGGGGGGAAAAATGAGATTTGACAAAAACAAAAACAGTTTGAAATATCGCTGCCACTATCAAGAAAGGCTACCAGACATTTTCCAGATAAGGGGGGGGGGTGGGGGTGATTCCTCATTATAACACTTTAATCATATAGAAAAAAATACAATTCCTTCAAGAAGTTCGCAGGAATATTTTGGCAAAAAAGAGTTTTACTTGCAGCTATGCGAATACGGTTGTGCAGTTTCATGATAGATCCAAGGATATGCAAAACGGACATGTCAATGTTTAATAAAAAAAAAAAAAAGTATTTATAAACTGGAATTTAATTTTAAAGGCTTTTAGCAAGTATCTTTTCATCCCAATTTTTTTTTTCACCGCAAATAATTATGCTTACGACAAGGGGAAAACGAAGATAGGATTATACCAAATAACTAGAACAAAAAAATAAAACACAAAAAAAAAAGCAAAAAACAAAAATTACACATCTAGGTAAAAGGGAGGAACCCAGATAACCTAGAAACAAATTACAACAGACCTGCAAGATCTGTGCTCACAAAGTGGGGGACTGCAAAAAAAATTTCTGCACAGGAACAGGGGGATGATTGAAGACGCTGGAATGTTTAACTTTGAGAAGACAGAACGGAATAAGGGGGAAAAAAATGAATGTCAGAAAAAAAAACAAAAAAACATATGGCCTAGTAAAATGGGGTGCAAGCAAGCAACATTCGTTTCACTGCAAAGGCGTGCCAAAAGGTGAACGCGAAAATGAAATATCGCTCTGGGCCAATCATGGAACTTGTATTCATTCGCACACCTGCGATGGCAACTTTTTATTTTTTTGGACAAATATTCGATGAACTCTTTCAAAGAATGTCACGTTTTTTTTTTAATTTCTGTGGATGAACTCTTTCAATACTTTCATAGAATGTCACGTTTTTTTAAAATTTCTGTGGATGAACTCTTTCAATACTTCCATAGAATGTCACGTTTTTTTAAAATTTCTGTGGATGAACTCTTTCAATACTTTCATAGAATGTCACGTTTTTTAAAAATTTCTGTGGATGAACTCTTTCAATACTTTCATAGAATGTCACGTTTTTTAAAAATTTCTGTGGATGAACTCTTTCAATACTTTCATAGAATGTCACGTTTTTTTTAAATTTCTGTGGATGAACTCTTTCAATACTTCCATAGAATGTCACGTTTTTTAAAAATTTCTGTGGATGAACTCTTTCAATACTTTCATAGAATGTCACGTTTTTTAAAAATTTCTGTGGATGAACTCTTTCAATACTTCCATAGAATGTCACGTTTTTTAAAAATTTCTGTGGATGAACTCTTTCAATACTTTCATAGAATGTCACGTTTTTTAAAAATTTCTGTGGACGAACTCTTTCAATACTTTCATAGAATGTTTGTTTTTTTCTTCAGCGGATTAAACAAAAGAGGGTAGGGGGCAATGTATCAAATGTTTATTCACACAACTGACATTTTTAGTATTACAAATAATGTATATTACAAGTATATTATAGGGTATAAGTTTTTGTGCACATTAAAAATCGAGGGTTATCGACCAGAATATGTTATGTTCAAGTTTATTCCTTGCTCCTAATTACCTGTGGGTATCCAGGACACAAGGTGAGTGATTTGATTCATTTATATAACCCAGTAAAACTAGTCATGTGACCGTGTTAAAGTTATTGCATTTTTTTGAATTTTCATTAAGGTTACAACGTTCAAACTCGTTTTTCTGAATCTGACGATTGTGGACATAAATCATTCTGGTTGTTAACCCTCAAAATATTCTTTACAGGGCTCAAACTTTAAGAGCGGGGGTATCACACTAAGCCCGGAACGGCACAGTCAGCTGCTGGCAGGCAAGAGGTGTGCACCATAATTTCCCATTATGTTTTCATATTCTTATTAAATCCAGGAAGACCCTATCATACCAAGCCCGGCCAGACACAGTCAGCTTGTGCCATACTTTCTTGGGTGTATATTTTGCTGGAAGCAAACTGGCTGTGACCTTCCGACGCCCCCCCCCCCCCAGCGCCCCTCTTTGAAAAAACAGCGGTTTTTTGTTTGTTTGTAGTAAGTGGAGGAACTGTCAGAAACTTAATGGTGTTTTTGTTTTTTTCTTTCATCAGCCATTTCCATAATATCTCTCCTTAGTGTCTATCTATCTATCTATCTATCGATCTATCGATCTGTCTATCTGTCTATCTGTCTATCTGTCTATCTAGCTATCTATCTATCTATCTATCTATCTATCTATCTATCTATCTATCTATCTATCTATCTATCTATCTATCTATCTCTCTATCTATCTATCTGTCTGTCTTTCTGTCTGTCTGTCTGTCTATCTATCTATCTATCCATCCATCTATCCATCTGTTTCACTCATTCTGTCTGTCTGTCTGCCCCTCAATTTATCTAGACATTCCTCCGTTTCTTACCCCAAACTATCTGTAATGTCTTTCCTCGTGGCTTTCTTTCGCCATCTCCCTATCTCACTGTGTGTTTGTACTTCCTTTCAACTGATCTGTCACCCAGTGGATAAAAATACCTAATTCGTTTCGTGAAGTGTGTTCCACGTAACTTTTCAGAACACAATGCCTGTTATTTGTACAGCGCCCTCTTTCTCCCGTTTGATTCACCCCCCCCCCTTTACAATGCATATATCTCGAGTGTTTACGTAATTTGCATGCATTAAACACACTAGGCCATGTTTACTGAAGAAATGACATCTGCTTCCAGTGCTTTATAAGTGGATCTTTAATAGCTGCAAGGAATTGCGTTAACCCAGGCAATGTCTGTGTTTATATTGAGTCTCTTGGCTTGTATACACTCCCTCGTTAATGTTTTTCTGGCCGTTATTTTTCTATGCCAAAATCCATCACTTGGTAACGGTAAAAGGCGCCAACGAAATGTCTGTCTATGCAGTCTGTGATCTGCTTTATTTCATATGTAAAAATGCACAGAATTCCCACTTAGTACGTGAGATGTCAGCGTGTCCTTGGTAACTCCCTAGCTTTGCAGTTATTAAAATGTTACACAATACAACGCTTATTTCATGCTTTTTTGTTTTAATTAGTTTTTTTTTAGGTAAGATAAAAAGAATGCATACTTTGATCTAAAGTCATTGACTTGTTTTCACAATGCAGGTTTTGGGGGGTAACGCAGAGCCGTCGTAACACAAGAGGAACACTGAACAGTTGCCCAGGGGCGCCAAGTCTTTAGGGGGCCCCATACATGCATATTTCTGAGTAGTTGCGTAGGTTCCGGGCCGTAGAATATTACTTCGTCCAGAGGCCCAAAAATGATGTTAAGACGGCGGTATGGTAATATACTAAAGAGTTTGAGTTTGAGTTTGGACAAAGAACGTGGACACGACAACGATCACATTGTGCCAGGAAAAACCTAGACGAGAGACAACATCTCGGAAGGGCAGGACAGGCAGAGACTCTACCACCGGCGCCCACCAATCGCGTGCGTACTACATGTAAAGAGAACCACAGGAATACCTTTCCCAGGCCTGCCGTTCTTGCCTCCAATCTGTCGAAAGATATGAAATGTTTCGTTGTAATCGAAAAACCACAAAATGAACCAAAATGGTCAACATAATTTTTGTGCTTTTTCGATCATAAAGAAATATTTCAAAATTTCCTATTTGGCCAGTTTTTTAGGCATGGAGGACAGGTGCAGGAGAGGTATTGACGAAGGAGGGGCAGAGTGTTTCAGGATAGCTTGGGGAGGGGGGGGGGAGGGACAGGGACAGGCAGACAAATACAGCGAGAGAAAGAGAGAGACAGAGAAAGAGAGACAGAGTAGAGATAGACAGAGAGAGAGACAGAGAGAGAAAGGCATGGAGGACAGGTGTAGGAGAGGTATTGACGAAGGAGGGGCAGGGTGTTTCAGGAGAGCTTGGGATCCGGGAGAGAGAGGGGGAAGAGAGAGAGACAGAGAAAGAGAGAAAGAAAGAAAGAGAGAAAGAGAGAAAGAAAGAAAGAGAGAGAGAAAGAAAGAAAGGGAGAGAGAAAGAAAGACAGAGAGAAAGGAAGGAGACGCAGACGGAAATGACAAAAATGTTGAAACTAGGGCACTAACATATAAACTTAAATTCAAAAAAAAATAAAAATCATCAAATTCATAATTACGATTTCTGAGAGACTCTGCACTAGAATATTCCAAGCGTCAATCCAACACTATTATCCAGATTTTTTGTCTATACGCCTCTGCTTTACCAACCCGGGAAAGAAAATTGAGAACTACCCAGGAAGAAAGTGTGAAAAGCAATATGGTGACCTTTCCACTCAGTACAGCTCTGTAATTAACATCAAACCTCTTCACACCTTCGGAACGGCTGACATTTTTTTCCCGTAATGCAGAGAACACACTCGAAAACTAAAACGAAACGAAAAACAAAACAAAAACCGGACGGCAGCGCATTCCAGTGAAACGGAAGTAATTTTGTACCTCTCGACGCTAAACTGAGGATCGTGCACTAACTATTACCGCGACACGGCCGCTACTTAACCTACGGTGCCACAAAGCACTGTGCAGATATTTTAACCATTGAATTAGGCTCGTGGTGCAGGAAGGCAAATTTGCCCAGAGGAAGGAAGGTATCATACTAAGCCCGGTCTGGCACAGTCAGATGCTGGCGGGCAAGAAGAGCACACCATAATTAATTATGTTCTTAATAAATCCGGGAAGACCCTATCATACAAAACCCAGTCAGACACAGTCAGCTGCTGGCAGACAAGTGCACACCATAATTTCCTATTTTTCTTAGTAAATCCGGGAAGACACTATCATACCAAGCCCTGTCGCACCCTACATAGTCAGCTTCTGCCATTATTTCTTGGGTGTACATTTGCTGACAGCATCTGATCGTGTCTGGCCGGGCTTAGTGTGATACCCCCCTAATACTAGGAAGAGTCTAAACTTCTATCTGCGTTCTTGCAATTTCAGAAAATAGGATCTGAAGACATGAGGCTTCTATTATGTCAAGGCAAACAAGGCACAAAGTCAGGACTGGTTTAACTCGGTTTTTAGTGTGGGATGTGGGCTGTGGAGTTACATGGGACTTCGCGAACTGGCGAGACCGAAACAAGTCTGTCTCACGAGTTCGGGCATACGACAAAACTGCCTTGAATCAACTGGTGGAAAGAGAAACATGGCGCACTGAGTCAAAACAGACGACTCAGTGTGTGCTACTGGCCTAATATATCCAAAGCACTAACAGCAGCATTTATGTTAGCGTTGTATGACCAATCACCGAAAACTGTTATTGTGGCCATATCTCCAACCAAAACAGTGTTGAGGCCAATTAATTAAACCTAGAGGAAACTCTCACCCTCAGGCTAGCAGCACGCTGAATCAAGCCTGTTTTTCGTCGGTTCGGACTCAGACTTGAACTTCCTTGCATCGACTAGCGATATAGACTTGTTTTAATTTCCTTTATGGGCGAGGTACTTATTGTTATACTGTTCAAAACGGGACAAAACAGTCTTGACAGTGTGCTTTGAGCCTTAATTTTTCAACAACAAACGTAACAACAACAAGAACAAATTTATACAAAACCCACTGTACCCACAAGAAGAGAGTTTATCGGTTCATTTTCTTGGCGAAAGGGGGGGGGGGGTTACCTTACACTTGTATAGTAGTAAATGGCGGGATCTGGGTGGGTGCGCGGGGCTGGAATCACCCTTCCACGGGATGATCCAGGCTTGATACAAACGGGTCCTGGCAGGGTTAAAATCTGCTCTTTTAATTCTACAAGCAACAGAAACTCGTTCCGACTTGTCAGTGCTGGGTGAAATGTTTAAATAGCTAATCTCCGGCCTTCAATTATATCAGGACTTTTCCAAATGTAATCAAGTCGGGCTCAGGATTTAGTCCCTGATAAATTTGAAATCCGTCACCAGTTATCAAGCTTTGACATAGCCACTGGTTTGCCTTGGCATTCGTTCAGACTATCTCGGCTGGCCGGAACAATAATACGAAATCTCTGTCGGCGAAGTAACAGTCGATACTGGTAAAGAAAGCTAAAGAACGCTTGGACATCGCTCCTGGTTGTACAAAGTCAAGGCTTTCAGTGGTACTCCAGAAACGCTTTCAAAGAATGTATTTGAATTGAGTTTATAGATATTTGATTCATATGTACACGAGCTGCACAATAGTTCAATTAAGAAATGCCTTCAAAGAATATTTCTACAGCATTTTGTACAGTGCTTGATTTATATTACAACAGTTCGCCTCCTCGAAGAAATGCTTCAAAGAATGAATGCCGCGTTTTACTGGCTCTACCATGCAACAACTCATGTGCAAAGTGCCTAAATTTACAGAAGAAGAAAAAATGCTGAGTGTATTTTAGTTATATAAATAAACAGTTGAAATACTCTACTCCAGTATAATCAATAGAAGAAATACATTTTCTTTAGGGAGTTGGTGGAACATTTGGTAAAACAAAGTCTAGCGCATATACTCGGAGGTTTCGTGACAGGGCTGACGATTTATAAAATGCTTGGTTTATAATACACATTATATTTCTCTTAAGAACCTTATTTGCAGAATATAGTATACCCTTTGTACAGTGTCTAATTTAAGTACATGTAGATGGCAATGCGCCTACATTTAGGGAAATCAAGCACTCCTGATTTGTATCCATCAGCATTTTAACCCCTATACTGGTTCTAGGCATACACAGTTGCCATTGAAGACGTACTTTCATTCAGTTTCAACCGGTCGGTGTGCACACTGCGACTGCATTCCAGCGTTTCCAAGTACATGTATCTGCGCAGCAACATCTTTTTTATATCATAGTGAAAAGAAAAGACACTTGCACTGCTAGGCACTAGCGGTTTTCAGGTTTTAGACCCACCGTACCCCACACACAGAGTGACCTAGACAAAACCACCGAAACATGCCGAAAATAGTGCGGAAAAGGAAAAAAATCTAAATATTTGCAAAGAAAAAGTATTTTGCTGACAAATTAGAAACTGTGCCAAAACGCTACCTTAGTCAAAGAATGTAGAAGTAACCACAATCTTTGCCTTAGTCCTTGTTTTTTCCAACTCCACTTTTTTTCACACTTGAGAAATTCGACGTTAAACGTTTGCGGTTTTAGTACTATGATAAGGAGTTAGAATACGTCGGAACAGTGAAACAGCTTGCTAAGTGCCGCAGCGCATTTTAAACAAGTGTCTGTTTGTGCATTTGTTGCACCTCTTCTGCATATTAAAAAAATGCCAGTTTTTTTTTTGTAGTAGATGGAGAAAGAACAAACGAGAACTAAAGTCGGGAAAACTAGGGTATTGGGCACAAAGTGACATGGTTTCAACTACTGAACACTGGGCATTGGACGGATTTACGAAGACACTCAGATATTAGTACGTGCTCCATAACCACTACCATGATCTTACGGATCATATCGAGAGAAATACATCCTGTTGATAAGAAATGTAATTATTCAGCTCAGCACTGAAGTGTCTTGAGAAAAGTCCACGGTTGAAATTCACAACCTGCAAGACATGTTAGCTCAGCAAATGCGATAACTTTAGTTTAACCTTCCCGCGCTCAGCTTTAGCTTGTCTTGTGACAAAACTAATCTGAAACTTGCAAATTTGATTTAAAATAGGCAAAATGATGGGGGGAAATCTGGTATCGTACTGTCAAGTCTGCTTTTTGTCGACTTTGACTTAAGACTTGAGCTGCCCTTAAGCGTCCTGCTGCCACAGGGCCGATGTGTTGGTGTCATCAGATGTCTCAGAAGAGTGCCGCACAAGGTCCACATTATTCCGACATGTTTCGCATTCCTAATTTTACTACTTCCTGCTGCCTCTAGCTCTCTACGCGATAATCTATTATTCGGGTAGTCTAAAGGAAGAGCGTTTGGGCTTGGCAGCAAAAGGGTTAAATCAACCAGCGAAACAGACGTGTTTCTATCTCACCAGTGTGTCAGGCTGCTCCAATTGTTCATGCCTTGACGTGGAGGAGTGGCTTGCGTGTCCCAGTGATCCCAGGAGCTAAGCCAGCGGAGGCCTCGTGCCCCTGATAGTTTTAAGCAAGCTGGACAGGTCATGGGGGAAGGACCAGACAAGATTGAACAGACCGGCCCTCCAGGTTCGGGGGTTGGGCGTAGGGCTAACAACCCTACCCTGAAATCCTTGTTGGGGTGACCTTACTTGGAGAAACAAAAATCGTTACGGAAACAGCAACATGGAAAAACCAACGTTCTGGATGTGATGGACCTTCTGAGTACCTCGCGACTCGTATGAATGCAAGTAGTGAAAGCCGAAAGGAAACTGCTAGCAGGATGAAGGAGGAACTGAACACCGCCAAAACCAAGACCAGGATTGGATACTGGAATGTTAGAACAATGTATGAATCAGGTAAGTTAGCACAAGTAACATCAGAGATGAGGCGCTACAACCTGCACATTCTGGGTGTAAGTGAGAGCAGATGGACTGGATCTGGAAGGATCAGAACATCCACTGGAGAAACCGTTCTCTACTCTGGAAGAGAGGATGACCAACATCATGAAGGAGTAGCCATCATCCTAAAGAAAGGACTGGACAAATGCTTGTTGGAGTGGAAACCAGTCAATAGCAGACTGATGAGGATGAGGATGAAAGGACGACACACAAACATCACTGTCATCCAATGTTATGCACCAACCAACGAAAACGACAACACAGACAAAGACGACTTTTATGAACAACTCCAGGGGGAAATGGACATGACGCCACGGCATGATCTCATCATTGTTATGGGAGACCTCAATGCTAAGGTAGGTAAAGATGATATAAATTATGAAAGAGTAATGGGAAAACATGGAACTGGAACAAGGAATGACAATGGAGAAAGGCTTGTGGATTTTTGTGCCTTGAACAACTTAGTCATCGGAGGGACCCTTTTCACACACAGAGAAATTCACAAACTCACATGGAATTCTCCAAATGGAAGAGACAAGAACCAAATAGACCATTTGATAATCAACGGTATGTGGAGACGATCCCTTCTTGATGTGAAAGTGAAAAGAGGAGCTGACGTAGCCAGCGACCACCATCTAGTGGCAGCACTTATCAAAATTAAACTGGACAAGACCGGAATCAAGACATCAAAGCAAAGACACCTTAATATTCAGAAACTGAGAGATGCAAGTGTTAGAAATGCCTTCAACATACAAGTCAAGAACCGATTCCAGGCTCTACGAGAGTCTGATAAGAACAACCCTAAAGAAAGAGGGATCGATTCAGAGTGGAAAAGAGTAACTACAGTGTATACAGAGAGCAGTGTAGCCTGCCTTGGATTTAATGAGAAAGGGAAAAGCAAGGAGTGGATCCAACAAAGAACATGGGATGTGATCGAGGAGAGGAAAGTCATGAAAAAGAAACTCCTACAAGTGAAATCGGAAAGGCTGAAAGAGAGGTACCAACATAGCTACACAGAGTTAAATAAGAAAGTGAAGAGACTAGTAAAGAAAGATAAACGAGAAGCCATGGAACAACTAGCGGCAGATGCGGAGAAGGCAGCAGCAAGAGGAGAACAGGGTAAGCTCCACAAGATCGCTAAGCGCATTTGTGGCAAGTACGGTGGAAGACCAAGTGTTCCAATCAAAGACAAGAATGGGAAACTACTGACTACAGAACGAGAACAGGATACACGCTGGACGGAGCACTTTCAGGAATTACTAAACCGGCCACCCCCTGGAGATAGAATAATAATACAAGATGCTGCTGAAGACCTTGACATCAACATAGATCCACCAAAGAAAGAAGAGATAGTGGCAGCAATAAAGAGCCTAAAAAACGGCAAAGCCCCAGGAAAAGACAACTTGACTGCAGAACTGTTCAAAGCAGATCCAGATCAGTCAGCCACCATCCTTCAGCCACTGTTCACAACTATCTGGGAAGCAGAAGCAATACCAAAGAGCTGGAATGAAGGCAGAATAGTGAAAATACCCAAGAAAGGAGCACTCAGCGATTGCAACAACTGGCGTGGTATCACTCTCCTTTCTATACCCAGCAAAATCCTTGCCAAGATCATTGTGAAACGTATGTCAGATGCTGTGGACAAGACACTGAGAAAGGAACAGGCCGGATTCCGAAAGGGGAAAGGATGCATTGACCAGATCTTCACACTCCGAAACATCATAGAACAGTGTTCAGAATGGCAAAGGCAGCTCTATGTGAACTTCTTTGGCTTCGAAAAGGCCTTCGACAGCATCCACAGAGAGAGTATATGGCGCATTCTTCGGCACTATGGGATTCCCAGCAAGCTTGTTGAACTCATCAAAAGCTTTTACAAGAACTTCAGTTGCAGTGTCGGAAACAGTGATGCATCCTTTGAAGTGAAAACTGGTGTACGGCAAGGATGTGTGATGTCAACAATTTTGTTTAACCTCGTAATCGACTGGATTATGCGGAAAACTACAGAGGATGCACCAAGAGGCATCAGATGGACATTCTTCGACAACTTAGAGGATTTGGACTTTGCAGATGACCTTGCGCTATTGTCACATAGTCACCAACACATGCAAGATAAGACGCAGAGACTACATAATTTTGGATGCAAAGTAGGCTTTCGGATTAGCCAGAAGAAGACAGAGATTATGACCCTAACTGTAGACACTCCAGCACCAGTGCAAGTAGATGACAAGAACCTCACCATGACGGACAAATTTAAATACCTTGGTAGCATTATCAGACCAGAGGGTGGCACAAAGGAGGACATCCAAAGTAGGCTGGGAAATGCAAGGGCTATCTTTCAAAGTATGAGCAACATCTGGAAATCGACACAATACGGCATCAACACCAAGATCAGACTGTACCAAAGCTGTGTCCTATCCACACTCCTGTATGGATCAGAGTGTTGGCGAATGACAGAAGGTGACCTCGCCAAGTTGTCTTCCTTCCACACCACATGTCTTCGCAGGATTCTCCGCATCTTTTGGCCAAACAAGATTTCTAATCAGGAACTACTAAGGCGATGCCAGCAAGAAGAAATAGCCAACATCATCACGAAGAGACGATGGAGATGGCTTGGACACGTGCTGCGAAAGGAAGCAAATTCTATAACCAAAACAGCACTTCTGTGGACACCGGAGGGACGGCGCAAGCGAGGCAGACCCAAGGCAACGTGGCGGAGAACAATCGAGGCAGAGATGAAATCCTTCAATCACTCATGGGGAACTCTCGCAAAGATGGCCCAGGACAGACAGGGCTGGAGATCCTTTGTTGCTGCCCTAAGCACCAGTGGGTGCAACAGGAAATAGTAGTAGTAGTGTGTCAGGCCCCGCTTCACTCTGGCGTCACATCTCACACTAAAACCGAGACAAAACAGACTTGACTTGTCTTACTAGCCGGCTACACCAGGAAACATCATTTCTTGAAAAAAAAAAAAAAACCAATCAGTACAAATTATAAAGTATAGAACAGTGGGCGGCGAGTGAATGTCTCCAGAGAGTACGAGTATGTATTTATGGAGAGATCTCACTTCCGCCAAATCACGAAACTAGGTCGCTGCGGTAAACATGAAAATGAGGAATTGTAAGAGACCTTCTTCGCCAAAGATAGTGTGCATATCTGTTTACTGTGGCTTGTTCATATTTTTGGGTTGATTGAAAGCATTTAGAACCGTTTGTAAGCTCTTATGCTCCGTGGAAATGTACAAACGGATAATGTTTACCGCAGCGACCTACTTTCTGCTCCATGCTAACATTGGTTTTGCAGAGCCTCCTCTGTCCTGCAGTGCACATCTACCGATAGTGAAACCTCACTATACATCTATACTCTCTTATGTCTCTAAACATGGAACACTGGCCAGTAGAGGAATGGCAACAGCAGTGGAAATTTCTTCTTGCTAGATTTGGTGTAAAAGAAACGAACACTAAATTCATATATAGCCTAAAATTATACCGTATAACCAGGGGCAGCACTGGCAGAATCGATAAGACACTTACACTGAAACCAGCGGTACTGGTTCTAACCCTGGTCCTGGCGACAAAAAAGAAAAAAAATGGGCGACAAACATAAAGAGTCATAAACTCGGCATGGCCGGGGGTTCTTGAAGATGCCAGAAGGTTAAAAGCCGAAACACCTAATGAAGGAATCCACTCTTCCCCTGAAGATCGTCACCTGTCTCGCTCCACCTGAGGAGTTTCTTACCACTTATACCGGAATCAAATTTGGTCATCTCCTCCACGATGCCTTCTTGGCCAAGGTTGGAACCGACTAAAGAAGAAAAACAAAAAAAAGTGGCCGGATATTGTTGTCTAAACTGTAGACACACCCAGCTCTCAATTGTCTAAACAAAAACTGTTTCTCCACTTCACATGATAAGGCGATTTGGCAGGTGATTATTGTTATAGAAAACATTGAAGTGCCAAGAGAATGAAATTTTGATTTGTTTGGCATTGATCATATTGATCTTCTTAATAAAGGACGGATAATTGTCTTTAACTCTCTTGTACCCAGACATAGATTGGGGTGGGTATGATACTTGGCCCGGAACAGCACAGTCAGCTGCTGGCAGACAAAAAGTGCACACCATACCAAGCCGGGTCAAACACAGTCAGCTTCTGCCACTATTTCTTTCTTGGGTATTTATTTTGCTGGCTGTGGCGTTCCTGGCTTAGTGTGAACCTCTGCTGCCCCCCCCCCCCTTTTCCCCGTCAAACATTCTTGATCTTGAAAACTGATTTGAGATAGTTAATTGAAAGTATAAATATTCAGCATTAAAAATTATAATTATCAGTTGATAGATATGAAAGTGCAGGGCACCAATTGACACACACTACTTGTCTTGGATGTCTACAGGCATTTTATGAGCAATGAATAAAATTGGACATACATTCTGGCTGATGACCCTCGATGTAATGAAATACGAGAGTTAAGGTCGAGCATTTTTGCCCTGTTATCTCAAAGGCACTTGCGCTGGCTTGATCATGACAGACGAATGAAGGGTGGACGAATCCCCAAGAACATTTTGTATTGGGAGCTTGCCATTGGCACCAGACCCACAGGAAGACCTATAATTCGGTACATAGATGTTTAAGAATGTGATATGAAGGCAGGCAGCATCAGCCCAGCATACTAGGAAACTCAAGCCGCAGACCGCAGTAGCTGGAGGGCTACTATCACTATCAGGACATGCATCCCCACGAGCGAGAAGCAGAGACAGGAGCAGCTGAGAAGAAGGAACGCAGGAAGCAGACAACAGAAACAATCCCTGAGCCAGCTGCGAAGACCTTCAAATGCAGCAACTGCAACAGAGCCTGTGGCTCAGGGATCGGACTGTACAGTCAAGTCACAGCAGACGCTGCAGCAACACACCATGGGCGCACAATCCATTGTCTGACAGAAGGAGGCCAAGTCAAAATTGGGCAAAAAGAAAAGGTTGTATGTTGCAAAGCCCCGCGTGAGAAATAAAACCCAAACAATACAAAGCAAACTAAAGAGAAGACAGAAAATACACAAATTTTCGGCTTTCGCCTTTGTCAAGTGAAAAAAACGAACAATAAAAGACTTCAACAGGAACGAAGTGAAACAGTTTACTTAGCTGCGAGTTCTTGCTTCGTTAGCAGCACCAAAGCACGTCCGTCCGCCAAAAGCATGACATGGCCCAGCTTCTTCCAAGTATTGCTGTTTCAGAAAGTTGAATGTGTTCAACAGCACAGAGCCGCCGCCCCCCCCCCCTTTTTTTTTTAATCGCGGCCCTAGTTCTGGTTGTTCTAACTCCATTTTCTGAAGAGCCGGGGATCTTCTAGTCATTAATATTTAGAAGAGATATAACAAATGCACATTTTGACACCTATTTAAAACACGTTGAGGCACTTACCCAAGCTGTTTCAAAGTTCCCGTTTATTCTAACTCCTTATCATGATACTAAAGCCCGAAACCGTTAAGGTGGAATTTCTCGGTTGTGCAAAATATGGAGTTGGAACAAACATGAACTGAAGTCCTGTTACCACAATATATCATGTTTCCCAAGCTGTTTTTCATTACATGTTGCATGTTTTGAAAATTCATCTTTAAACGAAAGAGGAAGAACACCCATGCTAAAATATGCCGTCACTTGTAAAACTTCCATCAACATGGCGTAAATACAATAATTCTCAAACAATTATGCATGTACATGTGCGCAATCAACACCCACCCTCAGCTTTCCCAACCCCTCATAAAAATATCATATGGTAGATATACTGTGTCAGCACCAAAATGGCACCAAAAAATAAACAAATGGAGGACTCTGCGGGGGCAGGAAGTAGGGGAAGGGGGGGGGGGGTGGGAACAGAAACGGAACTAAGGCAATCTGACACCGGAACATGCGCAGTAATGAACATTTCAAGGGCTCACAGCCTAAAAGTGCGTATGTCCATTTCCAAAGGTTTACTTGCAGCGAGTTTCAGGTTGACATGGGAGATACAAAATAATGGAATTATGAACATCGAATGGATCTGCGGACATACGCACGTTTGTCAGCACTAGGATTACTTTTTTTTTTCTTAAACAGTTCAATTCGATATTTGCAAAACCTCTGGAGAAATGGACATACGCCTTTCTGGTTGCTAACTCTCGATATCACCTCTCCAGGGAGGATTTATGATTTTCTGTCGTCTTTTTCATCTTCAATTCCGCGCGGCATATGTCAACAATGATTATGGTCTATAAACGTAGAAACGGCACGTAGATCTCCCCGATTTTCTCACTTTTCTAGGGGAGTTTTTTTTTTTTTTTGGCTTCAAACTATCCTGGAGTGGCTACGTTCATCCTCTTCTTTGGGAATACCCTCTCTCTCACTCCACATCCCCCACTCCAGCTCCCACCCAGAGTATGTTGTCCCTGGCCTCTAGAAATATTTGAAGTCGACCTGAACCCAAATAAATTCAAACAATATTTTGTGAGTGTGTGTGTGGACGGGGGGGGGTGGAGGTGGGGGTGAGGGCGGGAAGGAATTAAAATCCCTACAGAATCCAGCAGTGCTAATATTGTTGCAAGCACAAACACACACAGTTGTGGATTTGAGATTGTCATTCAACGTCCTATCCCCCCGCCACCCTTTCCTGATTCCCCCCCCCTTTCCCAACACACACACACACACACACACACACGTACACAAACATACACACACAACAAAATATACAATTTACAAAACTTGATTGTATCACTCACACACCCACTCACCCCATCCCAAACGCACACACATTTTTCTCCTCTTTCAAATCAGGAAAAAAAATCTGCCCAAATGGGATTGCTTTAGAATAATATTATTAGAAACTGAAAATGAGATGAAACAATAGCTCAGGACAATTCATCTCAGCGGCGAAAAAAAACAAAACAACCAAAAAAACCTCGAGCGCCAAACAAAAAAAAAAGCAAAACATAAAGAAACACAGAATTATCTGCACCACAACTCAAATTTTATGTTGATCTTGAGCAAATGTTATCTTGGTGCTGAGTAGATATGACCAGATTCAGAAAAGCCCTAGAAACAATGTGACATAACGATTTGAACTCTAGACCATGGTTCTCAAAGTCCCGAATCACATTCCTCCCCTAGTGATCCCACATTTCCTCAGTTCCTCGCCTATTTTGAATTGTCTTCTAATTGGTGTTTTCAAAAATAACACTTTTGCAACACTCATTATTGAAATAATTTACGCAATTAAATTTCTTTATTAACTCAATCGAATGAAAAGAAAACATCCCTAGAGCCTGGTTGTTAATGGGTTGAAGTGCCATATAAATGCTGTGTATTATTATTATTTCAGTGTTTCAATAGATCATGTAACCTAATAGTTTGTGTACAGAGTGAGTCTTTTTCATTTTGGGAGATCCATTTGGGACTGAAGGTTTCCCCCGATTCCTCCCTTGGCCAAAATGCCTCTAGTTTATCTGAAATTTGAATGTACCGTAATGCATAGCTGCCAAGTTTTGACAGTCAAATAAGGAACAAAGCTGGTGGGGTCCAGGGGCTGCCGAAGTCCTGGCGGGGTACAGGGGCAGCACCCTTGTTGGAGGGTAAAGGGGGGGGGGCAACGCCCCCTTTCCGAAAACAATTTTAAGCCAATTTTGAGCTGAAAAATGAGCTCTCCTGGACAGAAATTTTACAAATTAAAGCATTATAAAGTGTTTAAAAATCACCTTATTCCAATCAATGATTCTTCCTTTTTAACTTGCTAAGCCTCGAGTACTTTGGCCCTATCCTAACTTTCGACGCGTAAGAGCTTTTTTTACAGATTTTTTTACAAAAGGGGCAAAGTTTTGTTATCTTTTAGGCCAAATGTCAAAATACGGATTTTTTGGACCAAAAACCGATAAACGAACTCAAGGCCCGAAATACGGACTTGTTCCGTAAAAAACGGGACGCTTGGCAGCTATGGTAATGTAATGTAATGCAATGTAATAATTAACTTGTATAGCTCTCAAATCCACCAAAAAATGATGTGATATAGGCCTAAGGAGCTGAACTAAAGTTGAAAACAGGATTAACATAAAGTCAATCCATCATGCTGCCACTTGCAACACTTGATCTACTCTCATCCTCAAACCTCTGAGACCAAAAAGGGACATTATTCAGTTTCAATGAAAGCAGTCCTAAACAGTTCAGTTTTGAGCCTTTTTAAAAAAAAATGACGATGATTTCACTTTTCCTAGTGATCTTGTTCCACAATTTAGGCCTACCAACAGTAAAAAAAAAAAAAGCCTTTTCACTAAGCGACAATAGAAGTTTCGCATCTTCTGATCATTTACTGATCTTAAAGTGCGTGATCGCTAGTACAATTCTACTAGCTCTGAAAGATATTCTGACGCTAGCCCGTTAAAACATTTAAAAATAAAGATAAGATAAGATAAGATAAATTTTATTCGTCCTTGTGCAGGGAAATTTGTTTTGATCATTGAATACATAACGATACAGTTACAGAAAAGGAAATTATGATATATAGCGCGCACACACACGTATATACATACACACTAATAAATAAACAAAATTAACAGTGCACACAATATGCTTCCGTTACTAAAACACATTGACTGACACGCAGGACACAATTCAACTGTACACAGATTACGATCAAGATGACGACATTATTGTAACAACATTCCTCCCCTAGGAGCCAAGAGCCTGCCATTTGAGACTCACTGGTCTATTATAGACTATAAATTACACTCTTACTGGTCTTAGTATGGTGACTTTATGTTGCCTTTTGCTTTCTGGAACGTACAGACCAGTGTTTCTCAACCTTTTTTGTTCCAGGCCCCACTTCAGTTTTCCAAATAAAAAAAAAAAGTGTGCGCCCCACCATGATCAGACAAATTTAGTATACAGTAGAATTATAAAATATATATATAAAATTATCACATACAATAAGAGTTTAAAAGTATTTATATCTTCAGTATGTATATATTCAAATGCATCTGTTAAGTTCGATGTTTTAATCTGAGCCAAACAAAGGAAATCACTCGCAAGACTTAAAGAAACAACAGTTTTTCTCTTCACTAAAATACACTACGAAATTAAGATTTCTATGGAAAATCTCCACACCCCATTCTGCAGTCCCAGGCCCCAGCGACATGGAGAAACTCTGGTTTTAGACCCTCATCCATGATTTGATGGGCTTAAACTGATACCTCAGGAATGTTTCGCCACTCTTCACAAAGGAAACCGGTTTTATTAATGCGCTCCCGTTCTATTTCTGTGTGCATCTGGTAGATATCTGGCCATCAATTTATTTTCATTCTTTTCAACGTTTCTGTGATAACGCGCTCTATTTCCATACATTTGAGCACAGTTTGGATTTAAATTTTCTCAAGATACACGTTTTCTGTTGTTGTTGTTGTTGCTGCTTCTACTCGAATTTCTTCAGCGAGTCTGTTCATTATAGCTGCTCATGTCTTAGGGATTGTTACAAACTGCGATTTAATTTCAAAAATGTTTTGACGAAGTTTCCAAATTATTTTCAAATTCTGAGCATGTATTGATTTTTTAGTTTACTAACGCCTGTAAAACTCCTCAAAGAGCGAGGGGCTGATAACAATTTACACTTTCGGTATCTGAGAACTGGGAAAATGAAACCTGATGAAAGATGAGACTGGTGGAAAAACCTAAATGTGAGCAATGACAGTGAGGCCAAAACAACAACAACGACAAATGACAGATCAGAGCATACAAAATAAGGAGTGGGGGGGGGGGGGGGGGGAGTTGTAGGTAGCGTAGCCTAGCGCAAGAAATAATACAAAACGACACAATAAAATGCAAAGGAAAAGGCAAGACAAATCAAGTTTTCGATCGATTGATCTTCAGCAGAACAACAACAACAACAACAAAAATGTAACAGAATAGAAAATTAAACAAACAACAAAATTTAACAAATAAAAAATCTAGAATATTATACTGCGACCCACCGATTTTCTGTGTGTGTTTTCTTTTAAATATTCGTTAAGACTTGAAAAGAGGCAAGCTTTCATTCTCTGAGACTTTCTTAAAGGCACGTACACATAAAGATAAAGGAAAGACAAACGAAGGACATAGCGTGTAAATTAATGTCCTGATTGGTGTATGGATCAATGCAAAAGTAATTCAAATTAAGCCTACTATCAAGATAAAAAATATCGAATAGGGGCATGGTATTAGATCCATTTATCCGGTCTTGTTCATAAGGTTGCCTTCAGATATCTTGGAAATTCCTCATCTCGGGAATGAAAATAATAATAATAATAAAAAACAATAACACAGATAGAAAGGAAAAATGATATTTAAAGAAAGAGCAAACGGAACTTTCGGCGTGCCCGCCCACATTTTCCATGCCGTGAAAACTGGAGAGTTATAGCTGGAGGATTTCGATTCAGATAACCTCCTGTTTTTCCTCAAGAACAGGACTCCAGAAAGGTTTACAGTAGAGAATGCATGCAGGATCTGATTCCATCTGTATTGTATAAAATGTCTAAACATAAACAAACAAAACGTAATTCCTGGAGGCGTGGGACCCTGGCTTGTTTAGATCAGTGATCCTCAAACAGTGGGTCGCAAGGCTGTCGGCGTAGACGTGCCCTATTTTGCTATTTTCTTATTTCACAGCCAGATGCTGCCAGCAAAATGTACACCAAAGAAATGATAGCAGAAGCTGGCTGTGTCTGATTAGGCTTCGTATGGTAGGGCCTTCCTGGATTTACTAAGAAATATAGGAAGTTGTGATGTACATTTCTTGTCTGCCAGCAGTTGACTGTGCCGTTCCGGGGTTAGTATGATATCCCCTTCCACCGGACATTCCTCAAGAGGATTCGAATCTAGCATCTCTCCTGCATTGGTCAAGTGCTCTAATCACTAAGCCATAACGCTAGCTATACATATAATAAGCTCCCTCATACGCACGGCAAACGTCACTACCCACTGCCAGGCGAAGCCACTCATAAAAACAAAATTCATAACCTTGAAATACCAGGAAAGAAAGAAAGAAAGATGAAAAGAAAGAAAAGATAACTGATACAATAAATTGTAATAAGGGTTGGAATCCTAACCAGGTTATCGCCCCATCGGTTACGTCAGCTGCTTGCATGTAGAAAGAACGAGTTTTTGCCGAGCTGTTGTTTGATCGCAATGAGGAAGTGAAAGCTGAATGTTTTCCTGTCCGTCCTCACACTATCATTTAGCAATTCTGTGATCAGCAAAACTCATGATTGACAAGTTAATCAAGGAGCACACATAGATTACATACTGTAAACATTCGCATGAACAACATTGTATAAGGGATAAAAGATGACGATCAACCTCTCCCACCCCTTCTCTTTTTTCATGTACTCTCTCGCTCTTTCTCCCTCTTTCCCTCTTAGTTTCTCTCTCTCCCTCTCTCTTTATGCCTGTCTCTGTCTGCCTCCCTCTCTTTTTTCTGTCTGTGTCTCTCTCTCTCTCTCTCTCTCGCTCTCTCTCCCCATACCACAGGGCCCAGGGATGAAGGTGTGTTATGAACAAAGAAATTGTCATTTTTAGAACCACTGACTGACACAAACGTGTGAAATACTGCAGTCCACGATTAATCTGCGTCTGTCAGCACGACTTTGCCTGAGGCCTGGGTCCAGAGAATAAGCAGAACGGGTTGGAAAACGAGTACTGAACTGAACAATTCAATTATCTTAAATAATAATTATGATAATTTATTATCACAGGATTGTATTGTTTTTCAATAATTACACATGAGAACATTATTAATATGATTCTTTGTTCTCGATGATACAGCTTGCGTTGTTATCATGCCGGGTAAAACCTTAGTATTCTGTGTGTCTCTAGCAGTTTGATTACGTGCCTATACCATTTTTTGTTCCTACCGCCTTCTGCATGCCTCTTCCTAAAATCTTCAGCTACTATTTTCAGTCAGACCCTCAGATTTAGATTATTTTTACCGCTCACTGATTTTTAAATATCTGTGTTGAAATTAAAGCTTTGTGAATAAAAAGGTAATTAGTTCCTTGTCAACCTTTTTGAACTGGGGGTGTCTCTATTCTTGGCTCTAGATAGAGGCCTGAATAGAGTAACGGTGGGGTGCTTCGTCTATTCGGGCTACACAGAAGGGGGGGGGGGTTCTTTTCGGGCTTCTAGAGCCTGGATAGAGCCGGCCTTTTGAATTTTGCATCAGATCTCCATTTCATCACGATCTTGTGATTAGAGGAACATAATAATATCAGCTGAAGAGTCATCTTGTTACAATCTGAATGTCCATCAAGCCTTTGTTTTTCCTGAGTATGCCTGTGTGTTGTGTGTGTAATTTACATGCTATAATAATGTTGTAAAGCGCTTAGAGACTGGTTGCTAAAGGAATGAAGCGCTATATAAATGCTATGTATTATTATTATTATTCAATTGTTCACTGAAGGGCATTTTGC
Organism: Onchidella celtica; assembly: GCA_963931925.1. Taxonomy (NCBI): domain Eukaryota; kingdom Metazoa; phylum Mollusca; class Gastropoda; order Systellommatophora; family Onchidiidae; genus Onchidella; species Onchidella celtica. The sequence goes on along the minus strand of OZ007576.1, from coordinate 32,810,393 downwards.
ACACGCAAAGCTGAGTTCGGAGAGAGCACGTCGACACGACAACGGTCACATTGTGCCAGGAAGAAGCAGGAGGATAGACAGACTATAACAGAATGATAGGACAGAAGTAGAAGCTACCAGAAGCGCCCATCAACCGCCCGCGCATAAGCGCTTTATCATAAGAAGCAGAGGTATACTCCCAATTTAACGAACGTCTGTGAGAAACTCAGAGAAAAATCAAAAATAGAGACAAGAAAGATTTTCCCCGCGGTCAAATTCCAATTTAAGCAAGATTTCGGGCGAATTTGGACAGACGCTAAAGTGACGCAAGCGTTCACGTCATTCATGGCGTCAGAACTGAACGAGAGCCTCGTAATGCGGCCAAGGCACGGAGATGCGAAAGTGGAAGAGATAACATTATCAGTGCCGTGCCGCATTCGTCATGCAGAATTTTCGATGAAACGATTATCCGCGGTATGTATCCTATTTACGCAAGCAAAGCGGTAACATGGCGTAACAAGCAATTCAGGCGTTATCAGCTTACAGCGAACCCGCGCATCAGTGTAGCGCTTCCGAGCACGCGACGATGAACCAAGAGGTGTGAACTTTTAAAGGTGTGCACGTCTTTGATTCGCTTACTGAACGCCAAGGGCACGAGTTTCGAAATAATGAAGGCAGCAGGGATGTTTCTGCAATTATCTTTTTGGTGAAAAGCCAGTTGTAAAATGTGTACGTCCCACGTGGAATACTTTTTTAACAGGAAGTTTGTGAAGCTATGAGTTTCACTGTCTCGAGCGGGCGGAATTAGCAGTCTGAAGTATGAGAATGATAAAGGAATGGATTCATAATGTTGTGTGTGTGTGTATGTGGGTGTGTGAATGTTTGTATGTAGGTGCGTGTGTGAGAGACAGGGTGTCCCTGTATTGTATTAGGCCAAGCGCGCACAATCATGCAACTTGCTGTCGTGTTGTTGTTATGTCTTTATTTCATGTACTTATCGATTATGCAATGTGTTTGTGTCCTACATGTATGGACATCTTCATTCACCATCACATTCATTCGCCTAGGTTTAAACAAACAAACAAAAAATGCTACACGCCTGCGATACGACTGCCAAAAGACTACGAAGCGTCTGCAACGCAACGAAGTCTCAAATGCATTCCTAGACTGACACTGTTGTGTGTGGATGTCTGTTGCTGACGCTGGTGGATTGAATTAGTGGGGTAGGGAGAAGGTGCTGAGACAAAAATGGACAGATGAGAAATTTTAACGATATACTCGAGTTGTCTGAACACATGGGCACATTAGCCAGTTGCCCAAGGCCGCAATAGAGTTTAGGGATGCAAATTTCCATTGGATTTTGAAGCGGGGCAGAAAACCCTACTGCTTTGCCCAGGGACCCATAATAATGTAAAGAGGGCTCTGGATATACTTCATGGATATAAGTCACAGCTTTCTCGTGTCAAAAGCAGATATCAAAGATCTAACAGAATAATCGTGCAGCCTCCTAAAATCCAGAATTTAGCAAAGGCATTTAAACAAAATGAACAAAAACGTGAACATAATTATGGAATAATAAAGAAAAAGTAGGGGGGAGGGCAGAAAATAATGACTGGTAGAATGTTGAGTTATAATAATAATAATAGTTCGTCCATCAGGTATGATGATGACCGTAACAACATCAGAGGAATAAAGAACAGAAATTGTTGAGAATTTCAACACATGGACAATAAAGAGAACTAAAGGACACAGAGGACAGAATGGAAAGACTGTTCTTTCATGACTTATGGCTTCTCATGTGACTGATAAGTCCTATTTTTGCCCTGAAGACCCTTCCGCATAAGTGACAAGAGTGCTCCGTTGGTTCAGTACCACTGGGCCTTTTCTTACGCCGTTCTCTTTTTTTGATAGCCTGCTGGACTCTGTCAGCTTCCCATGCTTTGCTGCCTCTGGTAAGGGCCGCCCTCCAATTTGCACGATCAAGCGAGAGCTTTTCCCACTCACTCACATCAATGGCAAAGGCCTTCAGTGATTGCTTGAGAGTGTCTTTGTAACGTCTCTTTGGGGCCCCAACATTCCTCGTTCCATTGGAGAGCTCAGAGAAGAAGATTTGCTTAGGGAGTCTGGAGTCGGGCATTCTGACAACATGTCCTGCCCAACGTAGCTGAATTTTTTTCAGGTGGCAGAAGATGCTCAATTCCTTGGCACGATTGAGGACCTCAGTGTCTGGAATTTTATCCTGCCATTTGATCCTTAGGATCTTTCTAAGGCAGGCCAGATGAAAGTGATTTAGTTTTCTGGCATGCGATTGGTACACTGTCCAGGTTTCAGCCCCATAGAGTAGGGTGGGAAGGACCACAGCATTGTACACTTTCAGCTTCGTGTCTGTGCGAATGCCGGCAACATCCCACACTCTCTTTCGAAGCCTGCCAAATGCAGAGCTGGCTTTGCTGATTCTTGAGGGAATTTCAGTATCAACACGAGCCGTGGAAGACAGTGTACTGCCAAGATAGGTGAAGTTCTCCGACACCTTCAGAAGACTGTCATGGACTTTGATATTTGGGGTCACAGGATACTTGTCGTCTGGAGTAGGCTGATGGAGCACTTCCGTCTTCTTTGTGCTTATTGTGAGGCCAAAGTTGTCACAGGCACTAGAGAACTTATCAACACAGTTTTGCATGCTATCCTCATCGTGTGCCAGAAGTGCACAATCATCAGCAAATAGTAGGTCACAGACTTGAGTACTTTTAGTTTTGGTTTTTGCCTGAAGTCTCCTGAGGTTGAATAGACTGCCATCAGTTCGGTACTTGATGCTTACCCCTTGAGGAGGAGAGCTAAAGGCTTCTTGTAGCATTGCAGAGAACATGATGCTGAACAGAGTTGGGGCTAAGACACAACCCTGTTTTACCCCATTTGTGACAGCAAAGGGCTCTGAAACACTGCCGTTACTTTTGACTGCAGCTTGCATGCCATCATGAAACTGGCGCACTATTGTGATGAATTCGGGTGGACACCCAAACTTCGCCAAGATTTTCCAGAGGCCTTCACGACACACTGTGTCAAATGCTTTTGTGAGGTCAACAAATGTGATGTACAGCGCTTTATTTTGTTCCATGCATTTTTCCTGAATCTGTCTGGCAGCAAAGATCATATCCGCCGTTCCCCTCTCTTTACGAAAGCCACACTGGCTCTCGGGAAGCAAGTCATTTGACGAGAGGTGATCAAGAAGGCGATTCAGAAGCATTCTTGCCAATATTTTGCCAGCAGTTGAAAGTAGAGAGATTCCCCGATGGTTGTCACAGACTTGGCTGTCCCCTTTGTTTTTGTACAGATGGATGATTGAAGCATCTTTGAAGTCCTGTGGCAGCTTCCCTGCTTTCAACATATGATTGAACAACTCGGTCAGCCTTTCAATAAGCTTTTCTCCACCGAAGGCATACACCTCAGCAGGAATTGAATCCACGCCTGGTGATTTGTTAAAGGACATCTGATTTGTGGCAGTCCGGGTCTCATTTGCTGTGAATGGCTTGGCAAGAGCTGCATTAATAGGAGTCTGAGGGAGGCGGTCAATGGACTCAGTATTTATATTTGATGGCCGATTTAGCACACCTCCGAAATGTTCTGCCCAAGGCTGAATTATGGCATTCAATTCAACAATGCGTGTTGAACCATCTGACGCAAGAAGTGGCGTAGTGCCAGAGCGGGATGGTCCAAATACAGCTCGGAGGCTCTCAAAGAACTTTCTAGTGTTGTTTGTGTCGGCATATTTCTGAGTTTCTCTTACTCGCTCTTCTAGCCAGTCATTTTTCATTTTCCTCAGCTTCTTCTGGAGTACACCCTTACATGCACGCAGTGCATCAGCTTTTGCTGTGGAAGAGAGGTCACTGCAGTGAGCTTGGACGAGACTATTTTTTTCTTTCATGAGCACTTTGATTTCATTATCATTATCATTGAACCAGTCCTGGTGCTTGCGGATAGAAAAACCAACTGTGCTGCTGGCGCAAGAGTGTACAGTCGTATTTAGGTCAGTCCAGCTCTGTTCAATGTTCTCAGGGTCAAAAGTCACGCAATCCAATTTTGAGGAGAATTCTGAGGAGAGCTCGCTCTGTTTCTCAGCTGAGCAGAGTTTTGAAAAATTTAGGCGTTTAGGTGGCGCTTTCCCTTGAGGGCGTCTATTGCGCCTCAATGTTAGTCTGAGCTTGCAAACAATGAGTCTGTGGTCAGTTCCACACTCGGCACCACACATCGCCTTTGTTACAAGGACATCCTTTCTGTCAGTCTTCCTCACAATGACATAGTCTATGAGATGCCAATGCTTTGAGCGGGGATGCATCCATGACGTTCTGTTTCTCACGGGGAGACTAAAATTTGTGTTGGTAATGAACAGGCCAAATTCAGCGCACAAAGTAAGTAAGCGCAACCCATTGTTATTGCATGAACCAACTCCATGAGGGCCCAAAACATTTGGCCACGCTGAGATTTCTGAGCCAACCCTAGCATTGAAGTCCCCCAAGAGAATCAGCTTATCAGCTGCCGGGACAGAGCATATGACAGATTCTAGATCAGAATAGAACTTGTCTTTGGCTTCATCTGGGTTTGTCATGGTGGGCGCATATGCGCTAATGAGGGTGGCTGACTGGCTTTTCCCAACTGGGATCCTGAGTGTCATTAGCCTGTCATTTATTTCAATTGGCATGGACTGCAAGTTTCTAACAAGGTCATTTTTAATTGCAAACCCAACACCATGCTGTCTCGGTTCGACTGCACCCTTGCCTTTCCAGAAGAAGGTGTATCCACCACTGAGCTCTTTGAGTTGGCCACTATCAGGGAGTCTGGTCTCACTGAGTGCCACTATGTCCAGGTTGTACCTGCTGAGCTCAATGGCAATAAGTGCAGTGCGTCTTTCCGGGTTGTTTGAGTTGTCCTGTAGTGTGCGTATATTCCAGGCTCCTAGCCTGAGTAAGCTGAATTTCTTTTTGTTTCGACCGCAAAAAGGGATCCCCACTGGTCGCGGTATACCAGTCAGGGTGATGTGAAGTGGGCTTTCTTTAGGGCACCTTTTCTAGCCCCTTCCTCAGTTGAGGTGAGCAGTGCTATCCTTAAATAAGGCTGCTCAGCTACTGTGGGTGCTGCCTCCCCACGCCTCCACTTCAATCGACGATGAAGCGACCATAGTCCACAGCCACCAACGTGTAGGTCTGTGCTAACAGCTTCCAGTCTATCCAAACCTGCTGCCACCGCACTCGCCCATCGCCGTTGGAATTTTGAGAGGAAAGAAGACGAACGCAAAGATGAAAGAAGACGAGGTGAGTGTTAAGACTGGCGCAAAGAGTTTGTTTTTAGTGAAAAAGAGCTGCGCAAACATCAGACTCACTCTCTCGCCTGGACACAACTTATCCAAGTGGCAAGACAAGGTCAAGACGACTGGAAATGTATCCAGGTGCAGGAGGATGCCAGAGTGACAGTCATATTGCCTGACCGGCTGCCTGTAGGCTACTCCACAGCCTCGCAGTCCCAACTGACTAGGGTGAAAGACCCAAACCAAAGAACACCAATACTGGTGGATGCTCTGTGTCACGATATCCAGGCCAGAGTGACGGTATATTGCCATCTGCCCTATCAATCAACCACAGGCCTGCTGCCGCCAGCTTCGAAGCTGCGTCCGGGAAGTTTGCTCAATTCTTCGTCTGTGATTTAGGCAAACAAGCCTATGACCACACCGCTACCGGGGGCCAATATGAAGGACTCAAATACTGAGGGTCACATTGTGCCCTAGCATGTGGCCGTTGGGTTAGATGAAACCTCCTCCGCCCTGGCCGTTTGCACCGACAGGTGCACGCCCACTGATACCATGCTAGCGTACCAGTTCATGGAACAGGTTCTAGTGGATTACATGTTACCAGTAGCAGATGTTTTTGACCTGACTTTAGAATGAATGTTGAGTTAACCCTTTGACTACTTTAGATCCAGTTTATATTGATATCCATTTATTGCAGTTATTTTGAATGGTAAATATGAATCTAAATGAGGCTATTGATCTGTATTTAAAAGCAAGCAATGGAGGAACAAAATCTGTAACTAATGAAGCAGTAAAGAGTTAATAGCAGTGCTGTTTCGGTACTGAAGGGGTTAAGTGTATTTTGCGTTTGTTCTGATTCAGTGCCCTGGGATTCTCTTTCCGCTAGCTGACTCAAGACCAGTTTTGACGCGCCCGAACTTGTAGCACAGACTAGTTTCAGTCCATCCAGCTAGTGCGCAAGGTCCCGTTTACTTCCACAGCCCACCACACATCTAACACTAAAACCGAGACAAAAACAGACCCTGACTTAGTGCGCGCCACTCAGAACGAATGAGGAGAGAAACGAGAGAGGACGCAAAAAAGGCTAAACGTGCACCCACCATGACATTGAAAAACGCAAGAAAATGTAAGTGGTTTTGGCGAAATCGGGCTTATGAAAGACCAAATTCCTGGGGAGACCCCTGGAAAGGGGGAACATTTTGTCTAGAGATGGAAATTGAGATATGCTTTAAAAAAATGAAAGATTCGCCATTCTGCATTCAGTTATTTTGCTTAAAATCACTACAGAATTAGAAATATTTCATTTTGATTCTTAAAAGAGGGATAAAAATTTCACCTTTAGCCACATTACGCCAAACCCACTCAAAAATACTATTGCTTGATGCATGAACATCCTAAAACAAAGTATGGGATCATTACAGGGAGCAAAGATCCAGCTTTTTCACACGACTGAAATACGAAAATAGCCCACGAGATAACGTGCAAACTACCCAGGTGACGAATCATTAAATTGAAGAATATAAAGCACAGTTAGTTAATCAAATTATCTCGTAATAGTTTTTAAGATTTGTTCGACGTGACTGATTGATGTTGCAGTGCTTTTAAAATTAGAGTTCAGTGGGTTTTGTGTTATAACGCACAGGCTAATTCTCAACTGATTTTACAGCAAAGACTCACAAAGAGGCTAGGTGTACATTGTCTTCTTTCTATGCACTATTTCCGACTAGCATGATTACACCCCGGTTTTGCCCGGGGATAAACATTCATCCGTACCCCCCCCCCTTTCTCATCCGTTTACTCAGCCAACCTCCGTACCCACCCCACCCCTCCCCCGAACGCCAGGCTCTTCATTGTCAAATAGGTGATGCTGATTTTTAAAAACAGAATATTTTTGACAACTCAATTGGAGATTGAATGAAAAAGTTCTGCAGTGGCGACATGGAGAATCATATTCCTAGGCTGAATAGGCAGGCGAAATCAGAGGCTTGAAGAATCGAGAATGGAAGAAAGTTTGAGATACATCGCAGAGCAAGCTGTGCCTGAAAGTTTAAAACACTTCATACAGATGGGCCTAACGTCGCTGACCGATGAAACCTCGTGCGTCACAATTTTGCCATTTTTCAGTTTTTCGGTGACAAATGCTCATAGAAATGTGCAAACAAGAAACAATTTATTAGTTTGTATTTCATTCATCAAAAACAAAACCTCTTACTGTTAGGGCATACTTGTTCAGCCAAACCTCGCAAGAAACATTCGAGGTTTTGCTTGACAGTTCCACTTCAACTTGGGGCTGCGAGAAGTGTCATGAGTGTTTTTGTACGGGGTGAAAATAATTGAAAGTATGAACGTTGATGTAATACGTTGCAATAATAAACGAGGTTTTTCTGTACATGTATAAAATTGCGGCAACACAGACTGTCTAGAAACACAAAGGGACGATCTCGGCCACTCAGCGAGTTTTAACTTATTCACCCGTTTTTTGTTTTTTTTTGTTTCGTTTGTTTTCTTGGTTGTTTTTGTTGGCCATTATCAATAACCTCGCTTCTTGATGTAAACAATAAACAACAAGTTAACGTAGGCTGGTTATCACAGACTGACAAATCAAGGTGAGCCGTCTCCGCTCCAGAGATCAAAGAGAACCGCTGTACGTGAGCATGTCGACTTTTCTCTTGATCTTAAGTGACGTGGAAGGCCTTGACCCTGTGAAACCAATGCTAACACAACCGATACATGCAATTACGTGCGTCTACTTGCGTGTGTGATTATGTGTGTGTATTCTTTTTGAGTGCGTTTATGAATGTATAAAGGGTTTTTGCCTGAGCAGGTGTGTGTGTGTGTGTGTACGTCTGGCATTGACGCAAGAAGCGAGTAACATGTGCGCAAAAAACACGCCGGTTGTGTGAAACTTCTGAAACCTACGTCACCCACCCATTGACCCAAAGCCCGTGAAATTAGCTCGCTCGTTAAACATAATTATGTCTTGTCTTTCATATCCAAATAATGAATCAATTACTTCTCTCGTTTATTCGCTGCTTCTTTCATTCACCTTTTTTTCTGCACATGAGTTTACTTCCTGCCTCCACCATATTCTTTATTCATCCTCTTTATTCCTGTCTCTCTCGTCCTCCCTCTCTCTCCCGCTCCCTCTCTGAAATTCCCCATCTCCCCATTTCTTTCTTTCCTTTCGTTCTTTCTAATTCTTATCTTCCTTTCTTTCTTCGCATGCATTGAACTTCATTACTCGCTCACTCCTTCCTCCTATCACCACGCACTCATCCTTACTATACAAAAAACAAAAACAATATTCCCTCAGACTTGCCACCCCGTCCGCTAAAAGATCATCCAAACTTCAGAAGATGAAGAAAAAAACAAAACAAAAATTAATTATAGCAGTACTGGAGTCCACCAGAAAGACATGGTTCCTCCAATAATATTGATCACATTCTGTCTCCCTGCAGAATCCAATCTGGGCTGAGGTGTCTGGATACCTCCTCCAGATCTTGTTTTTGAGGGGGGCGGGCGACTGGAGAGAAGTCAGGCAGGGGCATGACTGTCTGGAGAGTGAGTAGAGCGGAGCACTGTCTCCTCAGGCTGCAGGCATACTGAGTCCACTGTTTTTGTATCGGTTTTGTGGACTAAAGGGCATATCATACTAAGTCCGGAACGTCACAGCCAGTTGCTGCCAGCAAAATGTACACCCAAGAAATAGTAGCAGAAGCTGACTGTGTCTGACAGGACGTTGTATGAAAGGGTCTTCCCGGATTTATAGGAAATTCTAAGGTGCACCTCTTGTCTGCCAGCAGCTGACTATGATGTTCCAGGCTTAGCATGATACCCCCTTTAGCCTAATGTCTGTGTCGTGTGTGTTACGCGTTAGTTTTGTGAACGTAAGACTGGTGGCACACTGAGCCAAGTTTGTTTTACTTTGGTTTTGTGGACGTGAAGCTAGTGGCAGACTCAGTCAAGTCTGTTTTGCTTTTGGTTTTGTAGACGTGAAGCTAGTGGCAGACTGAGTCAAGTCTGTTTTGCTTTTGGTTTTGTGGACGTGAAGCTAGTGGCAGACTGAGTCAAGTCTGTTTTGCTCTTGGTTTTGTGAACGTGAGACTAGTGGTAGACAGTCAAGTCTGTGTTGCCTCCTGTCTTCAGCGTTTTCGCCTCTTGTTGCACTTTTCGCTTTCGTCACCGTGGAAATCAAAATCGCCCCCCCCCCCTTCCGCAAGGGCCAAAGTGCCCACTTTGAGAATCACTGCTGTGTAAACCATCAACTTTTCTGTCTTTCATAGCACCCAGAAGACAAGTTTGGCATTCTCCGAAATACCAGAATCAGTCCCTGTCTGTCCTCCTGCAACGTGCAGTTTCCTAAGTCAATTTATCTTTCTTCCCACTGCATAAAGCTGAAGTGTTTCTGCGTTGTCACTTTTAACCATCTTTCCATGGCTGAGTGTGTCTGGGTGTTCGAAATAATACAAACATTTCATTTCAATGTCCACTTCCCTGTCTATCTATTTTCAGTTTATTTACTTTGCTAGTGTGTCTGTTGTGGTTTCGTTTCAGTTTCAGGTCATGTCATAATGTTTACATGTCTGTCTGTGGTTTTCAGGATATTTAAATCAGTCAAACGAACAGTGTCACTATGTCTGTCTGTCCATCAGTCTGGCTTTTGCCCTTCCGTGAGCCCATCCATCCATTCATCCACCCATCCTCTCCAATCCATCCATCCATTCACCAACTCCTATCCATCCATCCATGCATTTATCCTACCACTCGACCGTCTGCCTGTTTGTCTGTCTGTCTGTCATTAATTCAGCCAGACAACCATCTAGAGATTTACCCCCTCATTTCCATCAATCCACATCTCAATCAAGTCTCCGTAATATCAAACAAAAAACAAATGATCGTCTTTCTGTCGCCATCCAGTCAAATACATTGTCTTCTCCCGCCCTGTGACCGGATTAGCCAATGCTTTAAGGGGAGCACAGAATTTAAAGTCACGGCAAACGGACACTCTTAGAATTAGAACAGGTTGGAATACCACCCTTACTAAGGCCCATAACCTAGGCGTTCAGTAGAGCTTAGAACGTCTAACCCTAGTGGAGACTTGTTTGGCCTCAGTTTTGTGGACTATTGAGTTACACGGGACCCCTTGCATTACTGAGAGTGTCTCAGAAAGACTTGGCTCAGTGCGTTACTGGCCTCAAAAACCCATTCCCCTCTTCCCTTTATTGTCTCTTTACATGTCAAACTAAAAGTCTCTCATAATCTGAATAAATTCCGTCTTTCAAGAAGACGCGGTGTTTCTGGGTACATTATCGCAACATAAAGTATAAAAAATCCAGGATAGAATCGTACTATTTTCGTCATCAGCTGTCTAATTTAATTATTCATAATAAATTCATCCCCACTGAACTAGAGTGGCATGAGAGCATTCTTTAATGTTCAGAACCTTACTAAATGTCTTCGGAGTGCTGAGCAGAACATTATTGCGCGATTATCTCTGCAAGAGGGATTTTATGTACTGTCATAATATTTATTCAGAAAAGAGAAGGTTTACGGCGCTACAGTGTCGTTTTCTCCACTCTTCAGCTAAAAATTAATGTACAACCTTCAAATTTTACACGTTTCACTGGTGGTCGTCTTTAGGATGCCATCGCATAAAATGGACCCAAGCACTAAAAAAATCGTAAAAGTTCATTTTGATGTTTTAGGTCTACAGCGCACTGAATCATTAATCTGCTTTGCCTCAGTTTTATGAACTATGGAGTGTTAAAGGACCTCGAGCACTATAAAGATGAAAAGCTGAGAGACGGTGGCTTCGACTTCGTATCACTTTCGATTCGCTAACGGCAGTTTTGCCGAATGGCATCAGTCCCGTCTTGCCGAAAAGCCGAGAAAATGTCAAAAACCTTAAACAGCGCCTTTTAGAACGCACAGTGGTTCCGCCTTGAACTTGTCTCGTATCGTTTTGCATCGAAACAATCGCCTTTCGGCAAAACTAGGGAAAGCAAAACGAAACCAAAGCCACTGTGTCGGGGCTCCACGTTTGAGACAAAACAGACGCAAAACAGACTTGTCTAATGTGTCCTGGGCCTTAGCAAAGGGCTGTGTTCCAAGATCAGCCAAGATCCCAGTGGACTACCAACTTCAATGTCTTTCAACATTCACATGGCCTCCTACTGAGTGGAACATTACTGAGTATTGTTTTGTGTATTGAACGCCCCTTGCTTTGGATCCCTACGAAACACAAAAAAAAGAAACAACAACAACAAATATGATGAAATCTAATTGATCAATGTCTAAAACAAAAGACACAAAGAGGTGTGGGAGGGAACAGAGAGGCGAGAGCAATTATTATTGCGTCATTTCAAACAATGTAATTATACTGATAAAACTGATATCAATATTCTTGCCAAAAAAAGATCAGAGATAGATAACATGGAGAGGGGAGGTAGATGGACAAGGGATAAAAATAAATGACGCCACAAGATAGAGAATGGAAGGCGCCTCACTTCCTCATTCTGCCTCCCCTTGCACACAGCACATGGCTATAAATAGAAACAACGCCACATGACTATAAGAAGGATGTAGATGACGAGTTAATGCTTACTTAAAAAGAGCATTGATTTGTGCGTGTATCTGTGTGTATGTGTGTGTGTGTGAGGGGGGGGGGTGACAAGAGACGTTTTATGCAAAAATTGTCTGCGCATAATTACCGATATGGTCAGGTCAGAAACATCTGCTACTGGTAACATGTAATCCAGTACAACCTGTTCCATGAACTGGTACGCTAGCATGGTATCAGTGGGCGTGCACCTGTCGGTGCAAACGGCCAGGGCGGAGGAGGTTTCATCTAACCCAACAGCCACATGCTAGGGCACAATGTGACCCTCAGTATTTGAGTCCTTCATATTGGCCCCCGGTAGCGGTATGGTCATAGGCTTGTTTGCCTAAATCACAGACGAAGAATTGAGCAAACTTCCCGGACGCAGCTTCGAAGCTGGCGGCAGCAGGCCAGTGGTTGATTGATAGGGCAGATGGCAATATACCGTCACTCTGGCCTGGATATCGTGACACAGAGCATCCACCAGTATTGGTGTTCTTTGGTTTGGGTCTTTCACCCTAGTCAGTTGGGACTGCGAGGCTGTGGAGTAGCCTACAGGCAGCCGGTTAGTCAATATGACTGTCCCTCTGGCATCCTCCTGCACCTGGATACATTTCCAGTCGTCTTGACCCTGTCTTGCCACTTGGATAAGTTGTGTCCAGGGGAGAGAGTGAGTCTGATGTTTGCGCAGCTCTTTTTCACTAAAAACAAACTCTTTGCGCCAGTCTTGACACTCTTCTTTCATCTTTGCGCCAGTCTTAACACTCACCTCGCCTTCTTTCCTCTCAAAATTCCAATGGCGATGGGCGAGTGCGGTGGCAGCAGGTTTGGATAGACTGGAAGCTGTTAGCACAGACCTACACGTTGGTGGCTGTGGGCTATGGTCGCTTCATCGTCGATTGAAGTGGAGGCGTGGGGAGGCAGCACCCACAGTAGCTGAGCAGCCTTATTTAAGGATAGCACTGCTCACCTCAACTGAGGAAGGGGCTAGAAAAGGTGCCCTAAAGAAAGCCCACTTCACATCACCCTGACTGGTATACCGCGACCAGTGGGGATCCCTTTTTGCGGTCGAAACAAAAAGTTAATTCAGATTACTCAGGCTAGGAGCCTGGAATATACGCACACTACAGGACAACTCAAACAACCCGGAAAGACGCACTGCACTTATTGCCATTGAGCTCAGCAGGTACAACCTGGACATAGTGGCACTCAGTGAGACCAGACTCCCTGATAGTGGCCAACTCAAAGAGCTCAGTGGTGGATACACCTTCTTCTGGAAAGGCAAGGGTGCAGTCAAACCGAGACAGCATGGTGTTGGGTTTGCAATTAAAAATGACCTTGTTAGAAACTTGCAGTCCATGCCAATTGAAATAAATGACAGGCTAATGACACTCAGGATCCCAGTTGGGAAAAGCCAGTCAGCCACCCTCATTAGCGCATATGCGCCCACCATGACAAACCCAGATGAAGCCAAAGACAAGTTCTATTCTGATCTAGAATCTGTCATATGCTCTGTCCCGGCAGCTGATAAGCTGATTCTCTTTGGGGACTTCAATGCTAGGGTTGGCTCAGAAATCTCAGCGTGGCCAAATGTTTTGGGCCCTCATGGAGTTGGTTCATGCAATAACAACGGGTTGCGCTTAATTACTTTGTGCGCTGAATTTGGCCTGTTCATTACCAACACAAATTTTAGTCTCCCCGTGAGAAACAGAACGTCATGGATGCATCCCCGCTCAAAGCATTGGCATCTCATAGACTATGTCATTGTGAGGAAGACTGACAGAAAGGATGTCCTTGTAACAAAGGCGATGTGTGGTGCCGAGTGTGGAACTGACCACAGACTCATTGTTTGCAAGCTCAGACTAACATTGAGGCGCAATAGGCGCCCTCAGGGGAAAGCGCCACCTAAACGCCTAAATTTTTCAAAACTCTGCTCAGCTGAGAAACAGAGCGAGCTCTCCTCAGAACTCTCCTCAAAATTGGATTGCGTGACTTTTGACCCTGAGAACATTGAACAGAGCTGGACTGACCTAAATACGACTGTACACTCTTGCGCCAGCAGCACAGTTGGTTTTTCTATCCGCAAGCACCAGGACTGGTTCAATGATAATGATAATGAAATCAAAGTGCTCATCAAAGAAAAAAATAGTCTCATCCAAGCTCACTTCAGTGACCCCTCTTCCACAGCAAAAGCTGATGCACTGCGTGCATGTAAGGGTGTACTCCAGAAGAAGCTGAGGAAAATGAAAAATGTCTGGCTTGAAGAGCGAGTAAGAGAAACTCAGAAATATGCCGACACAAACAACAATAGAAAGTTCTTTGAGAGCCTCCGAGCTGTGTTTGGACCATCCCGCTCTGGCACTACGCCACTTCTTGCGTCAGATGGTTCAACACGCATTGTTGAATTAAATGCCATAATTCAGCGTTGGGCAGAACATTTCGGAGGTGTGCTAAATCGGCCATCAAATATAAATACTGAGTCCATTGACCGCCTCCCTCAGACTCCTATTAATGCAGCTCTTGCCAAGCCATTCACAGCAAATGAGACCCGGACTGCCACAAATCAGATGTCCTTTAACAAATCACGAGGCGTGGATTCAATTCCTGCTGAGGTGTATGCCTTCGGTGGAGAAAAGCTTATTGAAAGGCTGACCGAGTTGTTCAATCATATGTTGAAAGCAGGGAAGCTGTCACAGGACTTCAAAGATGCTTCAATCATCCATCTGTACAAAAACAAGGGGGACAGCCAAGTCTGTGACAACCATCGGGGAATCTCTCTACTTTCAATTGCTGGCAAAATATTGGCAAGAATGCTTCTGAATCGCCTTCTTGATCACCTCTCGTCAAATGACTTGATTCCCGAGAGCCAATGTGGCTTTCGTAAAAAGAGGGGAACGGCGGATATGATCTTTGCTGCCAGACAGATTCAGGAAAAATGCATGGAACAAAATAAAGCGCTGTACATCACATTTGTTGACCTCACAAAAGCATTTTACACAGTGTGTCGTGAAGGCCTCTGGAAAATCTTGGCGAAGTTTGGGTGTCCACCCGAATTCATCACAATAGTGCGCCAGTTTCATGATGGCATGCAAGCTGCAGTCAAAAGTAACGGCAGTGTTTCAGAGCCCTTTGCTGTCACAAATGGGGTGAAACAGGGTTGTGTCTTAGCCCCAACTCTATTCAGCATCATGTTCTCTGCAATGCTACAAGAAGCCTTTAGCTCTCCTCCTCAAGGGGTAAGCATCAAGTACCGAACTGATGGCAGTCTATTCAACCTCAGGAGACTTCAGGCAAAAACCAAAACTAAAAGTACTCAAGTCTGTGACCTACTATTTGCTGATGATTGTGCACTTCTGGCACACGATGAGGATAGCATGCAAAACTGTGTTGATAAGTTCTCTAGTGCCTGTGACAACTTTGGCCTCACAATAAGCACAAAGAAGACGGAAGTGCTCCATCAGCCTACTCCAGACGACAAGTATCCTGTGACCCCAAATATCAAAGTCCATGACAGTCTTCTGAAGGTGTCGGAGAACTTCACCTATCTTGGCAGTACACTGTCTTCCATGGCTTGTGTTGATACTGAAATTCCCTCAAGAATCAGCAAAGCCAGCTCTGCATTTGGCAGGCTTCGAAAGAGAGTGTGGGATGTTGCCGGCATTCGCACAGACACGAAGCTGAAAGTGTACAATGCTGTGGTCCTTCCCACCCTACTCTATGGGGCTGAAACCTGGACAGTGTACCAATCGCATGCCAGAAAACTAAATCACTTTCATCTGGCCTGCCTTAGAAAGATCCTAAGGATCAAATGGCAGGATAAAATTCCAGACACTGAGGTCCTCAATCGTGCCAAGGAATTGAGCATCTTCTGCCACCTGAAAAAAATTCAGCTACGTTGGGCAGGACATGTTGTCAGAATGCCCGTCTCCAGACTCCCTAAGCAAATCTTCTTCTCTGAGCTCTCCAATGGAACGAGGAATGTTGGGGCCCCAAAGAGACGTTACAAAGACACTCTCAAGCAATCACTGAAGGCCTTTGCCATTGATGTGAGTGAGTGGGAAAAGCTCTCGCTTGATCGAGCAAATTGGAGGGCGGCCCTTACCAGAGGCAGCAAAGCATGGGAAGCTGTCAGAGTCCAGCAGGCTGTCAAAAAAAGAGAACGGCGCAAGAAAAGGCCCAGTGGTACTGAACCAACGGAGCACTCTTGTCACTTATGCGGAAGGGTCTTCAGGGCAAAAATAGGACTTATCAGTCACATGAGAAGCCATAAGTCATGAAAGAACAGTCTTTCCATTCTGTCCTCTGTGTCCTTTACTTCTCTTTATTGTCCATGTGTTGAAATTCTCAACAATTTCTGTTCTTTATTCCTCTGGTGTTGTTAAGGTCATCATCATACCTGATGGACGAACTATTATTATTGGATAATCATTGTGTTAAATTTAATAAATATATAACCAAAGAAAAACAAATCTAAATAACAATGAAAAAAAAACAAACAAACAAAGAAAGAGAATTTAAACAAAGAAAATAAATATGGAAGTTAATGAAGAAATAAATAAATACATGTAAGTTAATCAATAAAATATGTGTATTTCACAAAGCTTCACGGCATGTGGTTCACAGTTTGTAACAATCTCTTATCACTGAATAGTTAACGCATTAGGTACGACGTTTTTCCTCCTTACTCACCCCTTCCTCCCAAAACACCGAAAGTTTGATTTTCAGGAGGTGGGCAACATTTCAGAGAAGAACAGCCATAATTATTTGAAATTATTGATAATTCAACTTCAGTGAGCTGCAATACGCATAGAAATCTGGAGCCCTAAAGATTAATGTTAGAGGGACTGATTAGGTAGTGTAAGTTTTAATTACAAAGTCGAATAGCGAAAACACCGAGTGCTATTCACTGGTCAACTATAGCTTGTATGTAAATACCACGGGCCCCTAAAAACGGCCTCAAAGGAGCCGCATACGGCTCGCGAGCCACTGGTTGCCGACCTCTGACATAGACGATGTCATTTGGTGGTCCCCTAACGTCACAGGACTTGTCCCTTGTTTCCTCTGAATGTTTAAATTATTTGTACTTAAAATCGGTGAGCGGAATTCGTCACAAATTCTGATGACGTAAAAAACAAAGTGATATCGAACTGCGAGAAGCGGTTTCAGAGGAGGTGAGCTGAAGGGCTGGCCAGTGGAAAGTGAGCAATAGTTTTTTGTTTTTCCGGGGGGGGGGAGTTTGGGGGAGGGGGGGTGTATTTTTAGAGCAGGAGCTAGTGATTGACAATTCTTTCAGCATGTTAGTGGTATCTGTCATCGAGTGAAGACTTCTGTATAAAATGAGACTGTGTATATGGTAAAGAGTCGTTTCCCCAATTTTTTTTTCTTCAGTCGCTAACTGTAAAAGGTAGGTCCAAAATGGATATTTTTCTAAGAAACTCAGTAATATCACCGAGTTCTCTTCCCGCCATATTTTCTAAATATCGTTGGATGGCTGTTGGAACTTTCATAAAGCGAAACGCGAAGATTTAAGAAAGGTTTCAACAGACGACCCACGACATGCTTCGCACTACTGATTTCCTGCGTAAACTCACAACTTACGGCAAATGGCGCATTGAATCAAGTCTGTTTTGCTTCGGTTTCAGACTCAGACTTGAAATATCCATGATTGAACCAACTAACGAGACAGACTTTTTTGTTCTCTCACCAGTGCTCGAGGCTCCGTTCAACCCCACAATCCACAACACCGAGGCAAACTAGACTTGAACCAGTGGTCTATGGACCCAGACTAAAAAAAAAACCTTTGTCCTAAACGCTGTTGTTAAAGGACTGTGATATTTACATTGCACGTTATAACTGAGCAGTCAACGCTTGTCGAAATATCGCATGCCATGACCGATGTTTTGGAGTTTGAGTTTAACGGCACTTCGGCACGATTTACAGCTACATTGCGCCTCCTTTTTTTCGTTATCTCGCTTTGGGCCTAGCTTTCCAGCCCTCAGATTCCTATAAATAAGATCATATAAAAGTGAAGTTAAAAATCTAACGGGAAAAGGTCCGTACTGTAAAGTATGTCTATATGAGCCTTGTAAACATGATAAGAATCTGTTAAATCAATTTGTAGATTTCGGCTTCTTTCAGAAATGACAAGATGCGCTGCAGGTCCACGTCAGAAAATAATTCTTTCATGGATCGCCAGGCACATTGCCATCTTCGGATGTGCCGTATGTCATGACATCAAACTCTCACTTAAAACAGTGAACTAAGAACCTACACGGTACACCTTCAGCATCCCCCAATGTTCTGTCGGTAGGCAGGCAGAGTTCCTCCACCACGCATGCAAGTACAGTGTAGTTTCTGCATTCCTGCTTACGCTCAAAAAGAAATTCTCACCTTGAACTAATAAGAAAATAATGTGTTGACAACATTTGGCTGTACTGGTGTGCAAAAACAGCTAATTTTTTTTTAGGCAACTTCTTACTTCATGGCCAACTACCCTCCTCCGTCCTCCCACCCACCTATCACCATCCTCACCGCTCAAGTCTGTTTTTTTTCACTTCCCTCAGCAACAACAGTCATCTTCCTTCCTGTTTTTTCCGTTATTTTTTGCCTACCCTCTCTATTCATTTATTGTTTTTCTCTGTTCCGTCTCTCTCTCTTGCTGCCTTTTATTTTTTAACCTCTCTCTCTCTCACCCGTTTCTCCTTAATATTATTCTTTTTTGTACGGTTCTAATATGTTTTCGATTATTATTGCCTGCTTCCGTGCCTGCCTGCCTTTTCCTCTTAAGTTGTGAGTGGTTTTAATTCTATCTTCACACTCACTCTTTTCCTTCCCCTACCCACCCTCCTCTCCCCCCTCTATCTTTCTGTCAAACACAAAACACGCTTTCTCATTTTCTTCCTTGTATTCTCATCTCTCTTTCATTCTTTCTCTAACTCCCTCCCCCTCGTTTTTTTCCCCCCATTCTCTCACACTCTCCATCTCTTCTTTTCCGCCTCTCGTTTCTTTCTCTACCATCACTTTCTTCAGCCATGATCCCCCCTCACCCCACCCACCCCCCCCCCCCCTGAACAGATCTCTGCCTCCCATTATCCTATTGGGTTTATGCGCCTGTTTGTCTCCCATGGATATCGATTTTTCCTAGGGAAAGGGACATAACTAGAAAAATTGTTGTTCTTTATGGGCCAGCGACGATGCCTTGCCAGCGCTGCTCGGGTGTAACGGCCTGAGATTCTGTTCGTAATGTGTGGGTCGGGGAGGTGGTGATGTCGGAGGGGAAGGCTAAATTGTGTATTGTGTATGGTGTAGATGCTGTTGTAGTGGCAGGGGATGGTGAATGCGTAGTGATGATGCTTTCGAGGATGATCGAAATGTTAAAAAGCTAAGAATGGTGATGGTAATAGTGGTGGTGGTTCTGATAGTAGATATGATTTAACCTTGCGTTACTTGCGAGATGTGAAAAATTGTGTTGTGAACAACGATGATGGTGCTGGTAGCAGTGATTTTAAAAAAAATGAAATTGGATAGAGGGGTGGTTACGGTGATATATAGACAGTAGTAGTGGCGATCTGTAATCTATCCAATCATTTATCCGATTTATTTGGTCTATCCATCCACTCATCCCCCTCCGTCCTTCCCTCTCTGTCTATCTGCCTGTCTGCCTGCTTGGTGTGTCTGTTTTGACCATCAGGCTTTTTATTTATCTTTCCATCTGTCAGTCAGTGTACCCCCAGGTCTCTCTCCCTCTCTCTCTCTCTCTCTCTCCCTCCCGCTCCCCTCCCCCTAATGATGGTATAGCACATATACATGTAATAGTTATTTCGTTGCTACATATATAGCAATGTTTCTAACCTGATGTGTAAATTGGCCGAAGACAAAAAATGCTCAAAGTTTGCTGTGGCAGTAGTAAAAGGCGAGAGAGGTTGTAGCGACAAAAACACCCCTCTTCTCTCCCCCCCCCCCCCCAATGATTTCATAAATGTACTGTTTTTTTGTTTTTTATCTTATGTGTCCGCTTTTTCTTTTTTTTGAGACTAGACCATAAGATAAGCTATCATTACTACCAAGATACTAACATTTTAAAAGTTTGAGAAAAACATTTCATCAATCAACAATACCAGACCATCAAAATAATCCTTGAATAGTTCTAGAAAGAAATTTAAATGAACAACAATGTTTTTTGTTCCAATTACTCGGAATTACCGGAATTTTTCAAATTCTACATCTCTTTCTATCAGACATTATTTGGGATTATTTCAGCTTGACACTGTCTCTCTCTCTCTGCATTCTTTCTATCACATCATTTTTTTTTTCTTTGGTTTTCTTTTTTTCGCCATGCAAACTCAAATTTTCTGAATTTCTTTTGAGCTGTTTTCTGCTTCACACGAGAAACGAATTTCGAAACATGCTATTGTTATACTTATAGTTTAGGGAAGAGAGCGTCTTACGAATTTTCAGATTCAAATTTCGAAACCGGTGGGTCCTGACTGAGTCCAGTCTACTCTTTTTTTGTCTTGGTGTTACTGCGAGATCAGGACTATAAGTTCAAAGGAACCCCGCGCACTGGTGAGACTAAAAACATGTCTATCTCACTAGCCCGGGGGAAGAGAGAGAGAGAGAGAGACCTGCACACCGAGACAGATCAGACCCCCAAACAGAATCGAATCGACTCGGTGATCTACTGGATGTGCTAGTTTGAATCTTGAATTTAAGTTTGGGTTTTTACTGCGCGCCGGCACGGTAGCGGCCACTGTGCCCCCCTCGAGGTCTATTTGGGTACACACTATTTATATTATTTTCGTCTTCAGAGCTGACGTATTTAACATATACATGTAAAATTCTAAAAAAGTTTTGTATAGATCTAGATCCACGTCAGAAAATAATTCTTTCATGGATCCGCAGACATAGTGCCTCCTTGGGATTATGCATGAAGTCGACACATTCAGTTAAAATATATGTTTTATTGAAAGCTGGCAATTAGCTGGAATCTTTTAAGTCATCGGCTGAAATTCTTTCTTACTTATTATTCCTTTGGTAGGTTCATTTCTCCTCATGGCGTCTTCTATTTCATTTTGCCTGATATCCACTATAATAATGTCATCATCAAAGACCGCCCAGTCTGCAGAAGTAGCTTTGTGGATCGGCGGCGTTCCAGATTATCAACATCATCACTGTCACAGACAGACAAACAGAAGATGGACGGCAAATGCATGACCGACAGACAGACAGACAGACAGACCATAGAAGCTGGATAAAAGTGTTCATGCGGCTCAGGGATGGAGCGAGTCAAAATGATGTGTGCAACTTTGGTCTCTCTTGTGGGTCTTTAGACGATGTGTGCCGTGTTGCCATGAAAATTGAAACCGTTTCAAAAATCCCCAAAACTTAACACATTCGTCGTTGAAAACCAACACACCATGGAATTTCCACTTATCAAACTTTCTCATGGTAAAGAGAACAGTGGGAGGAAAGAATGCTTAAAAAAGAGTCTCGCGGCGTTTTAGAAATTTTAGTGGGTGCGTAATGAGCTAATTTTAGTGTTCACACACCGGTTTAATGATAGTTGCACCTGGTGCGCACGTGGTTTACACATACCCTAATCGTTCAGTATCGCACATGGTCGAGGTCGGCTGGTTCTGCAAATGTTTGAAATCTGAGGGGGCGTGAGTAGAGTTGTCCTGACATACTAGCACAAAGTAAAAAAAAAAAAAAAAAGTGGGTCACAAAGAACCGGAACCTGCTTATTCCGACCCCCGACCCCCCCCCCCCCAACTTTTTTTCCCCCCACACTGAGACGAACGTTTAGTCCGAAAAGACAGCATGTCAGTAAAGTGTTGTCCCATGTTGCGTTCCGCGGCCTTTTGTTCTTTCTGCAATTGAGCCATTCCAAGCAGAGTAGACGAGCCAATGTTTTGTACTGTCAAGTACCAATTAAATCAGTAATTATCGTGGAATGGTCTGAAAGCGCCAATGTTGAAAATGAACAAATGGAAAAGCTCAGTTCTGTGTTGCATAGCTTAGTCACACAAATCTGGAATTCAGTGAACAAAAGGCGTTCCGTGTGCACTATTTGAATCTTCAGCGCTTTCAATGTGTCTCGTTCTAATAATAACAAGCCTGGGTTTAAATACGCTTTTGCCTACACGATAGTATGCTCGGTAGTCTTTATGCACAACTAAACTATTTGTCTTCAAGAGTTCCAGCTGGACTTAGAGACGTTATAGAACTAATCTTTTCAGTTTAAGAAAAACACCACAGAAGCTGTGTGAGGTCGTTGTAGACCTTGAGTTTATGACTCAGAAACAAGTTATTTCTTTCATAATTCATTACGTATTTTTCTAGATATTTGCTGAAGTAGGTTTCGAGGAATGCATTGTTTGCATTTCGTTTGCCAAATTAACTGATTAATGTGTCTATTTGTCCGAGAAAGATCGTATTTGTGTGCGTTTACAGCATTTTCCTTCCAAGCTTCAGAAAATCTGTTTCTGTATAATGTTTGGGAGTTTAAAATCAGCCGAGCACATAATGACCTAAGGGAGATTATAAAAGGACACGGACGGCATTTTACGAATTGGGCGGATGGCGCACCGAGTCGAATTTGCTTTACGTCTGATTTGACTCTGTGCGCGAGGTCACTCGTTCTGCCAGCTGAAAACACTAGTTTGGACGCCCCCCGAATTAGTTAAGATTTGTTCTGGTCTCACCAATGGGCGAGGCCCCGTTTAACTCTAGAATCCAACCCACATCTCACACACATCTGATACAAAAACTGCGACAAAACGGAGCTGATCCAGTGACTACAATGGCAAGAAATTTTGCCCTGAAAAAGGAACCGACCGCATCAACGAGCTGTATTTATGTAGCTGGCTAATTGGGGCGTAATAAGATGAAAGGCAAAAATTCCTGGGAATTGAGATTTGCTTACAATTTTAAAAGATTAGCCATTTTACTGGATTCAGTTAAAATATTTTGCTTGAAATCATCCTAGAAATATTTTGTTTTGATTTTTACAGAGGTAATAAACATTTCTCTTTAAGCCCGACTTCTCTGATCCACCCACATTGTAGCATCTGCGGGCTACCCCTTGCCCTCCCCCGGTTTTGTTGTTGTGCTGGTGGCTGAGCATGTGTCCACTACTTTTTTCATTTTATTGTTGACAACCGCCAGAGTGTACTGTACTCCGTGACCTGACCTTCTTTTCTAGTGAGTAGTTTTTTTCCTCGCTCGCTTGTTGTCAGGTGTTTTGACTCGTTCAGTAAATATTAGTATGTTCCCGAATATTCGATAACGTTGTGGATACGAATGTTTACGCCAGATTTGGCCTTGAGTGATGTAACCTGATGACATATTGATGCGTGATTGGTTAGTTTGTGCGAGGGCAAAGGTAACGTTTATTTCGGGAACTTTCTGTAGGAATGTTTATATATATAGACCTGTGTGAGTGGTTGGTGGGTGAGTAAGTGAGTTTCCTTTTGTGTGGCGCAGATATTTAGTTTCGCTGGTGTCTTCCTGGTAATTTATTGTTCACTATACAGTTATTAAACTTTAGTATTATTTAATCTATCGTCGGATCTCGTGTTTATTTATTTTACAGCTGTAATAGTTTCGTTTTCTAAAGGGTTGTAGTTAGATCAACTAACTCCCCCCTACTATAACGTGCTAGAACAACCTCAGCTGTTACATATTGGGGGCTCGTCCGGGACCCGACCATATTCGAGCGGACCAGATCAAAATTACTAGATTTATTTACATAGTTTATTGTAGAATATCATCGACAAGCTATCTACAACATGTCGGAGGTTATTGGAAGGCTTAGCCAGGAAGCGGACGCTATGGAGCTCACTGGGCAGGAGAGACGGGACTACCTCCGTGAAGGCCTAGAAAGAGAAAGACAGCTGGAGGCTGAACGACAGGCTCGGGAGAAGGAGGCTGAACGACAGGAGAAGGAGGCTGAACGACAGGAGAAGGAGGCTGAACGACAGCTGGAAAGGGAAAAGATGAACCACGAGTTGGAGATAGAGAGGATGCGCCAGCAACGTGGAGGCAACGACTCAGCGCAGAAGACCGACGACCACGCCAGTTCTAAGAGACCCAAGCTACCTGCATTTCAGGACAAGAAGGACGATCTGGATAGCTGGTTGCTGCGGTTTGAGAGGTTTGCCGAGACAGCTGAATGGCCCAGATCCACCTGGACGACATCAATGTCTGCCCTGCTGACCGGGAGAGCTTTGGAGTGCTTCTGCAGACTACCGATCGACGAAGCCAAGGACTACGACAAGGTCAAGGAAGCGTTGCAGAAGAGGTACAACCTGTCAGAGGACGGATACAGACTCATGTTCAGACAAGGTAAGCCTGAAGATGGAGAAGATGTTGGAATGTTTTTGACCAGGATCAAGACCTATCTAGAGAGATGGATAAAGCTGTCGAAGACGGAGGAGACCTACGAAGGAGTGAGAGATCTGTTCGTCAGAGAGCAATTCATGGATGCCTGCCCACCAGACCTTGCAACCCATGTGAGGGAGAGGAAACCAAAGACGCTACAGGACATCGCAGATTCAGCGGAGGCGTACCTGGTAGCGAGGAACCGGACGCTCAGCGGGAGCGCCAGACTGCAGAGCCGGCCAGTGCGACAGAGGCCCAACGGAGACAGAAGCCCACAGGTCTGCCATAGGTGCCAGAGGCCGGGACACAAGGCGACGGAGTGTCGTGCAAAGTTAAACGACAAAGGTGAGTTGAAATGTTACCTTTGTGGAAAGCCAGGCCACGTTCGGAGGATGTGTCCAGCCCAGAAGGATATGGGACGAGGCAAGCCGAACAAGGCGGCGGCGGCCGTAGTGATAGCGGCGGACGAGTCGTCGAGACAGGATGTGACGACGGCTGACACCAGCATCAACGTTCAAGCGGTAATGAAGGACGGGAAGCTACAGTTAGCGGTGCCTGTTACTTGCGGAGGATGCAGTGACGGAAGGACCGTGGAGAAACTGAAGTTACCAGTGATGAAGGGCTTGATTGGAAATCGAGCGGTAGATGTCCTAAGAGATACCGGCTGTGAAGGTGTAGTGGTGCGGCGAGCACTGGTGGACGACGGACAGCTCACCGGTGGGAAGAAACTTATCGCGAGAATCGATAACTCCTTGCTAGCGGCGGAGGAAGCCGTTATCGACGTGAAGACGCCTTACCTGACGGGCGAAGTGACGGCGCTGTGTCTCCCGGAGACCATCTGCGACCTAGTAGTCGGGAACGTGGACGGAGCGAAGGATCCGTACGACCCTGATACTGAGGTGATGGTAGGAGCGGTGACCACGAGGGCCCAGGAGAAGAGGAAGGACCGGTCTACGTCGCTGAAGGTGCCGAGGGCAGAATGGCACGCGGGAGTGGATAGAGAGGAACTTATCCGACTCCAAGAAGAAGACGAAGTCATTAGGAAGTTAGAGCAGAGGAAGATCCCAACTAATAGAGGCAATAAATCTGTTCATTTTGAGAAACATGGAGGAGTACTGTACCGGATCTACAAGGACCTGAGACAGGCGACGGTTATAAGGCAAGTGGTACTACCCGAGAAACTGAGAGAGTATGTACTGAGTGTAGCCCACGACTCGATCGTCGGAGGACACCTCGGCGTGAAGAAAACCAAAGACAGAGTTATGAGCAATTTTTATTGGCCTGGAATTGAAGGTGACGTCGCGAGATACTGCCGCTCATGCGACATATGCCAGAGGACGGTGAACAAAGGAGCGACCCCAAAGGTGCACCTGCAGAGTATGCCAGTAGTGCACGTACCATTTAGGCGAGTGGCCGTGGACTTAGTAGGACCTATCGACCCCCCAAGTGAAGGTGGACATCGGTATATCCTGGTATACATAGACTACGCTACTCGCTACCCTGAAGCCACACCCTTGAAGAAGATCGACGCAGAAACGGTAGCAGAAGCCTTAGTGAACATCTACAGCCGTTTGGGTGTGCCCGAAGAGATCTTGTCGGACCAAGGGACCCAGTTTATGTCAGATGTCATGAAGGAAACGAATAGACTACTGGGAATTCGACAGTCGACCACTACAGTCTACCACCCTATGTGCAACGGGTTGGTGGAGCGATTTAACGGCACACTGAAGAAGACCTTAAGGCGACTGTGCGCAGAGCAACCCAAGCAGTGGCACAGATACATCAACCCGCTGCTCTTCGCATATCGGGAAGTTCCCCAAGAGTCGACCAAGTTTGCCCCATTCGAGTTGCTGTATGGGAGAACTGTGAGAGGACCAATGCACATCTTACGACAACTATGGACCAAGGACGTAGAGGAGCCGGAAACGAAGACCAGTTACCAGTACGTCATGGAACTACGTGAGAGGCTGGAGGACACATGGAAGTTAGCGACGGAAGAACTCTCCAAGGCTCAAGGTAGACAGAAGACCTACTACGACCGGAAGGCGCGAGAGAGGAAGTTCCGCCCCGGAGATGAAGTGTTGGTGCTACTGCCGACGAACACTAACAAGCTCCGAGTCCAATGGAAGGGACCATATAAGGTAGTCTCAGTTGTCGGTGTTAACGACTATAGAGTCAAGATGGGTGCAAAAGAAAAGACCTTGCACGCCAACCTCCTCAAGAGACACATTCCAAGGACGTCAAAAGCAGCAGCAGTGGCAATGGAACCGAGACCTATTGTGACCGAGATGTGTGGGATGGACAACAGTAGGAGAGATACCACGCCTGAACATGTCAACGCCATAAAGGACGGCGGCGGTGATAGTGCTGAGACTGTACTGGCAGAGGACGACATGATGGACAAGAGTCAACCCGTGGAGTCAGCTGGCATGACAATCATCGAGGACTGCGACCTGGAAGGCGACAACGGTGGAACGACCGAGGACCTTGCCGACCTAGGAAGCTGGGACCAGAATGAAGGCTACAGAGATGTCCAGTATGGAACGCAACTGACAACGGAACAACGTCAAGAGCTCTGCGATGTGGTGAAGAATTACCAGCACGTCTTCACCAATCTCCCTGGATGCTGTCAGTTGGGTGAACATCGCATCGACCTGACAGAAGTACCAGTTCGTCAACGACCATACCCGGTGCCCTACGCTATGCGCGACTCATTGAAGGAGGAGCTTAGCACCATGGAACGGCTGGGCATCATTCGAAGGAGCTCATCAGCTTATGCTTCACCTATTGTTGTCGTCAAGAAGAAGGACGGATCCAACCGAGTCTGCATCGACTACAGGAGGTTAAACAAGATCACAGTATTCGACCCTCATCCGACAGCAGCGCCATCAGAAGTGTTTCAGAGTCTCTCGAGAGGAAAATTATTCTCTCGGATTGACCTGAGCAAGGGATACTGGCAAGTGAAAGTTCGAGAGCAAGACATTCCCAAGACGGCGTTCGTCACCATGGGCGAACACTATGAATTCATTCGGATGCCTTTTGGGATGATGAACTCAGGAGCCACGCTGAACAGGATCGTAAAGCCATTGATCCGTGGAATGAACAATGTGACAGCATATGTGGACGACCTGCTGATTCATACAGAGACATTCGACGAGCATGTGAAGACTCTCAAGGACTTACTGCAGAGGATGGACCAAGCTGGATTAACTGCAAGACCATCGAAGTGTCTGATTGGAACGTCTGAAGTAGACTTTGTTGGACACTTAGTGGGAGAAGGTATGATTGGCCTGTTAGAAGAGAATGTATGTAAGGTACGAGACGCACCCAGACCCACCACTAAGAAGGAAGTGAAAGCATTCTTAGGATTAGTGGGATATTACCATGAATTTATTCCTAACTTTTCAGCGATTGCATCACCATTGTCTGATTTACTTAGAAAGGGTCAGCCCAATATAGTTCAGTGGGATGAAACGCAGGAGAAAGCGTACACCTCTTTGAAGAATGTCATTATCTCCAAACCCGTGTTATGTTTGCCAGATTTTTCCAAAGAGTTTGTCTTAGCAACTGATGCATCAGATCGCGGATTAGGCGCTAGTCTTATGCAGGAACACGAGGGAAAGTTGTACCCTGTGGCATATGCTAGTCGTAAGCTATTGCCTCGTGAGACAAAATATTCGGTCTCAGAGCGCGAATGTTTAGCTATTGTTTGGGCTGTAAAAAAGTTTACTTTGTATTTGTATGGAAAGGAGTTTGTGCTCCAAACTGACCATCGGTCATTAGAGTTTTTGAACTCTGCCAAGTTTGACAGTCCAAAGTTATTACGATGGAGTTTATTTTTACAGTCTTATCAATTCAGGATTCACTACGTAAAAGGCAGAGAAAATGTCTGTGCCGATTTCCTGAGCAGGGTATTTTAAAGTAGTACACTATCAGTGAAATGCATTGTAACCCATACTTTTGCCTACTAGATGAATTTCTAGGACGGCAGTATTGTACTGTAATTGGGGACATAGTTCATCTGTGACTGAATATTGAATTGATGGCTGATAGAGAGTCATGATGTGTTAGTCACATTTTGATTTTATGCTATGTCATATTAGTTACCAATGGAACTTGGTGTCCTTTTTGGAAAATGTAACCCAAATGGGGACTGCGAGCAAGCAGTGTTTGTGTTATATTGCAATGTTGTAACTTGTTTTGACCTAATATGATGAAGAAAGACCCTAATCAGTGGTCGGTATGTATTGGTATTTTTGCCATTGTACGTATGAGTTATACATTTTGGAGATAACCATGTTATGTACAACAAGTTATATGCTATGATTCGTGCACGAAGCATTATGTAAGCAATGGGCCATCGTTTCACCTTATATGATTTGTAATAATATCATTGACCATTGTTTCACCACAGTGGTGGCGTTGTGTTATTTTGACTAGTAGGCCTACTGTTTACTATTGGGAAGCAATGACGGTATTGTATTAGTTATGGTATTAGTGATGCAAAGTACACTGCATTGTATTGTATTTGTGATGACATTCGGGAAGACACTGAAATTGTTATTAATTGTAATAGAATTAGCAACTACCTTTGTGAGATTGGGAGTGCTATAAGATTATTTCACGATAGTGCAGACGCTGTATAATGTTTTTGGAGTTGAAAGATATTCAACTTAAATTGGGGAGTTGTGTAGCATCTGCGGGCTACCCCTTGCCCTCCCCCGGTTTTGTTGTTGTGCTGGTGGCTGAGCATGTGTCCACTACTTTTTTCATTTTATTGTTGACAACCGCCAGAGTGTACTGTACTCCGTGACCTGACCTTCTTTTCTAGTGAGTAGTTTTTTTCCTCGCTCGCTTGTTGTCAGGTGTTTTGACTCGTTCAGTAAATATTAGTATGTTCCCGAATATTCGATAACGTTGTGGATACGAATGTTTACGCCAGATTTGGCCTTGAGTGATGTAACCTGATGACGTATTGATGCGTGATTGGTTAGTTTGTGCGAGGGCAAAGGTAACGTTTATTTCGGGAACTTTCTGTAGGAATGTTTATATATATAGACCTGTGTGAGTGGTTGGTGGGTGAGTAAGTGAGTTTCCTTTTGTGTGGCGTAGATATTTAGTTTCGCTGGTGTCTTCCTGGTAATTTATTGTTCACTATACAGTTATTAAACTTTAGTATTATTTAATCTATCGTCGGATCTCGTGTTTATTTATTTTACAGCTGTGATAGTTTCGTTTTCTAAAGGGTTGTAGTTAGATCAACTAACTCCCCCCTACTATAACGTGCTAGAACAACCTCAGCTGTTACACACATAATACACACTTTTTTCTCATACAAATTTAAATCGGAGGGGTTTAGCAGCGTTATTAAATCACCATATTAGCGACTTGCTCATTTTGTCGTGTTTGGCAGTGAAGTTTTCGGGGGGTGGGGGGGGGGGGAACCTATGACGATTAAATACTTAAATTTTGGTCACCCGGTCATAATTTTCAGAAGTGCCGAGCTCTTGAAGACTGGAAACCCGAGGCACGATCAAAATTCTGCGAGAATTATGCGTGATAAACCCTGCATCAATAAAATTGTACTTCAGAATGAAGCATCGAATACTTGATATCTGATAATTACGTAAAGTGTGTTTATGTTTTTATCATAGAATTTAATCTGTGTGATGAGTGGTTGTGTGTAAATAAATAACGTTTCCTCTCACGAAACCATCTCCAAAGGCAGTGTCTTTATCGTAAGTGATCCACCACGTAAGGATCCCACGTGGGACAAAGTGTACAATCATGTTTCATGAGTACATCGCAGAGAGCCATCTGGGGAAAGGTGCAGATGTATCCAAGTACATTGCACCTGATTTCACCCATAATTGTACCCGGATGGTTGAGAAATCGCTCTCTTTAGGAAGATATGTAGGCAAGGATTCCAGATACGCGCACCAGAGCTGGTCTTTATCGCTGTAAAACTGCAGTTGAGTGGGTGGGCTGGTCTTGATCTGTTCCGGCATGACAAAATATAAACAACCTACAGGAGAATGCTAAAATGTATATAAGACACGCCCAGTATTACGCGCAGTGCTAGCTTTTTTTTTTTCTTAGAGATTTTGGAATTATTCGTACAAATGTTTCGATATCTGAATGATGTAGTTAAAATACCATCTCAAAACCTAACTCCAATCTTAAAACTGTATCTTAATAATCCAGGTACACGTGCAGTCTATGTATATATATTTGTATATATACCTTGATGGGACATCAAGATATCACTGCAAGAAAACACTAAGGTATCTGAATTATTAATGGTAAAGAAATAATTTGAACCCTAAATCATAATAATATCAAACTAACTCTGCAAAGAACTTTTGTCTTGATTATTAATATCATACACTAATTTATTTATTTTTTACGATGAAATCCTAATAAAATTCAAAGATATAAGGAAACAGTTTTTAAAGACTTGGCTACCCGTTGGACCAAGCATGTTTAAGCTCATAAATTTTCTGTCGTCGATGCACGATAAAGAATTATATTCGTTTGCACTGTTTTGCCATAAAGTTCTAAACGAATACAATAATGTCGCTTTGTGACTTCTCCTGACGAAGTTTGAAAACTGAATTCGTCTTTGTGTGAAAAACTAAATTATAGTGATATCTTTAATCATAGTAAATTCACAACAGATAAGGTGAGGAAAGATCGGTTTGGGGGGGGGGGGGGGGTAAGGATTGAAAAATGATGGCTGTTGCTGGCAATTACAAGTTATATTTTATTGTATACTATATAGTAAGTAAGTGTATATAAATTGTAGCAGGCAGCAGGGAGCCGAGAGAGTGAATGACCGCACATTTTGTCCGTTTGTTTTTAATGTTTTCAAAGATTGTTTACATGAGTCTTCTGTGTATTTTGAATTGGTCGCCAGGCCTACAATAAACTGAACTTGAACTTGAACCTAACTTTACGGGAGAACGTTTAGCTCTCGCCTCTTGCCTTCACAGTCTGATGTTCCAACACAGCAAGAACACAAGTTATATAAATTTATATCGAGAGTGGGGCAACCGGAATGCACATTGGGGACACGTTGGTCTAGTAGAGGCAAGGTGCTCGCCTCTCATGCCGAAAGGTACCGGGTTCGATCTCAGGTCGGTGCAGGCATGTTGGATTTTTTTAAGGAAAAATATTCCTGTCCCTGATATTATGGTAAGCAGGATCGAGCAAACTAGTCTTCTCGGATAAAGATGAAAAACTGAGGTGTAAAGGGGGGGGGGGGGGCTTTGCACGTTGCGCACGTTAAACTTAAAGATACCTTGGCAGTTGACAGCCGAGAAGAGCAGGCCGATCAAGGCCGCCAACCCCGCAAAACTAAAAACAAAAATGTAATCCCTAACACACAAAACACACAAACGACATGAAAAAAAAAACAAACTGAGGTGCCAAGAGCAGCGGACCTCCCAAAAGAGATGCAGAATGTTTCAAGTCCAATATAGTCAAAATAAGAAAAACAGGCTTGAAATTTGTAACCTTAACGAAAATTCAACAAACTGCAATAACTTCAACAATAGTTTTAATGGGTCATGAAATAAAGTCACGGACGCCATGTCTCGGATTATATCTATAGGCATTTAAGAACAATGAATAAAAAACAACTGGACATAACACATTGTGGTTGATAACCCTCGTACTTTTGGCACTCACATTGATCTATCTTCCACTATCATTTTTCTCGTAATATATATGCCCTCCCCCCCCCCCCGGCACAATCATTATCTCCCCACCCATCCCCAATGTATCCAGTATATATACCCACAAAACTGAGCATAAGAGTGCATGTCTGCTGATTACAATTTGGCCTTCTTGCATGCTCGAGTGTCATCCAGGCTGTGCATGCAACGCTTTTGCGAGCGCATTCCGACGTGCATGTCATTCATTCCTGTCTGTTCACATGAAACGTCTTTCTCCGACATAGAATCTGTCTCATCTATGTAGCGCGTTATTTACCTTTGTCATTTATTGGACGTTAAGTAGTTAGCTAAAGATGAATGTGTCACTGCATTGCAATTGATAGATTGTTTCAGGCTGGTTTAGGTTATCTTCGACATGGCGTTAGGGCTAAGCGTTGGCTGGATTAGGTAGAAGGGCGTAGGATGTATCTGGATCTCTGGTAGCGCATTAAGATAAGGTTTTTGACTCGAGACTTGAACTTTGTTTGAAACAACACCTAGTGAGATTTATTTCAGCCCCATGTGCGTGATCCGTCCATCCCCTATAGTATTCATCTCACATTTTTCACCTTTCACCTAGGAGGCATTATCCATCCACTGCAGGATGGATTGTGTAGCCCTACGTCAATGACTTCCATTCCTGTCTGTCTGATGTCCCCCCCCCCTCCTTTTAATATCCTGCCATCTTCTTCTATTTAAACTTAACCATAAGACTCAGTGGGGGTCCTCTCTCCAGCAAATTGATACATTT
Organism: Onchidella celtica; assembly: GCA_963931925.1. Classification (NCBI taxonomy): domain Eukaryota; kingdom Metazoa; phylum Mollusca; class Gastropoda; order Systellommatophora; family Onchidiidae; genus Onchidella; species Onchidella celtica. Next base: position 32,777,670 of record OZ007576.1, on the reverse strand, counting down.
CACTCGGGGTACCTCGATTTCACTCCGGGTACCTCGATTTCACTCCGTTACATTCATGCCCTTCTCTCACATTCATTCCTTTCTCTCTTACCTTAGATACAGCTTTGCCGAGAACATCTACAACGTGGTCATACAGTACAGAATTAGGCCAGTTAGTAGCGCACTGAGTCAACTAAGTCTTGCGGTTTTGACGCACACTTGCTCTCACAATTTCAATCATCATAGATGTCAGGCAGGTTTCAGACACAGTGCGGGAGTTGAACCCAAATAGTTCACAATAAAACCCAAACAGAACGGACTTTTTTGACCCAGCGCGCTAATGGGCCTAAATCGTGAATCGTCATCGATAAAGAAGAATATTTTTACATCTTTTAAAGGTAAAGGCCATTCGGACCATGTAGCCAGAAAATTCACATAGGATTTTTCTTACTAGGTTATGGCCAGTTCCTCAAAAAAAAAAAAAAATGATTGTGGCCAGTACCTCAAAAACGTTATTGTGTCCAACGTTTCCAACGAAAATGTGGCCAATTAGCAAAATTTACACCCCCACCCCCCTATCTCCCCATCACGAAAAAAAAATCTGCGATACTTTTAACTGTTTCATCCTCCTTTCCAGGTTCTCTCGTTCCTTCTTCACCGTCTCAGACAGCACCATAGGAGTCAGAAGCCTCTAAGACTAAAAGATAAAAAGCCTTATCTTGCAAATTCTGATTCACTCAATTCTCAACTTGTTCCCCATTCATGAGCTCGCAGATCTGGCCCACAGGGGAAACAACCAGTTGTTGTCCACACAAATCTATGGGATCGGACTAATTGGAGAAAAACGTTTTTCACAGCCCTGAATTGCGGCGAATCGTAGAAGAAGATTAAAGAAGAAGAAGACGACACTAAACTTCTAACAGTACTCCCCCTCCCTTCTAAACCGTCTTCTTTCTCAATATTCCCTCCTACCCCCTTCCACCCCCCCCCCCCCGCCTCTCCAAACCTTACATGCTTACGACGTCATTTGGTATCTCATTTGCGCACTTCATTACAGCGAAGCATCTTCAACAGTTATAGAGGCAAATAAAAACAAGACAATGAGGCCGCGGGGAAGAAAAAAAAAATCACCCTCATTAGGCGCAACCGTCGCGCGGCTGTATAAGGAACGCTCTAGAACTAATGCGCTACATGCGTACGTAATCCTCCATGCAAAGATTTTACGACATCTTAAATGAAGCCCTTGCAAAAACACCAAGGTGCAAATTATCCGGAACAAATTAATTTTGTTCACGGGGATTTTTCCCTATTCTTCCTCGATCCTTTTTATGGCATTATTATTTGAATTTCCCGGTCATTACATTTTATTTGCATTCCTTGATGCTGCGCTGCTTAACAATTCTTTCCTGTTTCTCTCTCAGTCCTGGCCTCTGTAGTCTGTCGTGTGACTCGTTTTCTTCCTCCCCCCCTCCCCCCGCGCTGACGTTTTGAGCGTAATTCGGTGGGGGGGGGGGGGGTTTAAGTGCCTATCAGATTTTTTTATTATGTGAGGTGTTTATATCATTTTTTTTTGTAAGTTCCAAGTCTTGAATTAAAACTCGCGTAAAACAAGACTCAGGGCGCTGGCTAGCCCAAGAATAGCAGGGCAATATTTCATGCCATATAATGGCCTCAGTTTATCAGTGTTGGTGATCAGTGTATTTCTCACCCCCCCCCCCCTCAGCCTCTCAAATTCATTGTTATGTTCCATCTAAATTTTGTATCGCTCCCCCCCCCCCCTCCACCCCCACCCCAACCTAAATGTAGATTATACACCAAAAAGAATATTTTGCTCTTTACCTCTCGAATTTGTTCACGGACATTCCAATATTTGAACATTCCACTTGATTCTCGTGTCGCTTTTTAAAAAATATTTGTCCATTCTCCCTAATCCTCCCCCCCCCCCCCCCCCAAAATAACTGCCTGCTCCCGTTACCCACTCAAAATCACTACTTTCATCATGGCTCCTCTCCCTCTGTACCCAACAAATGCGTATCACGACAGAGCATCCTTTTCGTCCATATGTTGGATCAAACAGCTTTGTCTCTTTCCCCTCTCTCTCCCTCCGCCTCTCCGTCTCCGTCTCCCCCTCCCTCTTCATCCCCTTCCATTCGACACACAATATAATTTCCGTCCCAAAATCAGTTATGACGAATTCAAAAGGATAATGATTTAAGAAGTGAAAGTAATCCTCTTACTCTCCGTCTCATTACATGTTCTTTTCCGATTAGCGATTCCATTTTATTCGATTCCGCCCATGCAGCCAAAACCGCGTAAACCGGCATGAGAGCATTTAAGCAGATACATGGATTTCCTATGGCAGTAAACGATTTTCCCCGAGTCCAGTCTCGTATTTTCTCGTGTCTGCTCGTGTCCACGGGGGGAAATAAGCTTATTTAAAAGTTGATAACGATTTAACGGCGAAACGAAAGGAAACGGAAGAAAACGAATGAAAGGCTGATGAGAACGATTTTAGCTGCTTTCTTTCTTCTACTCCATTTTCTTTCTTAACCCTCTGCTTTTAAAATCGGCTTTGAGCTATTGTGGAAACAGCCGAGGACGTCGGAGACGGGGAAAATAAGACGGCAGTTGTTGCACTTTTCGAGTCGAAAAGTTACGCAGCGATGATGGTGTGCGTCACGATGATCAAGTTGTATGTTAATACTGCGTCCCACGCAGGATGTCCAACTTTTGATGTTCAAAATGGAAGTGGTATTCGTTCTATTTCACATTTCACACGAACATTCCTCAGCTCTACTTTTCTGTGTAAAAAATCCAACGCGTGGCGCTGTGAAACCACCATATGATGACGTGGCACCTTCCATCTCCAGGCACTAGACATTTAAAATTGTGTCTGAGCCATTCAGAATGAAAACTGCCTTTGTGTAAAAAATTTACCTCCCGGTTGGTGAGAAATGTTTGAAAAAATCTAAATGCTGATTTCACCTGTCACACTTTTAAAACTACATTTACTCTAGATGATAATGCAGGACCGTGTGCATTTGTCGTGTTACATACGAGTAATAATTATATGTGAAGATTCATCCTCCTGTCAATGAAGAAGTGAAGTAGACTGAGAAAAAAAACAAAAACGCTAGATTTCGCAATGTGATCGGCTTTCCTTCAAAAATTGTGGAATTTCATGGAAGAACTGGAAAGCGAACATTTCGTAAGCCAGGCTTGTTTTTCTAAAAAAAAAAAAAAAAATGGAATGGCGGGGGTGTGGGGGGGGGGGGGGGCGGGGGTCCGAAAAACTCGCTATTTTCTTCTGTTAACGTCACCAGTTGGGTTCCTTTTTTTTTTTTTACGTAAACGATCTCCCGCGATAACTAAAATTATGACATGTGATATTATTGCAGATCGATTACAAAATATTGCATTTATCTAGAGGCACTTCATATTTCTATAATCACTACGGGCACTTCATATTTCTATAATCATTAGGGGCACTTCATATTTCTATAATTATCATAATCACCATTATTACAATAATCATAATCACCATTATTACAAAGTATCGTATCTCCCAAGTTTTCAAAGATCAATTTAACAGAATGACGCGGGATCCGGGACCATTGGAATAACGATCTAACTTTGGTTTTGGTGACGCAAATTGAAGCATAACCAACTGAAGGCAAGAAAACTAAATTTACACTTTGGTCATGGCAAAAATGCCCATCGCGCACAGAGTTAAGTGTGTTCTGTCTCCGTTTCATGGAATAACTATGGACTTAAAAACGGGACATCTCTAATCGATGAGGCAGACACGTCTTATCACGCTAGCTGAATGAAAGGAAGTGCAGGTCTAACTAACCCACGCAGTACAAGACTCCGTACGCTACCAAGATGAAAAAATGGTACCAGAAAACAAGGCCTAAAAATACAATGAAAATCTTGAAAGACAAACATAGGACAATCTCATCACCTTTGAAAACATTTGAGTATTTTGAGAAGAACAGCAGGATTGCTAGCTATCAGATCTGTATGGAGATTCAATGAAAGAGTGGAATCCACGTCCCCCTAGGAACTAATATTCACCTTTAGGACTCGTATTCCCACATTGTAGTCAGAAAGATTCCGACGCTATCGAGTTTTACGCCACTGAAAGTTTATGATGTGATGTGCTCATCTGCCTTTTTATGTTTAAGGCACTCGAATCTGTTTTTTTACTCAGAACTTGGAATTTCATTTGAATCGTCTAGCGAGGCAGGACGCGACTTTAGTTTCTTTGTTAACTGAGAAATTCGATGTTAAACGTTTGTGGCTTTAGTATTATAAGAAACAAGATTGACCTACCGGGCATTGCCCGGAATAAACAATGATGTGCTCCTTCTCTCTCTCTCTCTCTCTCATATAAAAGTAATAAACTACAGTCTTGCTTCAGAACTCATGCGCACCAGAACACTACGTACCAAACTGAACGCTTGAACTTTGGCAACTTTGCTAGATTTATAAAAATCGCGAAACGATATGGCGGAACGAAAAATATCGGGCGGTGAAAAAGAATGAAAACACGCTAGGAGAAATTAAATGAACTATATTTAGTTTTATTTTTAGAAATTCGTAAAAACCTAGTAATACTCGTTCTGTCTGAGCACAGAAAATTTCACGATTTTACATCCAGCCGTTTTTATACCTATAGAGCACAAAGTTTCAAAGTCTTCACTTATTATAATAGATTAGAAAGTGTCAGTGTGCATTTGTATACTAAAAGATCCAAGATGGCAAGGACTTCCTTTCAGCCTCGTTGGTGCGCAAGCTGTTTAACTCTTTCCTTACCCCTACCGCACAACGCACACTGCGCCGCACGCTTCCCTAGCGGCAACCGGTACAACACAGCCTGTGTTGTGACATTGTAGAGATACTCCTTGACCACTGGATATTAACATCTCATGAAGTTGAACCTTGAAAATAAAATTCTTGGTAATGCTTCCTTGTCCTAGCGTGTCCAGCGATACCACTGTGCGGTAGGTGTATAGTTTGGACAGCTGTTGTGGAATAAGGCGATCTTTGTTTACAAAAGCACAGTACAGTATGGCGTGTTAACCCACGAGGTGATCCGTCCAGAAGTGGAATGCTGGCCCGTAGGGAAAAAGTTAACTCCCAGGTCCACAAAAAACCGAGGCAAAACACAATTGACTCAGTGTGCGCAATGTGCCTATGGATTTGGTTTCATTTTTGTGACTATATTCACCGGTCTCAAGACGCTTATCTCACAGCTGAGTTTTAGGTATAAGAACTCATAACTTTTCCCGATTTTCGAGAAAAAAAAAATCCTACATTAAGGCATGGAAGTAGAGGAGAGGAGCACCTCGAAAGGTTAAAAGTGCTCCACTGACGAGTACGTTCTACGACAGCGCACACTGAACCCAGTAAAAGTTTAATAATTATGTTGATCCGCAATTAACCACGGGAAATCGTACCGTCTGTAAACTGGACCGACTTCACCTTTTTAGCCGCGGGAAGTAGGACCAACTATTTTTAGCAGTCGCGCATAGAACGTGAGATTTTGTCAATATGAAATGTAAACTCCCAATTAATAATTTTTTTTTTTTAAATGCTTGCTTTCCTGGCACACACCCATCTGTCCTTGCTCTCATGTCTTTTTTTTCCCGATGTTTTTAGCTCCCGCGACCCACTTTTGTCTTCGAGGGTTTTTGCTCATTTCCCTCACGCTTGAGAGTGGACATAATTATTTCAGAAAGCTGCAAAAAAGCTGCGAGGGGCCTCTGTACTACTTCGCCAGAGAAGCCGAAAACTATTATTTTCTATCCAAAAACGAAGTCATGGTGTCGTGGTTTTCTTTGTTGTTTCCAGTGTGGAATTTTGCGACAGACAATTCTAATGCCATATTTCATCCTGAAGTTTTTTGACCTGAAATTCCCCAATTCCGGTGCCTTTTGTTTCAGTGACGGTTCATTTTAACAATGACCATTTTATGGACACGTGGTAAGCCCAGTGCACGCCGTTTCCATGCTTGTACCAAACAGGGATTTCAAAGAAATGTAAAACCCAACAGTGGTCGTTTCCAAAAAAGGAAAGGATGTGGCCAAATAGTTAAATCTAATACTAATCTTGATTTAAACCCTACTTCTAAAACTTGCATCTGTGCACGTGTCATGTTTATTGGCAAAGCTTTGAAAATCAAAGTATATTTAACCCACCCCCCCCCACCCCACCCCCGGAAAAATATGAAAGATGACATGAGCAAAGTGGCCGTTGTCGTTATAACCCAAACTCAAAGCTAAAAAAAAATTACCATTTAGCAACCCAATATGGTCACATTCATGTGCCAAAGTAGCCACGGCGACTTTCAATTCCCTTGCACCGAAAGACACTATACGCCAATATACGTCACTATATGTCACAGAAATGTTTCTCCATCTTTCTTTCGCCAATAATAACGGTTTACGTTTACAGTATACATCACTGAGCATGGCCGGCTTACTCTGTACCGGGAAAGGCCACGACGTTCAGAACGATTGCACCCGTGTCGTCTTTTCCAGTTCATTGTCTAATTAGTCTTCCCACACCAATGTTACCTTTTCCTGGAAAGTAACATCAAAAGAAACGTGGAAAGTTGCCGGGAACGCGCCAAGGGTTATCAAAACATTCAAACTGACACTGCTACTCCCGTGATAACACGGGCAGGATAGAAACATTATTTCAAAACGTAAAGGGGAAACTCGAAGAGCTGAGCAAAAGAAGGAAAGAAGTTGCTACTTGTCTATTACATCTTCCTGGCACCCTGATTATTTTGTTTGAAAAATGGATATTTTGTAAGCATAGGCTTTGGAAGAAAATGAGTCTGGGAGGTGGGGTGGGGGAAGGGGGGTGTTGGTTTAGATTTACAGAGTGGGGGATGAAGGAGATTGGGAGGGGGGGGGGGTTGAGGTATTGGAGTAGGCATAATCGAGCGACATGAGCATAATGTGTCCTCTCGTATAACAGAACCCGAAACAGCGTTAAATTAACATATACGTTTTTGCCGCAATGCTCCCCTAGGCATCACCCACCCCCACCCACCCCTTCTATATGGACAACACAGGTGAAACGTTGCACGTTGACAAATGGATTTGCTGAATTGTCACGAATTTAGGGGACGTTCAAATATAATCTTACACCTTTTTGGGGACTTTTTGACCCCCCCCCCCCTTCTTACACTTCTTACATTTGCTCCCCCCCCCCCACCACATCCCGTAATATTACAATAATACATGTAATAATTAGCCTATACATCATTGCACACGTACTCTTTCTTACGAATGAGGGAAAAATGAGACTCGTGTCAAAGTCAATGTCAAAATTGCCTTAAATTAGTTATCATCAACAAAGGGGTTTTTCATCATATAAATGTCAAAGATAGTTCTAAAAAACAGGGGCATCTCACCTCACAAAAGTGTAATATTACATTGGTTCAAGACCTCCCCCCCCCCCTTTCTTACACTTTTCTTACAGGAGCCACCCCCCCCCCACCCCCCCCCCCCCCGGCGTAAGATTATATTTGAATGTCCCTTATTTCTTTTTCTATCTCCATTTCCTAACAAACTGGAGATTTTAGTATGTAAAAAGGTATAATAAATGTACACTTTGGTACTTGATTAAAATGCAATGTGCCACTTATCAAACCGTTTCACAGTTCCGGTTTATTCTGACTCATAATACTAAAGCCGCAAACATTTAACGCCCAGTTATGCAAAAATTGGAGTTGGAACGAACGAGATCATAAGGTCTTTATGTCACAAATCCCAGACTGGGAGATGTAATAAGTTATGACAGGACAACAATCACGAACAAACAAGTTAACACTTAACAGAACAATCCATCAGACTCACACATTTATTAAACATAATTATACAGATAATAGCGCAATTACATACATTATATTATTGAAATCAACTGCCGTACAACGGCCTTATTCTCACACACACTCTCCTATGTCTGCCCGATGGGCTCTTATTCACAGGTCCGTTCCGTAGGACCTTCTAACTTGCAGTGATAGTAATACAGCGCTTTCGCCTCATTCAGACCCTCCCACTACTCACAACAGCACGCTTAACTTACTTGTCTACTGTGAGCCCTTTTTACTCTACACCCGCTCTGTAGCAATCAATGATGTCACGAGTGGAGTGAGTGCAATTAAGGGGATTGCTGTCAGTGCAGGACAGTAGAGGCACATAAAGTCGTGGCAGTCAGGCCACGGACAGGGACGTAGATATGAGCGTGAATGTGATAATGTACTATTGCCATGTTGAGGGGCTAGTGAACTAATAATGTATTATTGAAATGATAATGTCTATTGAAATGATAATGTGTTATTGCCCTGCTGAGGTGCTAGGGGAATGCTAAGGTGTATGACAATAGGAAGGTGATATTGAGAGACTGCGGTGCCAGTAAATTATTAATGTGCTATTAAGACCCTGAGGGGAGAGGCTGAGGCCGAAGTGCCTTTAGGAGTAACTACCGGATTGTGGATCCGAGGGAGAGTGTGTGTGAGAATAAGGCCGTTGTACGGCAGTTGATTTCAATAATATAATGTATGTAATTGCGCTATTATCTGTATAATTATGTTTAATAAATGTGTGAGTCTGATGGATTGTTCTGTTAAGTGTTAACTTGTTTGTTCGTGATTGTTGTCCTGTATAACTTATTACATCTCCCAGTCTGGGATTTGTGACAATGGGGGCTCGTCCTGTTTACCTGTGGTCATTTTGACATTGTGTATTCATTATATCTAGTTGTTTTTCTGTTGTGCTAGGAATTCGTGCTGTTGTCTTTGTTCGTGGGATGAATGGAAATTTCAGGATGATATGATTTAGGTATGTTTATGAATAATAATATGTATTGATGCATGTATTTTGATGAATATGTATTAATGTGTACTTAAATTTCTGCAGAGTGTGTGTGCCAGCCTGTAGAGGTCAAGCAGCCAGAGCTCCGAGACAAGGGGAGGAGTTAAACTCAAAAATTGAAAGTTAAGTGAAAATTTTGTACCCTGGATTGAGGGCTGTCTTTTCATCTGTCTGTTTCCCTGTTTTTGCTGTTTTTGTCGTAATCGATTATACGGGCGGTGGCGCGGGTTTGCTGTGGTGAACTTGGTTTGTCCTCTTCGGGAGGTGGGCTAATCTAGGAACCGCGTTCATCACAGTGAACAGTTCTGTAGGGACCTGTATTTTTGTTTAGATTGTGCCGTTCCATCTTCCTCGTTGTTTTAGGAAGACGTCTCTCTTGTCCCTCTCCTCCCTATCTGTAGATACGTTCTTTTCTTTCAGACTCTGTTCTTGTTCGTACCGTGTTGTGTAATCGGCGTAGTCAGGTTGCATTTTTTTCCATTATATTTTCTCTTTTAGGTCTTTGTCCTAGTCTGGTTCGTTGTTCCTCGATGTCCTTGTGGTCCTTCTACTGAATTTCCTTATTCTTGTCTTTTCTACTCTTTTTTATTATTAATAGGGCTATACATTTTATAAATATAGAACTAGTTAGGAAGTACGTAAATTTCTGAATTGTATTTGAGACAATTGGGTATTGTTATATCTGGTGTGATCTCAGGTCTCTGGTCGTGTCGTTAGTGATCATACCGACAGGTTGGTCGTTCGCATAATAGATACCATAACCATAAATCTGTGAAATGGCGGAACTCCAACAATTAATGAAGTTGGGTAAGGAACTTGGCCTGGAGGGAGAAGAGCTACGCGGCTGGATTAAAGAACAGCAGGCGGATTTGCGCGATGAGCGTGCTAAGGATAGAGAGCGAGAAAAAGAGGCTCAAGAGCGACAGAGAGAAGAGGAAAGGGAGTTTAAGTTAAAGGAGTTAGAAGCTCAGCAACAGGAGAGACAGGCTAAGGAAAGGGAGCAGGAGATAAGGTTAAAGGAGATAGAAGCCCAAGAGCGGGAGATAGAGGCTAGGGATAAGCAACAGGAGAGAGAGGCGCGAATAAGAATCGCCGAGTTGGAAATCAATAAGAATGCGCCAACAGAAACAGTTGAGCGGCAGGTACACAATAAAGGTGGTGTTCGAATTAAGCTCCCTACGTTCGACGACCGGAAGGACGACATAGACGCCTTCCTTTACAGGTTCGAACTGAACGCACAATTGCAATGGGGGGAAAATAAGGAATTATGGTCCACGTACCTGGCGTCTCTATTGCAGGGGCGAGCGTGAACCTACTTTAAAGAGCTACAGCGCGAAGACGTGCAAGATTACGATAAGCTGAAGGCTTTGCTGCTTCGCCGATTTGCGCGTACCGAGGAATATTTCCGGGAGCAGTTTAGGCGGGCACGTGCAGATACCAGGGAGGACTTTGCTGCCTTCGTCGCGAGACTAACGGAGTATTTCGCGAACTGGGTAGACTTGGCGCATGTGGGCACGGATTTTGCTAAACTGAAAGACCTAATGATCCGTGACCAGCTGTACGCGTCGTGCCATAAGGATCTGGTGGCTTTCCTGAAAGAAAACGAACCCGCGACGGTGCAGGAGGCGTCTAAGTTGGCGGAGGCATACCGTACGGCGCATCCGTCCAAACCAGTCACCAGGGCGTACGTCCAAGATGCTGGGTACGTCGCCGTTGTCGAAGGGTCGCCGGCAGGACTTAAGGACAGGTCGCGTCAGCGTGGTGCCTATAGTGGGCAAGCCCAGGGGCAGCGTAGGGGCTATCACCAATCACCGGCATATGGATCCGGTAAGTTTGACCGAGCAGGAGGGCTAGGTCGCGGTAATGGCCGGGGGCGAGTTGTGACCTTTGCCGATGACCGACGGCATAGGGACTTTAGTTCCGGTCGCGATGGGTCACGGGGACCCAGGCCTAGTGCAGCACAGGGAGCGGAGTGTTGGACTTGCGGACGCGTGGGTCACTTTTCACGCGAGTGTAGGGCCGCGAAGTGTTGGAACTGCGGTAGAGCAGATCACATCAGCGTGAATTGCCCTGCAGGTAGGATAGCGGCGAACGTGGACAGTAGCTCTAGTCCATGTTCCCCAAATAAATTTCATCATGCGGCTGCGTGTGTTACATCGGACAACGGAGGCGGACAGTATTCTAAGTGTCCCAGTTGTGAGAAGTTATTATCTTCCGGTGTTTTACCTTGTGGGAGAAAGATCCCCGTTATAAATTCATGTCATACAGGAGGTGGTCTTAGGGTTTATCCGGGGTTTGTTGGGGACGAACCGGTCTCGGTTTTACGAGATACAGGATCTACCGTTGTGGGAGTGCATAGAGACTGCATTCGGGATTCACAGCTTACAGGTGAGACTGTCCCGTGCATCCAATTTTCGGGGGCCATTGAGAAATTACCCATGGCAAGAATAATGATAGATACACCTTTCCTTAGCGGGGAAGTCGAAGCAGTCGTTGGGTGTTTTCCAGGCGCCCAGCTCATCATTGGGAATGTATCACGGGTAGTTTCCCCTTCCGATGAGAACGTGCAAGCATGGTCGCAATCAAAAGGTATTGACTTTTGCGCCGCGGTCGAAACACGTCGACGGGTAGCTGATGAAGATAAGATTAGACCTTTGGCGACGCCAGCGGTCAACCTAGATATCACGCCAGAGCGCTTGGCGAGATTACAAAGGGAGGACCCATCATTAAACCCATGTTTTGGGGAAGCGCGAACCGAGAAAACGAGGAGATATAAGAACGGGTCGTCCTCCTTTGTTGTTCAGGCGGGCATTCTGTTCCGTAAGTATGTAACGGTGTCCTCCATTTTAAAGCAGGTCGTTGTGCCAGCGTTGCTGATCGCAACAGTATTGCATTTGGCACATGATGTCCCATTAGCGGGTCATATGGGAAGTGCTAGAACCAAGGAGAGAGTTCTGAAAGATTTTTATTGGCCATCGATACATAGAGATGTACGGCTGTATTGTAAGACGTGCAGTGCGTGCCAAAAGACGACGCATAAGGGTCGTACACCCCAGGCTTCTCTTCAAAAGATCCCCACGGTTTCGGAACCGTTTAAAAAGGTTTCGATAGACCTTGTTGATTTAAGAGAAAGATTATCTTCAGCGCGCACTATAGCAGAAGAAGCTTCTAGTATCGCTTCGAAAAGAGCAAAAGACTATAAAGATAGAGGTTCCAAATTGAGAATTTTTAAGCCAAGAGACAAGGTCCTATTGTTGTTACCTACGGACCATAATAAGTTATTGATCACATGGAAAGGTCCGTATGTTATTGAGCAAATTGTTTCAAAGGTAGATTACGCTATCCACATTGATGGATCAGTAAAGGTTTTCCACGTTGATAGGCTGCGGAGGTTTCATGAGAGACCAGAGTATCTGTATTCTCATACTGGTATTGAAGGACATACCTAATGTCGTGTCATTCTTTGACGATATAGCATGTCATACGTCGACATGGTCTGATCATATTCAGACACTAACAGTAATTTTTCAACGATTACGTCATTTTGGGTTAACTGCTAAACCCGCAAAGATGGATTTGGCATGTCCAGAGATAGTATTCTTAGGACATATTGTGGGTAGAGGTGTTCAGAGACCTGAAGAAGCAAAAATTGACAAGTTAGTAGGGTTGCAAATCCCTAAAACAAAGAAACAAGTCAGAAGCTTAGTGGGAATTTTAAATTATTACAGAAAGTTCATTCCAAATTTTTCCTCCTTGTCATCTTCTCTTACTGACCTTACTAAGAAGGGACAACCCGATAAGGTCCAGTGGACGTCTGAATGTCAGACAGCATTTGATAATTTGGTGACAGCATTATCATCGTCACCCATTCTGATATTACCCGATTTTCGATCTAATTTTATCCTCAGAACGGATGCGTCGGACTCTGGTGTCGGCGCTTGTCTTCTACAGGAGAAGAACGAATGTCTCCATCCTGTATGTTATGTCAGTAGGAAGTTATTGCAGAGAGAAAGAAAGTATTCTGTGATAGAGCGTGAGTGTCTTGCCATTGTGTGGTCCGTCCAGAAATTGGGACGTTATCTCATGGGACGAGAATTTTGTATCCAGACAGACCACAAGCCACTGACATTTTTGTCGAAGAATCGTTCGTCCAGCCCACGCTTGTCTAGATGGGCATTGGCTTTGCAGCCGTATACCTTCGTTATTCAACCAATTCCAGGAACCAGCAATCATATCGCCGACTACCTTAGTCGAGCCTAGGGGAAGATTTCAGGAGCTTATACATCGGAGGACAGGAACATTGACAGGATCTGTGTGAATAAGTCGACTTTAAAATACTGACATTATAAATATGATATGAAGAATGGTTGATAGGTTGATTGGCTTTTGATTCTGTATTAGATATTGTGTTTAGTTAGCTATTCATGATGTGACACATATATGCATATTGCAGGCCATATTGATCCCCATATTTTCCCCTGATTTCGGTATTTTATATACTAGGGGAACTGCTAGGTCATTTTTTTTAGTGTACGTATTGCTCACGCTCACTCGTTGACAGTCATCTTGATGCGATTTGAAATTAATTGCATTAATTTTTTTGGGGTGGGGGATGATGTCACGAGTGGAGTGAGTGCAATTAAGGGGATTGCTACAGAGCGGGTGTAGAGTAAAAAGGGCTCACAGTAGACAAGTAAGTTAAGCGTGCTGTTGTGAGTAGTGGGAGGGTCTGAATGAGGCGAAAGCGCTGTATTACTATCACTGCAAGTTAGAAGGTCCTACGGAACGGACCTGTGAATAAGAGCCCATCGGGCAGACATAAGGGGAGCAATCGAGAAGACTAGTGAGAGAGTCTTTCCAGTGATGACTGGTACGTAGAACGTTGATTGATTATTATGATTGATGTATTATATTATATTCGTCTATTACCATGATGTAAATAAGTATATGTGAGGAATGTGGAAGTCCTTGATATTGGATATAGCAATGTGCGCCATGAGCGATAGATGAAAGTGAGTTCATGGATTTGTAGCGCGAGTGAGTAGTGTGTACTCCGATGGAGGTGTGTTACCGTAAGAGGTGTGGTGAGTGAAAGGTGAACTAGTGTGTGTACGCTTCATGGGTTGTAAGGAGAGGTGGAGTGAATAGAAATGGTAGGGTATTATACCAATGTAATGTTATTCTTGTAGGTGTCGAGGACGGGCCGCAGAGCCACCTCGATGAGCACAGGGGATAGGCCAGCATAGGGCCGGAGGCCACACATAGGCCAGAAGTGAGGCTGTCAGTGCAGGACAGTAGAGGCACATAAAGTCGTGGCAGTCAGGCCACGGACAGGGACGTAGATATGAGCGTGAATGTGATAATGTACTATTGCCATGTTGAGGGGCTAGTGAACTAATAATGTATTATTGAAATGATAATGTCTATTGAAATGATAATGTGTTATTGCCCTGCTGAGGTGCTAGGGGAATGCTAAGGTGTATGACAATAGGAAGGTGATATTGAGAGACTGCGGTGCCAGTAAATTATTAATGTGCTATTAAGACCCTGAGGGGAGAGGCTGAGGCCGAAGTGCCTTTAGGAGTAACTACCGGATTGTGGATCCGAGGGAGAGTGTGTGTGAGAATAAGGCCGTTGTACGGCAGTTGATTTCAATAATATAATGTATGTAATTGCGCTATTATCTGTATAATTATGTTTAATAAATGTGTGAGTCTGATGGATTGTTCTGTTAAGTGTTAACGTGTTTGTTCGTGATTGTTGTCCTGTCATAACTTATTACATCTCCCAGTCTGGGATTTGTGACACTTTATGTGGCAGAAAGGAGGAAGGCAAATTTCCTACTTTGGCAAAAGATCTACGTACAGGACCCCACATTAGCAACAAATAAAACAAATTTTAAAAACTTATACAGTACAACAAGCGTCACAAATCAACTTTGTGGCAGACTAGACAACCGCACAGCCTGGGTTTTTCTATCTTAATTATTCACCACGTGATGTTGCCATTAGCCATAGCCGTAGACCTGCACCGTGGAATTTACTGCAGTCATTACAAAGATATTTATAGAATTAATTCTCACAGAAAGAAAAATGAATGATAATTCCAGCAGATTTTATTCAGTAATACATCGCTTTTAGTTCTAAAGCTGAAATAGATAAATGGCAAAGAGGAGATCTTTAGATTTGCTAGATATCGGCGGAACAATGAATGCGTCTTTTTAATGTTTTATTCGCTGACAGATTTTATACACTGATAGAATGTCGCGCCATGGAATGAAGTGATCAATAAATTTATAATATACCTGTCTGATAATGAATTAACATACTGAACACAGTTACAGCGAGGCAAATGATTTTCTGTCAAATAGATCTACATTCAATTTTTCAGAAAATGGAGACAAAACAAGCAAAAACTAATGTCGCGAATATCTCGCACTAAAAACGAAGTAGAATAGACTTGCCTAACTTTTGCGCTCACTGGGTTAACTTTGTGATTCATAAAATTTCACCTGATGACACACTAAAAAGTAGCGAACTACCAAGGAAAGAAACTTCCTTCCTTCAAAAAAAAAAAAAACGTTGACAAGGAAGGAAAGTGGAGATTAAAAGTTAACGATGCCAAGGTACGTACTTCACACGCGCACGCATCCACCTCACGCCCGGGTGTGTTGTGAAAAAACAAAAGGTTGCTCACGTGTTCTTGTTTTGAAAACAAACACGCACGTGCGATAATAGCGCGACGTGTAAATAAGGAAGAGGATGCTGTCTTTTACCTGCCTGTCAGCTCACACACGAGTTGGAACCTTTGATTTCCTTCAAATCCCCCGCAAATTCCCCCACTCCTTTTCTCCCCCCCCCCCCCCCCCCCAAATTCTGATTACAAAAATCTTTGCAAATACGCAGGCTTAAAATTCAAAGAATCCAACCCTCACCCCCCTCTTGTTTCTGAATTTCTCAAACTCACATTAATGTCTCCCAAACATTTTTATTCCCTCCCACCTCCCCCTTTTCGCCCTCTTTCTGCTTTACTTCCTAAACCAGGTCGCATTCATATAGATCTAGTCCGGCTATAAATACCAAATACTCAATGTCAAAGTCCGCTGCCCCTCGCCCTGTTTTTATTTACCTGTGCATTTCCTAGCACCGGTCATACAGTCTTGTAATACAAGGCTTAAATCCCCAAATTCCAGTCGTAGTAATGGTGTCCAAACCCGACCAAAAACTCGGCTGGATTTCATTGAGGAATTCATTAGCCAGACAAATTAACAGATCAAAAACAGTCCCCGGCTTAATTTTTCGGAGTTAAGTATTACATACAACTGGTTGAAAACAAATTAGATCATTATATTATATATAATTACTAGATGAAGTTCCCGGCATTATCCGGGATAAACCTGTGAGCCCACCGTTCCATCTCTTTTTGGTCTAGAAAGCTTCCCATAATTATTCTACAGTCTTAATACAGATTTCTTGCGCACCAGAGTACTATGCACCGAAGTGAACGCGTATTGATACATCGTTCCGGTGCGGTGGGCTTATTACAGGGAGCCAAAACAAAGATCATTGTATTTTACATTTTTACAAATTTTTGTTTAAACATCTGAAACTTTAATCAGTACAGTTGCTCGATACAAAAGCGATTGGGCTGGATTAGTCGACACTTCGGAAATTTAACTATAATTTTTGAAACTCATTTAGGCTGTAGCGTGGAGCAAAAAAAGGGGCAAAATTGCACCACAATGAACTACTCAATCCACTATTTTTTTTATAATAAGATATGACCTTTGTTTCTAGACATTTGGAACCCACTTCACTTCACCACAATAGGCATAATTAGAGCCCTATTAGTCCCCGCCAGTGGTCAGACAAAAAACAAAACAAAACCGGTGAACTCTTGAAACTTACAGAATAGTCACTTCTCGACCTCACCACTTGTTTGCTCCAACTTGCACTTTTTGCATTGAGAAACAAATGTGTATTCATGCCCAGGGTTTTGACAAACCCCACTTGTGAAATGATTGCGGGGAAAAAAAAAAACGTCTGAAAAATCTGCAAACGAAATTATGTGTTCCAAACATAAGATGGGCATAGTAGTGTTGAAGATGTGTTTTGAAATATGGGATCATTGAAAAACTGGATTCAAATCCTCTTCCAAAAAAAAAAAAAATCAACGGAATGGAGACTAACTGACAAAACAAGACAGCACAGCCGGCCAGAACACTGTGGGCCCAAGGCCGATCAATTTCCAAAAACAAATCTAAAACCCTAATTGACAGTGTTGGAAGTGATTTTAATTATGTCCTAGACGGGAACATTTCTGACACAGATTTCGTGCAGTTTGGACATGCCCCTCGTCCTTTCTTTGCCAAGATGGTAACCATAGCGACACTGATGCTTTAGGGCCTTCGATGGTAAAAATTACGTGAACTTCTATTGGTTTATTTCACTCACGTCACAGAACCTGTGCTCACGAGATATTTCGAATTTTATTTCGTCTTTCGTCGGAAAATTCCAAGGCATGTTTTTTCAAGCACGGCCATTGGCCGTGTATAGTTTGGCTAAAGAAGTACGATACAATTAGTTAAAAAGCGACCGGTGTGGGCTGGTTCAAAACTTTTGAAATACTGAAACACCTCACAGGATGACGCAAACTGCAGTTAGCACTTGTAAGTTTCTGTCTGGACCAGATGTCAAGCACGTGTTAACACGAAGGCTGATGGAACATTAGCATTAAAACTTGCCAATACTAATCTATCACTGTATCAGGGGAAGGTTGTTTCTAAAAACATTGACATGATCTTCCAGCATGCAAAGAGTTCGAGCTTGGGCAACATCAGAATCTTTAGCTGGTAAACATTCAAGTTTGATATTTGTTTTAATGGTTCCTCAGCACGATCATCGCGGCCACTTCGCGCCTTTCACGGTCTTTTGGGTACTTTGGCTTACCTATCAGCTTGTTCAAGCACTCCAAGTTCAGAATTTTTTAGTCTTTCATACTTTGTTGGACAATGCAGAGAAAATTACAGCAACAGCATCTCTGCGGGCTTTCCCGAGACGAACCACAAGTCTGAGAGCTAGTGAATAAAATTTGGAGTCACAACAGGGCTGGACATCAAGTTAAAAAATGACCAAAAAAAAAAACAACTGCAAAGCCCCACAGTATCCATACGTTAAATTCTGAATGAATGTAGATCAAAATAAGTAAATGTGCCAACTTTCAGTCACTACAAATTATCAAGCTTAAATTATGAGTCACTGCAAAATAAGAACAGCCCAAATCTACCTGTGTTTGTACCCTGTTATGAACTGTCAAATTGTGACCAATAATGGTATCTTAGAGGTTTAAAACGCATCATTTCATAAAGATAAAGAATTTACTATTCGATTTTGGGCAATAAAAATGCGAAGATCGTTTTTTTTTCACTTTAAATCAGTTTATTTTCTTTTCGAGGGTTTTTGTTGTCCGTGTGTGCACACTGTTATTTCGTGGATCTATTTAGATAATTACATGCTGTAAAAGTGCATGTGGCTGTTCCAACAGTCGCATCTTCACCAATAAAAGAGAAATTAGGCTGAAAATCGGTATTGGCGTGGGCTAAGGCGCATTATGGTCGATATTAATGAGTTTGCGTCCGACTTTTCGTGTGCACACTGACAAAAACAATGGCCATTGTTAAATCAAGGGCACTAATTCTAATAAACTGAAACAAAAGAAAGAAATGTGTACACATGACATATCACACAACTTCGATGTGACGAACAACTTTCCTTCATTGAGTAGTATTCAGCTTTGCACATTTAAATAGCTATATGCAGTTTAAAAACTATACTTTGGCAGGTAGATTTGGGCTGTTCTTATTTTGCAATGAGTCAAATACACTTAAAATAAATATGTTAAGTGGTAAATATGAATACATATATACGACTTTGTTGCTTAGCTGTCAACCACATAAGAGCTAAGAACTAGGCCTAAGAGTCCAGTAATACAGGGAGGATATAGAAGTATGCATCATGTTTATATCTTCGGGTGGCATAATATTTCCGCGTCAATGCAGCTGAATTTTTTAAATCAATTATATGAATTTGGATCATTGCAAAACATAGCCCATCATTCCCTCATTTCCGACTGCTCAGTCTACGCCCAGCTGTACGGAATTGGGCTGTTGTGCTATACAGTAACACGGGCATCATCTCTGCCCAACATTCCTGAAACTTTTGACACCCAGGGAGCACCCAGCTGTGCGGACTTCGTAATGTTTAATCATCTCTCTGCACAAGGTTCCCAAAACAAAGTTGAGCCTCCAGCTGTACGGAGTTGGGTGTCCTGCAATATTACATGGTTTGATATCAAAATCTCTGCACAAACTTCGCAAACTTCGACAGCCCAGGAACACCCACTTTTACGGAGTAGGGTGTTCTGCGTCATCTGATCTGATCACCTCTGCACAATATTCCCAGAACTTCGACAGTCGAGAAGCGCCCAGCTGTACGGAGTTAGGTTTCCTGCAACATGGTTTGATCAGTTCTCTGCACAACAGAAACAAAACTATGACAACCAAAGACAGTCCAGCTCTACCGAGTTGCTGATCTGCACATTTTATTTGGTCCTCTGCAGTATTCCCAAAACTTCCGACTGCCGAGGTGCGCCCAGCAGTACGGAGTTGGGTGTCCTGCATCATTTTATATTGTCCCATCGTGTCCTGCATCACTATTATTTGGTCACATCATCACTCTGCACAATAATCTTGAAAACTTCGACAGCCGAGCCAGCGCCCAGTTGTACGGAGTAAGGTTGTGCCGTTTGCATGTTGACCATCTACACCAACATCGAGAGCAGACTTGCAAGGAAACCATATATAGTGTCCCAGATACTGGCAAGATACTTTCTGCGCAACCTTTCTCAAAATTCAGCCACTGAGTGGTATTCAGCAGCGCAAAGTCTGGACTGTTGAGTATATTGCGCAAGAAAACGTATCATGCCCCATGGCCTTGGATACACTAAACAGGCTACGATCGTGAACAACAAATAAAGAAGTCACAATAAGACTTCCATTTTGGCATCTGGGGGAAAATTTCCATGATGGGACACATCTGCAATTATCAGCCATAGATGGCAATATAATAATTATGTAGCTTGTTTCTGTTATTTCACGTGTTATCCGCATACCCCGACTTACAATCTCTGTAATATGCAAAACTGAAAAAACAATAATCACACAATGCATTAAATTATTTGTTGATAAAGCTCCAAAGTTGAGCATTGCGCACCAGCTGTGGTATTTCAATGTACGGACTTGGTGTCACTGGGTTATAATACCCTCATCTGCAACTGCACTCAGTATTGCATTTCAACCGTACGGTTTTCATCACATTAACTACTTTAACTTTTGAGCAAAATACGGGAAAAACACACACACACTGCTTAGTGTGGCAAGTGTCTGTCCCAAGAAAGATTTTGAACTTGCATGCCATCGCTCAAATTGAATTATAATCCTGAAATGCATCTCAATTGAAACTTGAATGCTCGAAGTGCATATGCATTGTTTTAGGCATTGTAAATCAGGTAGGGGGGAAAGTAATAATACTTTAATCGCACTACACTATCCCCTCATGAAACATCCGCTGTTACTACTTTTGTTGACACTGACTCACTTTGCCGTTGTCCATATAGTATAAAGTGACCTGAACCTAGTGATGTCCTAATGTTTCAATTCAGTTTGCAGAATCGGGAAATGAAATTTAAAATCACTTTTCTTAGTTGCCAAAGCATATTTTTTGTTTCAAATGTAACCCTCCCCCCTCGTCCTCTTCAGGTCCTGGTGAGTGAAAGCTGGCATAATCTTTAAAATTTTGTTCTATTATAAAAATAGACTTTACCTAACAGCCCATTGTACGGGTTTCCCATTGGTTTATAACGCGCAGGGCTTTGCAAATTACTACAGTCATGTACTTTGATTTACTGCTGTTGACCACACGAATTTATTCAAGCCAAGGGACGCTGTAATTGTCGTTCAAGTGACCTATCACGACCTTAATTTTGTTCAATGTCCATTTTCTGAAAAAACTGGAGATCTTTTAGTATGTAGAAGACACAAATGCATACTTTTGTCACTTGATTAAAAATGCGTTGCGGCACTTTATCAAGCCGTTTCACAGTTCCGATTTATTCTGACTCGTCATAATACTAAAATCGCAAACGTTTAACGAAGAACTTGTACAAAAGCGGACTTTGAACAATTAACTAAGATCGCACTATGATTGAGTGAAATGGCGACTCAGTTTTTCAAGTAGAAATGTGGGAGGGTCCAGTTTGAAAGGCTATCCATCCTAGGTAGGACTGCCATCCTATTTGGATAGTTTATTTTACTAACGTCACCCCAAATTGTCACCTTGACGGTCATTTATTATTATGCATGGCACCCCCGCCCTCTTTTCAATTTCGTACGGCCGTCATGTTCTTTAAGGGTGGAGGCGGGTCCCAAAATCTGAATTGGACTTCAAAATATCGATATAGAGATATAGTTTCGGATAGTTCATTTAGGAATATTATTTTACTAACCATATGCCAATTATGAGAAGAGTGCCGATTATGGTACATTGTTTTTATTGTGGATATAATGTGATCTGTAACGGGTTCAAAAGCTCTTAGTAGAAAAGTGATTCATTATTTTAGTACATGTTGCTGCACAAGTTTGTATGATACTAGCCCGCCCCCACTGTTTCCCCCCACTCCCCACAGTTCCATATCCCTTTCTACCCTATAACTTATACGATCTCTCCCCCCCCCCTTCCCACCCAATTCCTCTATCTCCCTCCCTCCCTCCCTCCCCCCCCCCCTCCCCAACTCTTCTGTACACATCTCTCATTAACTTTAAAAGTTTGCATATCATCGTGGAGGACCGGCATACCAAACAACAGATGTTTTGAGGCATAATTGACACTGTTCAGCAATATTTTTATTGAAAAAATACTTCAAATGCGATTTTCTCAAAACTACTTTTGATCAATAATTTGTGAACTATTTTTTTTTTTGTGTTTTATATATGGACCAATATGGTATAAACTTTGGTTATACAGCATATTTGAACCCAAAAAAAAATTAAAAAATTAACTTTTTTTTTGTAGAACTAGCTGAGTTACCCGGCCCTGCCCGGGAGAAATATATTTATCTAGAAAATAACACGCACAATCGGCAGACAGATTATGTAGATCTAGGTAGAAAACAACTCACAACTGGCACAGTAACACCCGCATGGCCCGTGCATAAGGCAGACGGCACAGAAACTCATGCCTTCAAACTTTGAAACGCAACCGGAAGTTTAAAGTCGAAACAAAACAAAGGCAGGAGGGAGGCCATCATTGTTGAGGAGAAAGCATTATTCGATATTTTTAGGCCTATTTTCATTTATTACAAAATTACGACACTTCGCTTTCATGTCAAAGGAATAGACATAGTAGCGAAAAGAACTGTCTTTCACATGTAATTTTTTCAGGTCGGGGCATTTCTTCCTCGCAGCAGTGAATTTTTTTTCCTTGCTGTTTTTTTATATAGAAAAGGGGGAAAATCGAATTTCGCTACAAACCATTTTCAAAATTCTGAAGACCTGTAGAAGGTTTCAAAATTCCGTTCTGTGTGAAGTTTCTTTTAATTGGATTGAAAAAGACACGAGAAGTTGGAAATAAATCCAGTAAGATTTTTTATATTGAAGTTGACACTTTTGGGGGACTCTAAATTCAAAATGGCGGCGTTTCTATGGCAACCATCTTATTAAAAGAAAGTGGCAGGAGTAATTCATTGTGTTGCAGATTTTGGCCTTTTCTTTTTTTGTTGAACGCTGCAGCGTTAATGACAGTTTCAACAATTATAAAGTTAATTTTCCTAAGTGTCGTCTAATCCAGTATTTTGTATCGACCGACTGTGGATTCAAGTTTCAGGTATTTTTAAATAAAACTGTAAAAATGTAAAATACAATCTTTATTTTAGCTCCCTGTAGTAAGCCCACCGCACCGGAAACGTATGAATGCGCGTTTAATTCGGTGCGAGCACTTTCCCTATCAGAAATGAGGGCATAGTGCTCTGGAGCGCATGAAATCTGTAGTAAGGCTGTAGAAAATGGGAAGCTTTGTACAAAAAAAATAAAAAATGGTGGGTTCACAGGGTCATCCCGGATAATGCCGGAAACCTCGCCTAGTACGACTTTTTTTTTTTACATGTTTTTCTATTAATTCAGACATCCTGAATTCGTTTATGACAGTTAAACAAATCACCTTCAGGACCCTCTCTCCTCAAGTACGGTGGTTGAACAAAAGCTCTCCTGGGAGAACGAAACAGCCTTGGAACTTCCAACGAAAGCCAAATTCAAAATTTCGAACGACAAATTCTGTAATGACAAGGGAAATGAATTGGCTCGAGGCCTATCTTTCCAAAGCTAAATAAACAAAGCCTAAAGTATGTCTGCCGTGGCCATAATTATTGCAAGAAAAATTGGGCCTAAATTTTAAAAAAGGCGAGGGGGATCCAACTGACGTATTTGGATTGGGCGGGGATGGGGTGGGGAGGTATCCGTATTTGCGTGGGTAAAAGGGGGACCGGGGGGGAGGGGGGAATTCTTTAATTTAGAACATACTTCGGGCCTAAAATCCTGGGGGATGGGAGTGCCCCATTAAGGCCAAACCTGATCTCCGTGGCACATTACTTAAAAACTGATTTCTGCTTCCAATGTTTCAATGCTCATATCACTGTATTATGCCATACAAACACGCAGGGCTAGTAAAAAATAATGCAGCACGAGGCATTACATTAAACTCGACGGCGTTTAGGGTTAATGTCAGAGCGAGTAGCTGAAAGACAACTCACTCTGACATTAACCATAAACGCCGCTGAATTTAATGTAATGCCTCATGCTGCAATGTTATTTTTTTACTAGGCCTGCGTGTTTGAATGACCACGCGTAAAGTAGTGACGCGAAGATTGAAACATTGGAAGCGGAAATCAGTTCTTAAGAAATGTGCAACGGAGATCAGGTATGGCCTTTTTTATGCGAGACTCCCCTCTCCCGGCAATTTAGACGACCGCATGCAATGCAGGTCAGGTGATTTTTTTTGCGATGTTATATCAGAGCTTTTTTTTTGGTAAGGCCCGACAATCTTGAAGTTTTGCTCAGCACTAAGTTTCTTTAAATCGGGTAAATGGCAAAACCAAACAAGAAAATCCATGAATTAAAAATAAGAAAACGTTGCCAAAAAGGACTTGAAAACTGAATGGATTTATCTGAAATTTGACCTGAAGATCTTTTGACCATGCATGCGAGTGGCTTAAGGTGAAAGGCCAAACATTCATGAGATCTTCCCCCCCCCCTCCCCTCCCCTCCCCCATGAATGTTTGCTTTCCATCCTGTAACTTTGGCTCAGAGATGTCGAAATTTATCACAGTAAGAATGAAATTGTTTCTCGACGGTAGTTCTCAACAGAAATTATGTCACTAAGAGTGCTTAATGAGACAAATATATTGTTAAAATTGATTGGCTTAAAGCCTCTCACTATCTTTCATAGTTTAAAAATTCACAACTTCGCTTGGAATTGAGATATTAACCTCTAATAAAAACGAATGCTCAGAAAATAACTTTCACAATGTAGGCTATAAAAAAAAAAAAAAACGTTCACCGTGTAGCCCGGTTCTGTCAGCTCCGCCCGCATAATAAAAGCAAATCAGGCATAGGAATAATCCACAAAATGCGCAAATAATTTAATTCTTAACTCGCGAGAGGGTTTTAGCAACATGTTACCAATGGGACACCATGACATGTGCGTTCAGCGAACGAAATTTTTGCTGTTTTGGAAACTTTTTACACTGCCAACCCAATGAACCTCCATTAATATTAATGGGTTTCATATCTAATACATTATTTTTTTTTTTAGAACAGTTTTTCCATGATTAAGCTGGTGCACACATTTGCACTTATGCACCCCGGGTATGATGTTTTAATGCCCCTGACATTTTATACGTTGGCTACTTACGTGGCCAGTTAGGAAATCTTAACAGTGCATCAATGAACGGATATGATTATGAAATACACAAGGATTCTCGATCGGACAGAGTTAGTCCTCTGCATGGATGCTTTTATTGTAGATGCGTGGCTGGGCGATGAACACTTAAAACAAAGTTGTGCCCGACTAAAGGTGAATGGATCTGACGAAATCGGCCTGAAGGTGAAAGACAAAATTCGCGCCAAAACCCTTCAAAAGGGGAAATATTTGTTTTGTGGAAATTGAGATTTGCTTACAGTTATGAAAGATTAGCCATTTTTCTGCATTCAGTTAAATATTTTGCTTGAAATCTACCTTTACACGGTTTTGTCAGATCGACCCATTGGTGTGCAACTTACATAGTACTCCTTCCCTGTTCTCACCTTAGGGGCAATATTGTTCGTGTTGTGAAGACATCTAACAGCCGAAAGTTACGTCAATCAAGATTCATAAGCTTCAGTGCCACGTGATAGCTGTACTTTGAGTGCCGGTTTCACTATAGGCCCCAAAACGATCGTCTCTGCATGGAGGGCTGTGTGCTTCTGACCAGTTTTGAAATGTCATCCCGGTACCCGGTTAAATAGACTAGGCCCCTAGTGCAGCCTTGAAACGATTACGTTTCTTTTTCATAAAATTTATACAAGTAGGAGCTGGCTGTATTAAATTCACGCTTTGGTCAACAACAGACTTGGCATTCGCAAATTCTGACCAATGAGCGACAGGGGATGCTCTTTCCTTTGTTAGTCAATGTTTTTTTTGTTTTGTTTTCCCTTTCTGGCATCTCAGTGGTTCTCAACCTTTGTCAGGCAATCGCCCCCTTAGGCTCCAAATGTTCTTTCATCCAACCTTCGCCCCCTTTCTTCTCTCTCTCCCTCCCTCTCTCTTGCTCCTCCTCCCCTCCAACATCCCCCCCTGAATGCCAACAGATACATTTCACAAGAAGACAAACGACACGCAGATTATGATGATACGTTTTTCAAAGCCTTATTAATAACATTAGGCGAGTTGATTATTCATTATAAAACGAAAGCCTTCTTAAATGCATGAAAAAAACAACGTAGGCCTTCTCTGTCCATAAAACCCATCTACCCGTGCTGTTGAGCAAGCAGTGCCTGCCTTGTATTTTATCTCCAAAATGGTCTTCCATTCATGTATTCGCCCTGCTATCGTCCCCTTTCATCCTTTTCACCCCTTGTCACCCCTTTCTGCGTTTTCGCCCCTGGCCCCATAGCAAAGTCGCCTCTCTCGAGGAGGGGGTTATCGCGAGAGTTGAGAACCACTGATCTTGCATGTTCTTGTTTTTTTTATGTCTGAAGGCTGTCTCCCCCCCCCCCCCCCCCCGGCTTTCCTTGTTTTGCTTTAACATTTTATTAAAAAATAATTAATGCGCACACGTATTTAGACATACTCACCCACACAGTTACTATTTGGTCATCGCCGATGAGTGCACTCTCAAGTTTCAGGAGCGAAAGGAAAGAAAACTACAATGGGTACTGAAGACGACCTAGAACAAATTCACTGCATCAATGCCGCATCCTCATCTCACCCACCCACAGATACTAATTATGTTACAAGGAAATCATAAAAAGAAAGAAAAAGTATACTGGGTAAACACATTACTTTTTTTTTTTATTGTGGAAAAAAAAATCATTTCCTTTTAGATTTTCACGGCAAGATTTCTGTCAAAGGCGTTAATTGCGGACGGCTACTTGAATGAACAAGGCGAGGGCGAAGAGAAAAAAATACATGAAAAATAATGAAAGAAAAGAAAAATCCAAAGCTTTGCTTTCGACGCGAGCGGTTTTGTTTGGTCGGCATAGCTGGCGGTCAGGTGTTCAGACCGTCGTGGCCCAGTGGGTAAAGCGTTTGGAAAGTGAATAGGATTCTACACTTTCTGCTTCAGTCTAATATTAATTTGAGGTCGTACATGGAATTTCGTTTTCTTCCCAGGTTTGAAGTGATGCTAATCAAGATGATATTAATACTGTTCTGAGAATTCAAGGTTTTTGCCCCTCTTGACCTCACGGATTTCTCGTTAAGATGTTGCCTGTGAATGAAATTGTCAGGTGATATTCGCACAAAAAAAACAAAAAAAAAACGTTCTCAGCGTGTCAGCCACCCATACTGGGTGTAGAAAAGAGATTGAAATGAGTGCATCCTTATTCATTTTGAGCCAGGCTGGGGAAATTTCTGTTTGTAAAAAAATATGACAGATTCGACGTGTAAGCTGCAATAATATTTTCTTAGGGCAGGGCGCTGCATTTTGGGAGTTGTGAAATATTTTTTGGCACATATCGTGTACGACACGAACAGACAGACATGTAAACTGTATTGAGTTGAAGGGTTGGGGAAGAGAGGATGACGCAGGAGGACGGAAAGATGGACGGGTAAATGGATAAATATGTGGGTGGATGAATAAATGGGTGGGTGAGTCAGTACATAGATAGCTGGGTGCATGGATGGATGGATCGATGGATGGATAGGTGGATGGATGGATTGATAGATGGATAGATGAATTGAATGGGTGTGTGGGTGGAGGAAGCCGGTGGGTGTAGGAATTAATGGGTAGGTGGGCAGGTGCATGGATGGATGGGTGGTTGGATGAATGAATGAATTCAGACGGGTAATTGAGCACAGGAACTAGGTGGATACATAATAATCTGAATGTATGACTGGGCGAGTGGATGGACGGATGGATGAATGAATTCAAACGGGTAAGTGAGAACAACAAGTGCTTGCAGAAATTAATAAATGATTGAGTGAGCGGATGGATAGGTGGAAGAATGGATGAAAGTATAAACAAGTGAAAGATTTATCGTCTCATTTCCCAGTTTTTCCTGATCACAGCATCCAGACGCCCAAGTCTCCAGATTGATTCTCAAACTCATGTTATTGGCCAATACACTCGTACACCCACCCACCCCAACCACCCCCACATATAAATAAACAAAATCTTCACACGGATCATTAGCTTCACCCTTACGTATAATGAAACAAAAATATCAAATAAACACACATAAGAACACATAACCCATTTGTATTTTTTTCCACGTACGCACATTTAAAAGAAGGTTAAAAATGCGCTCGTGCGCATCACAGACTGTATGACACAGGTAATTCCTTTCCTAGTGCACTTGCACTTGAAGGAGTCAGTTACCTTAAAGTGCATCCCAAGTTCACCCACGCCCACTAAAACATTCTACAGATCTTGTTAAGGGATTTTCCATGTACTTGTAACAGGAGTCATTGTGAAATATTTCGTAATGCACGCTAGAAACGCAATCTATCTCAAACTATGCACTAAACGGTGATGGAATCTATTCGTCCACCAGCTTGTAGGTCTACCCATCATCTACCTATTTTACCATCATCCATCCATCCATCTATCCATCTGTCCATCCATCCACCCGTCCATCCGTCCATCCATTCTTCAACCCATCCAATGCATCCATCCCTTATTCCATCCATCCACCCGTCCGTCCGTCTGTCCGTCTGCCTATCTCTCTTTCCCTCTCTCTATCCATCCATCCATCCATCCATCCATCCATCCATCCATCCATCCATCCATCCATCCATCTATCTATCTATCTATCTATCTATCTATCTATCTATCTATCTATCTATCTATCTATCTATTTATCTATCTATCTATCTATCTATCTATCTACTTGTCCGTCTCTCTGCGTGCCTGCTTGCCTGTTTCCCCGTCTGTCTAAAATTGAAATGCCGTGTTCTTAGACGAATGAATGGTATTTGTCATCGGCCTTTTGTAGCGTTAGCAATAAATGCAGTTACACACAATCCTCCAAGGTTACGCGATAGATCATGTCCTGAATGTTAGGTATGGAAAACCCTTGTCAGAAATCCGAAACTCATCTGGGAGTACAATGTTATCTTTATGGCACGGGGAATGTAATAATCTACACTTCTTCAATGGCATTGTGAATTCAATCATACGCGACCTTGGTGCATCACAAAATGGGAAGTGGACGCAAAGGAAACACTTTCCAGCACTGTATCGTCTCTTTGCGGGTCTCTATCTCTAGGGCCCCAAAGTGCACTGAGTCCAGCCTGTTTGGTCTCAGCTTTGTGGACTATGGAGTGGGGATCTCGCATACTTGTGAAAATGAAACAATTCCGTCTTACAAGTTGATTCAAAGGACATTCAAATCTGAGTCAAACCAGACACAAAACAGACTTAACGCATGCGCAACTAGCGTTATAACTTATATGAGTCATAAATTATAATCTTGGTGTCGAAGAATTAAAATCATCACATTTTTGCCATTCATTTCCATTAATTTTGCTTAAGCTTTACTTCTTCTACTTCTTTTTCTTCCTCTATTCCTCCTCATTCTCATTTGCCAGGAGCACTAATGAAATGCACCCAAACTAACAGACTACCCAGGGTATCCCGAAAGTTTGGATCCATAGGCAAATATGTACTGAAAAGTTTCACTTTAGCAACGGCTCACTTTTACGACCTTGGACTTCATCACACTTGTGTTTATGCTGAATTCAGAACTTTGAGCATTTCTCATTACAGCAGAAATGAAGTTGTTACACGAAGAGATGATTTTGTGGATTCCGACATTTGGGACACCCTGTATAATATAATATCTTGTCTTTCATTGTAGTTTTTGTTATCCTTATCTTCTGAAATGGAATCACTACAGTCTATGACGACACTGCTAAAGATCTATACTATATCCTTGCAAGTCTATGAAAACAACAAGAGACAGGAATACTGATACGTGAAACAAAATCTAAAGACTAAACACCCAGGATATGATATTATGCACGCGCAAGAAGTCGAAAATCGAAACGCAATATGCAAACCAGACTTCACTGAATGCTCTACTATACTATACTTATTTTCAGTTTTTAAAAACTAAGTTACTATAGCGTTTTGTTTTGTTTATTTATTATTTTTTTTTTTTCATACTTTTAAGTAAAATGGTGGGGGTTTTTTCACTCTGTTAATTAAGATAAATTAGGTCAGGCCAGGCGAACATGAGTGATTTTTTAGGTATCTAATCCAAAAAAACTATTTACTTACCGATAATTTTAAAAAATTACTTTTCAATTTGCAGGCAAAAAAAAAAAAATCCGCTTCAAACAGGAGGACACTTTGTTCTATTCAGGTCACAAAATAGTTTCTGGGACTGGACATTGGGCAACTAAAAAGAAAGCACTCTATTGCATCTGTCCGTGATGTGATTCACATCCGCATTTTCCTGCCCTGACACTTAGAGGGCCTCGATTTTTTTCAACATTTTGAAGTGGATGGTTGTGTTGAAAATCGAAATTGGCTTTCTGAAGGGGCACATGTAGTTAATTAGGTCAAGCCCGTACGTCCTGCCTTTCGAAATTCCACTTCTCACGTACAATCTCAAACTGACGTAATTTTCGACCCGACACGTCAAAAGGAAAAAAAATACACAGAAAAAAACCAGACGGAAATTGAGACGTGAACTGCGTACGTGTAAAGTCTACGTGAGCAATATTGCCCGCTTGTCACTCACTCAGCCGTGCATTTCCCTCTCTTTCCCGCTGTCTCCATCCTGCACTTCGGTATGCATCGCGCACGGCTCTTGTCATTAATTGGAAACGTGTACAGCAAATAAGGTCCGCCTGTACAGACAGGTATAACAGGGGGTTTTACCTATTACAAAGCTGCCGGCAGTTTCATTTTCAGTTGTTGTTTTTTTTCTTCCCAGGACCAACAGTTGAAGACAGAATCCCCGAAACGAAGGAGAGAATGTCAGGGAAGTCTTGACTTGAAGGCTCGATCAGGCCACTTGTTTAAAGCTCACTTTCAACAAGCCCAAAGCCAACAAATCACACACAGATTTATTTATTTCAACACTTCTTGTTCTGTATTTCGGCCAAAGGACGTTCCTCCGAACTTCAGTACAGCCAAGAACGCACTACTACAAGGCCTCTTTTCAAACTCTCCGCCTGGTGGCGTATTGAATCAAGTCTGTTTTGACTAAAGCTGGGTTTTTTCATGTGTACGGAAACGGAAACGGCAACAGTAACGCCAAAAACCCTTCAAGTTATGAAACAGTAAGAATGAAACTTAGTACACATGGAAACACACTTTCTTTTTATTACTAGATGGATTTTTTTCGTTTCCTTTTGCTATTTCCGTTTCCGTACACATGATGAAAACGCAGCTTGAATGTTCAAGGTTTCTATTGTCCCCCAGCTGCCTCAAGATAGGGCGAAGACCCATTTAAGACCATAGTTCATATCTCAGACTAAAACCAAGACAAAACAGACCTGAGCTGCCGAAAAACATCCAGCAGATTATAAATCTGAAGATTGATGATGATTTCAATATGAACAGAATAGTTGATGATGGGCCCAGAACTGCCAAATCATAATGGTATTTCAATGAGTTCAATATAAAAAGAGGCCCCCAAGCGAATGTCCAGAGAACCTGTGCCCTGGAAGATTCAGTGCTAGACCCCCCCCCCCTTTCCAATCTCTCCCCACCGATTCTCACCCTATCCCTGACCCTCCTATTCATTCTGAACAGGGTCCAAACCACGGCCCTACATCTTACAATTATCCAAACCCATCGCTTCACATTGCCATGCAGCAAAAGCCCGATCCGAAATCGACCGGCAGTGCAATCATAATTTCACACCCCCCAAAAATATTATCCTAGGATAACAAACACTTGCGTCAATAAATCAGATGCAAGAAAGTTTTCTCGGGAGACCTGACGCGTATTTTCGATTGCACCTCAATCTCTCAGCCCCTCTTTCCCCATCGCCCCTTTTCATGTCTTTACGGGTCCCCCTTATTTCCCCAGACGCCAAAGAATTTGAATAAGTATAGAGGAAGTTTTCATTTATGTTCCCGCTGAAAGGAATATATCCGCCTCTCCTTCCATCTGTCTATCCATCTATCCATCAATCAATGTATTTGTCAGGTTGGCGGTCTGTTTGTGTAACGTTCCATCGACTTATCAAGATTTGAATAAATATGTGTCTGTCTATGTACCTGTCCTTTGATTTCTGCCTTCATATTTACATGGTGTCTTAGATGTTTTAAAACACTCGTCTGTACTTAGGTTTCATCCATCCATTCATCCATCCAATCACCCATCCATCCGTCCGTCATCCACCTGTCCACCTTTCTATCTATCCATCCACCCATCCATCTATCCATCCATCCATCCATCTATCCATCCATCTATCCATCCATCCTCCGTCCATCCATCATCCGCAGCCCATCCACCCATCCATTTATCTATCTGTCCATCCATAAATCTATCTATCCATCCATTCACTCACCAATCCGTCCGGCTGTCCATCCCTGCCTTCCTCCCTCCCTCCCCCACCCACCCATCAATCCTTCCACTTCCAATCTTCTTAACCCCCCCCCCCCTTCCCCTCACGCCCTCTCCCCCAAATCCTCTTTCCCCCCTCTCACTTACTCTCCCCTATCCTGACATATTAATTGGACGGACCTGCCTGACCAGCGAAAAGTCTCGTCCATTAAGATCTGGGCCCAATAAAGCGTCTTACTTTGCTCGCGTCCTTCCCCCAGCCATCAGCACTTTCTCGCACGCGCGGCCCCCGGTACTCACCGATAAGAAAAGCCGATTTATAGCAGGAGTGATATCTGACGAAGAAAACACCCCTTGGCACTTAATCATATCACAGGGGTCTTATATTAGATGAAAGTTTGGCGAGCGCGGTGGAAGTCACAGAGAAATGCTCTCATTGCTGGAAGGGGGGTAGCCGGGTACTCATTCACACCGGACACTGGCACGCGAAATTTATCTACGTCCATGTTATTAGTTCGTTAATGTGAGCAGGGCGTTCCCCCCCCTTCCCCCCGGCTACCCCCCCCCCCACCCTTTCCCCAACCCCTTGCCTGATGCTAAGCCTGATTTTGTATCATGCAAGCGCCTGGGAAAGCTCTTTGAAAATATGTGGCAAAAGCTTCTTCATGCAATTATTGGAGGCTGGATAATTAATTTTCCCTATGACCAAACCAAACTACGGTCTCCCAGACATGGAAGAAGATGTGAGTTTGTTATCAGTGCAGAAAGGCCTATCCAATTTGTTTACTCCTTCTTCCTTTTTTTTAAATTTGAAAATGGAGGTAGGCACTTTCAAAACTTGCATTATTCAAGATGTTTCATGTAATTTAGTGTATGCACAGAAATATTTTCTTGCTTCTGAAAAAAAAATGGCGAAAAAAAAAATTACGATCTGAAATATTTCTTAAAACTTGAAAATGTTATAACCTGAAGTCAACGAACATTTTTTGTTTATCTATTTATTTATTTATCTACTTATTTACTTATTGTTTTTGAAACATGTTGAAATTACAAGTCTGAATCTGAAAAGTATTTGCTAATTTGAATGAACGTATTCTGTCTTTTTTTCTTCTTCCCCAAATTAAAATTTGATTTGGTGCAAGAATTTGAGCTAACAGGATCATTCGGCGCAAGGCGTGGGAAGTCAGCGTCATTTATTAAGTCAAAATATGACAAAAAGAAAATGTTGTATGTAGCAAAGCCTTGAGTTAGAAATAATACAGAAATAATACAAAAATAATGCGAAAAAAAAAAAAAGATAGAAGAAAGACAAATCAAGCTTTCGATCGATTGATCTTCTTCAGGGGAAAAAATGTAACAGGATAGAAAATTTAACAAAAGTTGTCGTTTTTATACTATTTTGTCATGAATTAAGTTTTACTTATGCACAAGGGAGATTTTTCTCACTCTGCACACCCGCTGCCGTGAATTCTATTGACTTTCCGAAGTTAAACTCAATTGTGATAAAACACAGAAACACGTTTCAGTGGGAACAGTATGGCTTCTGTGGACCATGAAGTTAAAGAGAACCTCTAGCACAAGTGAGACTGAAACAGGAGTGTCTCGTGAATTGATTTGAAGAGATTTCAAGTCTCAGTCAAAACAGCCGCAAAAACAGAGTTGAGTCAGTGCGCTACTAACTTTATTTTCATTGTTTTACAATTAATTTACAATATTATAGTCATGTTGCTGTTTTTGTTTTTTTTTTCTATATGATGTTGTGCCATGTGATTTTTTAATTTTTTTTTTGGTCCTTATTTTCATATACATGGCGACCGCAGTTCTTATTTGTTCCAACTCCACACTTGGCACAACTGAGAAATTCGACGTTAAACGTTTGCGGCTTTAGTTATTATGATAAGGAGTTAGAATAAACCGAGGCTGTGAAACAGCTTGACAAGTGCCACAACGCACTTTAAACAAGAGTCAAATTGTGCATTTGTTATACCTCTTCTACATACTAAAAGATCTCCAGTTTTTCAAAAAATGAAGATAGAACCTCAAGAACAGGAGGTCGCGATATCATTTTGGGGTGCAGTGGGGGGTGGGGGGGGGGGGGCAGCGGAGGCACACATTTTAACATCTCTCAAAGAGATAAGCGTTTCTCTCAATGTTTTCAAATGCGAAATCTGGAATGTTCTTCTACGACAGTGGGGGAATAGGACTGATACCTTTCCCTCTGCTCGGACCGCCGAGTTCAGAGCGGTCCTGGCGAGCATGTTCAGCGCTCAAACCGAACCCCATCATTAACAAAACGCTACAATTTTCGTGCTCAACAACTTCAAAGCCCCAGCAAAAGGGTCATGGCAACATTTCATTTTGTCTGTCACGCGAAGCTGGGGAAGAGAGGGTGGGGGGAAGAGAGGGTGGGGGGGAAGAGAGGGTGGGGGGAAGAGAGGGTGGGGGGAAGAGAGGGTGGGGGGGGGGGAAGAGAGGGTGGGGGGGGAAGAGAGGGTGGAGGGGAAGAGAGGGTGGGGGGGAAGAGAGGGTGGGGGGGGAAGAGAGGGTGGAGGGGAAGAGAGGGTCGGGGGGA
Source organism: Onchidella celtica (assembly GCA_963931925.1). NCBI lineage: Eukaryota > Metazoa > Mollusca > Gastropoda > Systellommatophora > Onchidiidae > Onchidella > Onchidella celtica. The sequence continues at coordinate 32,742,897 of OZ007576.1, read as the reverse complement.
AGAGAGGGTGGGGGGAAGAGAGGGTGGGGGGGAAGAGAGGGTGGGGGGAAGAGAGGGTGGGGGGGAAGAGAGGGTGGGGGGGAAGAGAGGGTGGGGGGAAGAGAGGGTGGGGGGGAAGAGAGGGTGGGGGGGAAGAGAGGGTGGGGGGGAAGAGAGGGTGGGGGGAAGAGAGGGTGGGGGGGAAGAGAGGGTGGGGGGGAAGAGAGGGTGGGGGGAAGAGAGGGTGGGGGGGGAGAGAGGGTGGGGGGAAGAGAGGGTGGGGGGAAGAGAGGGTGGGGGGAAGAGAGGGTGGGGGGGAAGAGAGGGTGGGGGGGAGAGAGGGTGGGGGGGAAGAGAGGGTGGGGGGGAGAGAGGGTGGGGGGAAGAGAGGGTGGGGGGAAGAGAGGGTGGGGGGGGAAGAGAGGGTGGGGGGAAGAGAGGGTGGGGGGGAAGAGAGGGTGGGGGGAAGAGAGGGTGGGGGGAGGAGAGGATGGGGGGAAGAGAGGGTGGGGGGGAAGAGAGGGTGGGGGGGAAGAGAGGGTGGGGGGAAGAGAGGGTGGGGGGGAAGGGAGGGGAGGGGCTGATTTTTTTTGTTTTTTTTGTTCTTTAAAACGAAGCTCGATAAAAATTATTGTAAGGCTCAGACCGTCGTCCACCTCACGAAATGGCGTATCGGCGATTTTGGTGGTTTGAGTTTGAGTTCGGAAAGAGCACGTCGACACGGTAATGATCACATTGTGCTAGGAAGAAGCAAGATGATAGAGAGAATGTAAAACTGAGTGACAGGACAGAAGGAAACACTACCAGAAACGTCCACCAACCACCCACCAGTTTTGGCGGTTTTGAGATATGAATCCCTCATCATTGCTAGTGGTGAGACCTAACAGTACATTTTCACAAAACCGAGGTGTCGATATTATTTATAGTTTTGAAGTTAGGAGCAGGAACATTTTAGCCACATCCAAGAATGTCAGAAGTGACCAAAACTTTGAAATGCTTTCCAATATAATGAGGAAATTGTTGATACGCTAGTATGTACGATGAACGAGAGACATTTCTTACATAATTACTGAAATATGCCAACATGGCCAACCAGGTACTTTCACTGCATTACTGAATCCAGATCTGTTGAGAGTGCATCTCCCTGGACAGAGAAATGACGTTTCTTTTGTCCTTTTTTCTTTTCAATCTAGACAAAAATCTCAGATCAGTTTTGCTCTTTCAGAGTCAAGAATGTAGGTTTAGCTTAGAACTATCACTTTTAAGCTTTGTTTGCGAAGAAAAACAACATCAACAACAACAAAAAACAATCTGGATATGGAAATAACACTTTAAAAAAAAATCAAGGAAACACAGAGTTTGCAAGATTATGAAGGAAATACACATTCAGCTTTCAAATTTACAGCCATTGTTGTAGAAGAAAAGGAAAATGTTGTCCAGATTACAATTCAGGCGATTTCACCCTGATAAAAACAATGATGATGATGATTATGATGATGGTGGTGATGATGGAGATGCTGCTGTCTGTATCGGTCATCTGAGGTCAATCCATTGAAATAACTTCTTTGCTTCCAACAGGAAATAATTCACAGTTATTTGATATTGTTTTAGTGCATTGAAAATAATAAGGGAACCAAAAGAAACATAGATAAACTTGAGAAGCAAGTCTGGGCAATAATAAAAAATATCGGAAAAATAGTTGAACAATAAAATGTGTCCAATAATTGTTACAGCGCACACTCATAGTCAACGGGAACCGACAACTGGCGCGGTGGGTTTTAAGCTTTAGACCGGGTTGGCGCTGCCACACAAAGATAATTACGTAATTATCTTTTGATAGTGAGATTTAACAACAAAAGCACAATAATGCTTTTTGTGAGATTAAGAGCATATTAAGCATGACAGTGTGATAATTCTGAGTGCATTTATAAGATTACAGAGCTATATTAGCAATCTAATACGTCTGTCTTGGTCCATATTGTTTTAATTATGTTTGATAGCAATATTTCCCTGGATAAAATTCTTGAGCTAGACTGGGGTTTAAGTAATATTTTCATCAAGTGATATTGTGCGGTTGGTAGGTGGGTTCTTCTAGAAGGATCTTCTTCTGTCCTGCCATTCTGCTATATTCTGTCGACTGTCTTGTTTCTCCCTGGTACAGTGCCACTGTTATCGTGTCGGCGTGATATCTCCCAACTCAAACTCAAAGCTAGAGAATGAACTTAGCAGTTTCGTTTGGACTTGGATACCTAGCGCACTGTTGGTGCCTCTAAGGCTGGTGACATACTGAGTCAAGTCTGCCCCGTCTCAGTTTACTGTGTAAGATGTGTGGACTGTGGAATTAAACGGGACCTCTCGCTCCGGCGACACCGAAACAGTTCTGTCTCACTAGTTGCGGCTCGTGACGTCAAAACTGTCTTGAGCACATTGGCGACACCAAAACAATTTTGTCTCACTAGTTCCGGCTCGTGACGTCAAAACGGCCATGCTGAACATCCTTGGTTTCGCCCACATGTTTGGCCATTCCCGCCTTGATGACCATCTTAGTCTAAAAGTGGGCAGAGAGAGACCTCGAGCTCTGAGTCAGTCAAAACAGACGCAGAGCAAACTTGACGCAGTGTGTCAGCAGCCTTCAACATTTATGTTCTAGTTCCTCCGTCGCTCCAAGGTAACTTTTTGCCCTTTCAGAGGATTAACCTACAACATAGATATTGAGTACAATGCCTCCCCCAGTGAGTGTGTGCACAATGTTATGTTTGAGTTTGGGTTCAATGGCGCGTCAGCACGACAACGGCCACTTTGCGGGTTTCACGGTTTTCTCGTTATTAGCTTATTTTCGATTAGTTTTCAGCTTTCAGATTCTTATAAATAAGATTTTAGAAAGTGAAATTACAAATCTAAGGGGAAAGATCCGTACTGTAAAATGCCCATCTGTAATATAAAATTGTAAATCTGATAAAGATCTGCTAAATCAGCTTGTAGATTTCGGCCTCTTTCAGAAAAAGATGCCTTGCAGTATATGTCACAAAAGAATTTTGTCATGGACCTGCAGGCATAATATCTTCGTTGGATATACACAGTGGTGAAAATCGGATAGTCTGTTCTACGCTATTAATAAAGGCAGTTGTTAAAATTACGTATGCACCTGAAGCGTTTTTCCGATAGGGACGCGTACGTATACATACCTATCCCTAAACCCGTCCTTACCCTCAACCCTAAATCTGATCGAATTCCTAACCCTGACCCCCGACCTTTTCAACCAAAAAAAAAAAACAAACAGGAGGAAAACAAAAAGAAAATGTGAAAGAAAAATCAATTAGGCTGTCGTCAGGAGTATTTCTGGAGGAACTGTCTGAATCTGGAGTCACAAAAGGCTCTAAAATACGTAGCCCTGGCGCAAAACACTTTGGGGGCGTAGGTACCTGTAACAACATTCGTCAGTAAAACAGTTTTATTCTGAACAGGTAGAACCACGAACGCCAAGTAAGCAAACAATAAAGAGAGATTAAAAAAAAAAAAAACAACTCTGTTGGTTGTTCCAATCACGCTGAACCTCATTAGGAATGAACGCTTTTTTTTTTTTCCTTGCTAAGTAGAGCTAATTTATGAAAATTAGCATAATTTTATATCTCTTAACATGCTTGATGGTAATAAATAACATTAACTTATCTAATCTGGGTGTCCTTGAAGGGTAATGAATAATTCATAAGGACAAATGCTCCCAAATTTGGGTCATTACAAACTGAACTGGCTCTGATATCGTCTCTGAAGGCAGCTGTTATTAACCCTATGATGGGAGAACAATGTGGAATGTAATATGCTTTGAATAACAAACACAAAAAAAGAAAAAAGATTAAAAAATCCTGAAAACGAGAGGTGAAGAAAGAGAAAGAGGGAGGGGCTGGGAGAGTGAGAGGGGTAGAGAGTCAGTGAGAGAAAGGTGGGGGGGGGGGGGAGAGGGTACGAGACAGAGAGAGGGAGAGAGAAAGAGAGAGTGAGACTGGGAGAGTGACACAGGAAGAAACAGAGGGTAAGAGAGAAAGAAAGAGAGAGAAAAGGGGAGAGACAATGAGGGAGAGAAAAGAAGAGAAAGGGAGAGAGAGAGAGGAAGAGAGAGAGAGAGAGAGGAAGAGAGGAAGAAAGAAAGAAAAAAGAAAGAAAGAAAAGGAGAAAGAGAGTAGGGAAAGAGAGAGAGAAAGAAAGAAAGAAGAAAAAAGAAAGCGAGAGAGAGAAGGAATCCCGTATGCTTCTGTGCACTCTGTTTGCATAGGGCCCAAATGCCATTAGAAGTATTTTATTGCCGTTCTTTTGTTCTTCATTATTTGATTGTTTTAAATCACAACCGATAATCATAGAAATCGAATTAAACAGTGAATTCCTTTAAAAAAGCCCTGAGTATTCATCAACTGGATTGGCCAACCACTATTCCCTTTCTTTTGAGAACCGAAAAACAAAGTAAAAAGTTAAAAAAAAAATCATCCTCATCATCATCACCATCATCAACATCATCATCACTCGAATGCTGTCGTGTTTACTATCAACCTTTCGACTCCTATTTCACCTGCATCCCTCGCGCCGACTGCAACGACAACCAGAGAGCAAGAGCTCATCACCGTCATTATCATCATCACCATCATCAACATCATCATCACTCGAATGCTGTCGTGTTTACTATCAACCTTTTGACTCCTATCTCACGTGTATCCCTCTCGCCGATTGCAGCAACAATCCAGCCAGGAAGAGCGCAAATTCAGAAAGTGTTTAATGCTGACCCAGTTTCTGTCCTGGTCCGTCCGTCATCCCAGCTAACGAGTTTTGGGCATTTACTGCGATCAATTCCTATGTCTTTTTGTGATGGTGGATTTGGCCTGTCATTGCAGCGTGAACTCGGGACCTTTATCATTGCACTGTCTCTTGGTTATGACTCTGTTGCTGTTCGTCATCGGTAGACGGGACTAATGGGTTTATCTCATTACTCTTACTCCACCCCACCTCCCTCCCCTCCCCGGCTCCTTCCCCGACTTGTCCTTCCCCACCCAGTACTTTTTCCGGGTAGTCTGTAGGTGGCAAAAGTACTGTCATTTGAATGGGGAGTTGGAATATCCTAAATGTAGGTATAATTCTGAATTTTACATACTTTTTGCATACAGGCAGACCAGTGGCACACAAAATAAGCGATTTTGCATACTTTTATTACTGTGACAGATCACTGGCACACAAAGTAACTAATTTTGCATACTTTTAATACAGTGACAGATCACTGGCTCACAAAGTAACTAATTCTGCATACTTTTAATACAGTGACAGATCACTGGCACACAAAGTAACTAATTTTGCATACTTTTGACATAGAGATAGACCACTGGCACACAAATTAAGTCTTAGGCTAAGCCCACATATTCACTTTGTTGTCGTGCTGCAGCCGCGCCCTGGGGTGTGTCCGATGCGACGTGAGTACAACCCAGGAAATTCTAACATGCGCATTTAGCCCCAACACAGTCAGTGACTGCAGAGGCCAAACCGCGTCATGAATAAATTGCAGAATTGCGAATCTCAGAAATCTTCATTTAAGTGCTACAAATTTTTTTTCTAATATTAAGAAGCTAATCCGTCAGACATCTTCGAGAACAGGATAATATCATCAAATGTCATTATACTGTCTGTGGTGAGGAAAAGAGTAGGTTTTTGTTTTTTTTGCGGGGGGGGGGGGTGGGGCTGGGGAAGGGGGGGGGGGGCTACAACTGAAAAGTTTGGTGGGACTTTGGAATTCTGAAAACTTCCCCTGCTGTTTAGTACACTGTATGTCTTGTCTCCAGCCAGCCCAAGGCAAAATATTCATTACAAAAAGGAATCTTCAACACGTCTCGTCCTGCATACATGAGAACGATATTAGGAATGTCAGTCATGAAGTGGCTCCAACTGTAAAAAAAAACAAAAAAACCAAAAAACACTCATACAGCCTCAGCAAACTTACGACATAATTATCATGTCTGTCTCCAACCATTCCAAGATTAAATATCCACCATGGTGACGAGAAAATATTTGATAGGGATGGCACCATTCTGGTGCGGGCTTGTGGGTTGCTCCGCCCCGGGATCTGTATGGGCCGGGGACATAGCATAGGATACTATTATTAACCATCAACCAGTCTTGTGTATGCGTGGATTTAACATCTCTCTTCCCCTCCTCACCCTGAAAAACGAATCCATTTACCATAACCAAAAGATAACCCTGATAAGGAAAGGTAAGGTCATTTATTTTAACAATCTAAATTACTATAGATTGTCAGATAACAGCAAAAGTACTAATCAACCTCGTGGCGCCATCAAAAAGGAGCGGGAAAAAAAAAAGATTAAATATCCACAAGAAACTAAGGGTCTTTATTAAGTTTCTACCTAGCCGTACATAATGAAAACGATATTATGGATATCAGGCATGAAATGACCTGAACTGCAACCTCTCCCCCCGCCCACTCATACAGCTCCAGCAAACTCGCGACTGTTTAGTTAGACTGTCATACAATGTCTGTCTCCAGCTACCCAAGACGAAATATAATATCCACCAAAAATAAGGAAGGATCTCCAACACGTCTCTACCGAGTCCTACATACACGGAAACGACATTAAGGACGTCAGTCATGCAAACACCCCACTCATATAGCCTCTGCAAACTTAGTTTAGTAAGACTGTCATACCATGTCTTCCTCCAGCCAGCCCAAGGTTAAATATCCACCAAAAAAAAAAGAGAGATCTTCAGCAGGCCTAGAACCAGCCTTACCTACATGAAAACGATATTACAGATGTCAGTCATGACATGATTCGCACTGCAGATACCCCCACTCATACAGCCCTAGACAACTTGCGCCACTGTGTAGTTAGACTTTAGTTAGATTGCTGATAACGTCTAAAAACTACCAATCTGGGACTACTGTCACAGACATCTGTCTTCCACTGACCAAGATCTATCGTTTGATACCAGTATCAATTTGCCCCCGTGAGAGGACCTCGTAAGGTATGTCAGCGGATACATCATTAGTTAGATTACCATGCTATGTCTGTCTCCAGCCAGCCCAAGGTCAAACATCCACCAAAAAATTATGCAGGACCTTCAAGGCGCCTTCAGCCAGAACTCACACTCAAATCCACTCGCTTGATCTTACGCTGGTAGTGCATTTTTATATGTATGTCAAGTCTGTTTCGTCTCGGTTTTAGTGTGAGATGTAACCTGTGGGGTTAAATGGGAACTAGTGCACTGGCGAGTCTGAAGTATGCAGTCTTCGAGAACAGGATATCACCCAAAATCCGTCATTACATAGTTCGGAGTGGAAAAAGAAGAGGTAGCCTTGGAGAAAAAGCGGGGGGGGGGGGGGGAAGAGAAGGGATTTGGAAAACGTATTGGAACTTTCAAACTCCGAAAACTTGCCCGACTGTTCAGTTAGACCGTCATACTGTGTCTCCCTCCAGCCAGCCCAAGGTTAAATATCCAGCAAAAATACTGAAGAAACTTCAGCACGCCTATAAATAGTCCTACATACATGAAAATGATATTACGGACGTCATTCATGCCATGATTCGGACTGAGAAACATCCTCACTCATACAGCAAACAGAAAACTTGTGCGACTGTTCAGTTAGACTGTCATACCACGTCTACTTCCAGCCAGCCCAAGGTTAAATATCCACCAAAACTAAGGAAGGATCTTCAGCACGTCTCTACACAGTCCTACATACACGAGAACGATATTACGGATGTCAGTCATGACATGATTCGAACCGCAAACACCCCCACTCACACAGCCCAGCCGAACTACCATTAAACCCTTTCTGGTCAAACCATTTTCAGACTGCAAGTCAACTTGATTCCTCTGCCAATCACAAGCACTCATTACTATTCCATTACAATGATATATGAACGGGGTGCAGGCCTTTAAATCATTTCCCATTCGCCCAGATCATTGTGTAATATATTATCGTTGCTTTAGCACGACGTTAATTGTTTCGCCATCCACCGATACACTTCATTAACGCCCAGCCGGTAGAATTGGTTGGGCCCGGAATTATTCGCTACTTACGATAGATGTTAGGACGTTTTATAGGCGTAAGAACTTTTTAAGTAGACCAAAAGGAGAAGGTGGGGAGAGGAAAGAAGGGGTTTGTGGGGGGGGGGGGGCGTCTTTGGGTCCATAAATCAAAATATTTCCCCGTTTGTGTCTATTTATCGGAGATAGACGTTACATTGTCATCATGCAGACTAAGTTTGTTTTTTTTCTCGGCTGTTCTCTCTGGAAAATAGTTTTAACTTTACTGCCATGAAATGTTAAGATTTTGATTTTTTGTATTGACTATTTTTCACTGGAGTAATTTTCTGTCTGCTTCCCTTTGAAATAATTTGAAATTAGTGTGTATGTGGGAAGGGGGGCGGGTTAAGCCATTTCAACTCAATAATTCGATAATATCAGATGAATACTAGGTCTCTAGTCAGACCATTGATGAGGAAAGTGCCCTCAGAAATAAGTTAAGATTGGCAGGCTTTCGAACCTAAGTGCTCTCACTCTCGGGACAAGCGCCATGACGTCTACGCCACTGCACTGCTACAGCCATAGAAAGGAAGTGGGAAAGACAAGGCATTATGTATTTTGTTCCTCTGTGCCTTTCAATACTATCATCATCATCATTTCATCCAGTACCTCCCATCTGTCTGTTCTGTTTTCGGAGGAAATTTGGTAGGGAGGTTTTCCAAAAGATTAAAGTGAATGTGAAAAACTCAAAAGTGCAAGAATTGTAATTTTTGTACATTTTGATTTAAGTTTTTCCTGCCAGTTGATGTCTTTAACTTGAGCAGATTCCAAGGTGCCATATTTGGCACACCGGTAATACTGTGTCACTAATGCCCAATGTGCCATATAGGGCACATCGGGTTGCGTAATAACCAATTAACTCAGATATGAATTTGAACTGGAAACCTCTTTTCTATCGTGTATTCGTCAGTGCGTAGAAAGGAAATAATTTGTTGACTCGCATTTCTATGTTCAGGTACTAGAGGGTTGAAAAAAAAAAACCTGCTCTAATTATCCCTACCGACTCACTTCTTTGATTTCAGTAACATTCAGAGCCAGAGACGAATGACGTAAAAACTACTCGCGATACACATTACTGGTCATACAGAACGTCTGGCCCACAGTCATTGAGTACCAAATGTTGCATGGAACACTTGAAAGGGATGGCTAGTAAAGGCACTGAGTCAAGTCTCTTTTCCCTTGGTTTCCGTGTAATTTGTAAAAACGAGATGTCCCGCACTGGCAAAGACTGAAGAAAAAGTCTGTCTAACTACTTCGGGCGTGTCAAAACCATTTTGAATCAGCTAGCGGAAAGTCAAAATGTGTCAAAAAGAAAAGGTTATATGTATTTTGATTTCTTACGCGATGCTTTGCTAAACAAAACGGTTCCCCCCCCCCCCCCCGACACACACACACACACATTTTGACTTTGTGTTAAGCCTTGCTGCGGCTTCACAAATTTTCTGTGTGTATTGTTTCAAACAATAGTTTGTCAGCTGACGCAAAGAGAGACCGCGTTCAGCGCCTCAAAACAGACGCAAAAACAGATTGGACTCATCGCGCTATTACTTGCCTTACAACACTGACAACTCAAACACCTAATCTTCCACTTCATATCTCCAAAGAGCACGCTTCTCAGCTAACAGGGGTAGTTTCAAAATTGCCAACATTGCTCTACCGGGAATAATGATTACCAAAAAACACCGTATAAGCCAACATGCGTAAAATTCACTTTTAAACTAAATTTTACCATGAAACGTGCTCTGTATTTCTTATTGGGTTTTGATTTTTGCACAACGTTTAGTTTCTTTCGGGCAGGACAAAATGGAAATTAAATAAATAATAAAGAGGGGAGAAGAGCGCATCCCCGCACCCCCCCCCCCTTTCTATACCGTCTTTTTACATAAAACAGCAGAATAAGTCTTAATTGTCCTTTCGAATCTCTGCTTGAGTATGTTGTTACTGCCTGGTTATTTTGTTTTCTATTGTATTCCCCCTGATGCACTCGTGCCGTGTGTGTTACTGAAGAAATAAATGATACACAATAATAGTTCTAAACAGCTCAGTAAACAATACCCCCTGGGGCTTTCATTTACTCACACCATTATCTAATGATCGTGGTCCGTGTGAACAGATTTTCCAAATATTTACTACTCAACGGTAGTGCAAGAAAACTGCACTCTGGAGGCAGCCACAATACTGTTCTATTGCATTAGGAGACGCGAGATAAAGCGTTGATAGACATCTCTCCTATTGATTGACAGCGGGGCGTTCAGGTGCGAAATTAAGTGCAAAATTAAGCTATTTTTGGCCTGTAATCACATTGGGGGAAAAAGATGCAGAAGGGTGGACAAAACAATGATATATTACTAAACATTTATTGCAGTATTGGACACACATCTTCTGCCGCAATAACAACCGGAGAGACATCTGGCTACATGTGTGAAGAACTCTTCAGTTAAAAGCATGTTTAAAGTTAGTGGTGTACTGAGTCAAGCCTGCGTTGTGTCGATTTTGACACAAGCTTGAACTCTCTTGAATCGAATAGGAAGACGCATTAGTGCACGAAGTCCCGTATAACCTCTATATTTCATACTAAAACTGAATCAAAACAGAATAGAATCAGAGCTCTACAAGCCTCATAGTACCAATTCAGCTCTGGACAAGGTGGAAACATCAAGAATACACTGTGTAATGTCCAATGTGTGAAAAGATTGAAATAGTTAGATTGAAAGAAAAAGAATACAAGAGTTTGAAATAACTCGCTTGGCATCGTAACATTGTCCTACACATTTTAACTAACAGTGAAGCAAGAATAAAGAGTGGTACTTTTTCTAAGGTAGAAACATTACTAACTATTAAACTGTTCTCATGGTCATTTTATACGTTTTAATTTTCCAGTTTTAACAAGTTCTGAAGAAGGAAAAAAAAAACCACTCGGTCATTCAGTCGCTGCCCTTCTTGCTGCCTAGGACAATAAATTTATACGTCATTTACTTATAACAATATACAAAAAAAGTGTATCTTGGTTGATAATTGTCAGCAACACCCATCATTCTTTCTCTCTCCTCCCCCCCCCCCCCTTTCCTTTATCTGTCGTAAATGTACTACACATGAGAATATCACCGAGATCTACATTCAAACAGGGAAGAATTCAGTTTCCAGACCTCACCACAGAGCGACATTATTGTGCTCGTTAAGTACTTTATGGCAAAATAATTATTCTAAACAAATGTAGCTCTGTATCATATATTTGATGACAGAAATTTATGTTTATGAATTTAAGACTAAGATGGTCATCAAGGCAGGAACGGCCAGACATGTGGGCGAAAGCAAGGATGGTCAGCATGGCCGGAATGGCCAAAAGACTTAGTGTGGGCGAAGGTCAGGTAACCACTCCTCTGCGACCTTGGTCTGTGGGTGAGAAAATCCTTCCAATGAATGGAAAATCCACTGTGGAAAACTGATATTAAGACATCTGTTTTTCTACTTTTCTATCACACAAACGTTAGGGAGACTCGAATCTTTAAAGATACCAGCTGGCCCTCTGACTCGGGGAATACACAGATGTGATTTTTAAAGCTGAGTTTCGATCACCAACGTGTAAACTGAGACGCAGAACGAGATTTGCTGTCATACTTTTTACGAGTTCTCCTGGAAGAAAATGCGTCATTTTTTTTTTTCTTCGGCTCAAAATTTCTGAACACTTTCTTTGGTTCACCTTAGCTGCGGCTCAACATCAACAAAATAATAATGTTAAAAGTACAGCGAACTTCAAATGCCCACGTCCACCTATGGACTTTCTATGAGTAATATGCATGATGAATCTGCTCCATTGATCTTAAACTAACGATAACTAGTGATGTATTCATAAAATAATCTTTGAGTGTCTTCCTGTTGTGTGTCTGGATTCCTGTCTGTTTGTCTGTCTCTCTCTCCATACATTCAGACTGCGAACGGGCCATTTGAATTCTCTCGTTAGACACCGCTCCCATATCGTAGCCTTATCTCTCCAATACTGTCTTGGCACCCGTTGCCGCCCGCATCAGTCACGGTACGTACCTTACCGAACAGTAAGCCGCGTAAAATAGCCCAAGATGCATTGTGGGCAAGACGCATGCCAGTGATAATGATGCACGTGAGTGGCTGGCAGGTTATCTGCCTTTACGCAGACACTCACACCTGGCCCAAGAATGCACGTGAAATGCTAGACCTGGAGAACGGCCGTGCCTGGTGTCGGGTGCGAAGTGGTGGAAATGTACGAGGATAATTTCCACCCCGGTCAACTGGCCCTTGGTCTTGAGTTACAACGCCGGTCAGCGCAACGCCAACTGAGTTAAAGATGTGATACCTGAGATTCCTGACCTCACACTGGAACGAGCTCTTAATTGTTGAAGACCCAAGTGCATTACATGTATTTTATTGTTAAAAGACTTGTATATCCCGACCTTAATACCTGATTGTCCCAACCCTGCTCTTGGCACAACTGAGAAATTCGACGTTCAACGTTTGCAACTGTAGTATTGTGACAAGGAGTTTAAATATATCGGAACTGTTGCGCCATAAAGCATTTTAAACATGTGTCAAAGTGTGCATTCGTTATATTTCTTCTATATTCGACAATATCGCCAGTTTTTCAGAAAATGGAGATGGAACAAACAAAAGCTGAGGTCGCCGTATGAAAGCCCATCACTTTGTTATGTTTTGTGTCACTTATTGATAGGTAGAGCTTGTTAATCAGTAAATCAATCAATTAAAAAATCATGAATCGAATGTCTGATCTGTCTGTTTGTCGTCGCGTTTATCTAACTCTCCGCCCGTGTCTGTCTAAAGATCTGTCTGCTTAACCGTCAGTTATCGAGCACTTGGACACCTAGCGATACACAGCAGGCAGAACAAAGCAAAGCCATAATGGTGAGTTTGAGTAATATAATTAACCCCAATACTCCCGAATCTTGTGAAAATAACTGAAAAGAACCAATATAAAGAGCGTCGGGATCATGGACCATTGGATTGGCTGTTAAAAAGGGGGGGGGGGGGGTCCACTTTCGTAACAACTTCTTCACATAATGTACTAACTGGAGATCGGGTGCAATTCAGTGTTTTATGAAATGGTCTCTATTTTGCGCACTCTAAAGTGAATTTCTGTGTCTGATTTGTTGTATGGCTGTTATCCTTTAACTCTACAGTTGCGAGTCCCGTCGATATGTAAAGTTTGTTAACTACGCAACTCAGCGCAGAACAGAGAACGTAATGATACGCTATTTCAGTTCAGACTGATCGTTTATCTTATAAAAAATCATTATGAAAATGAGAACAAAAACAGAACAATGCACTGACAGATAAATTCTGGAAAAACAAGCGGGATGGAGTGAAGGTTTGGAATAAAAATGGGGGAAGAATGCCACAAGATAGACGTACCTGCAATTTTTCTATCATTATGGGTTAATTATGACATTAAAATAAACAGTCAGTTCAAGATTTCCCAGGTCCTGGAATTTCTGCATGCATATTTGTCTTCATGGCAATTTTGGCTGTTACCAGGAACATTTTTGCTGTTTATAAAACTTGTGTATGGCCGGTCACCTGGCGATTGTTTGACAGATTCCCCCATGCCAAGCCTGGAATACGTTACGTCAGTGAGGTGATGCTTATTATAAAGAATACACCCAGAGATGCCACAAAATGACGTGCGTCGTGTTCTATATCAAAGTCCTTACTAACATGTGCGTAAAAGCAAAACAGAACAAAGGCAAATATTCCTAGCTGTGTTATGTTATGAGTGACAAAAAGAATTATTAAAACGTCTTTAATGTAATGCTTATAGAGTTGCCGTGAGGAAACCAAAATAAATTCCTCCGGGGGTTTGTATTAGAAGGTATCTCTATTTTGAATCAAATTTTGTTTTGAATACAATCAGTAACATTGATCTAAATTGGCTGACTTGACTTGGCATTAAATGAATTAGAAAAAATAAATAGTTTAGTCCTTAATTCAGGAAATGACCGCAATTTCTTATTGAAATAAATATTCAGTTCTGTAAGCAAAAGCCAAAATATACCACAAGGTGTCCCAAATGTCTGGATATTGATAGGCGAGAGTGTATGTAACAGCTTTTGAAGTATATGTACACAGACATGACGGCAGAAGAACGAATTCATTTCTATTTTCTACTAAAAGTAACAATAGCTATATTGGTCTGAAATCAAAAGAAAACTTCAATTTTTATACAAGAATAAGTAAAAAGACCTGTGGATCAAGACTTTTGGGACACCCTCTATATTCCATTTGTGGAGTCGTAAGATATCAGCCATGAAAACTACGAACACTTAAATGCGTTCATGAACACCAGTCTGAAACGAGATTTTCTGGTATCAACCGGACGTCGGTGAGTTAACCGCCCCAGCCACATTCAGATCACACACGTAGTCTGTTTGTGTCTTCAACTGGGCTTTTGTGTTTCTGGACACACCTGCTCTCAGAACCCAGGAAGATGTTGGTTTGACGTAAGTGGCTGGCTTTCTTTGGCATGTGCAAGGATAAACCAGCCCTTGAACCGCGGGATTACTGACACGTTCCTCTTGGGATTACATGCTTTTCGTTTCTTACCCGCAAAGATAATAACATCCGCACCCTGACGTCTCTTAAATTAATAGAGTTCTCAGTAATGTAATACTTGCAATGATTATCTCTGTCAAATATTATGGTCCTGATTCATCCTGCCAGTTGAAGTTGCCACTGATTTTGTTAAGTTTATTTGAAAGATAGGAAAGAGTTCTGTATTTTCCGACGATCCAGTCAATCCCTAACTTTAAATCCTTATCCATATTCCTAACCCTTAACCTAATGGCTTCCCTAACCCCGCCCTTTACCTTTTCAAACAGAAACAAACAGAAATATTGAGACAGTCTGTAAAGAACTGAATGAGTTCAAACTGGTCCGGACATTATTGTGAAACTCTTTCCGAAAAGTAAGTGTTGAAAAGACTCCAATTATTCAGTTTTGACAGTAGACCCTAAAACTATACCTCGAGGTGACTAATTTGAAACAGCCAAAATTCTGCATTCGAAATGCCTATTAATCTAAGGTGATGAACTTTTATAATTTATAGAAGCAAAGCCTCAGAAAATTAGTGCACTGAAACTTGAGTTGCAGTTATTTCCAAAATAAACGGGAATAGGTTTTTCTCACATTTCTCCCAAGAGCAGCAACAGATCACACCAGTTTTTGCACTTTTGTTATTCCATGTCGTAACTGAAACAGACTGTCATTTTCTCATTAAATTTCGGAAATGATTATAACGATCATGAAAAAAGTTACACCCATAATGATGACTTCATTGACTCATTCTTCCACATTCTGATGGAGGTGATGGTTAGCAGTCTTGAGACACCCACAGTCAGATTTGCCAACTAGTGAAAAGGTTTTTTCTGTTGGTGGGCCCGAACTGTGGAACAACATCAGTGTTGACGCCAGGAAAAGTGAGAACATCATCATATTTAAAAATAGGCTCAAAACTGAATTGTTTAGGACTGTTTCTTTCTAACTGAAGCACTTTTGGGTCTCAGAGGTTTGAGGTTGAGAGTAGATTAAGTTTTGTTAATGTGTGTGAGTGGAAGCATGATGAATTGATCTTATGTTAATCCTGTTTAAAATTTTAGTTCAGCGCCCTAGAGCACATCATTTATAGTGGATTTGAGCGTCATATAAGCTAATTCTTACATTGCATTACATTACTTTAAATAAAGAAGGCAGGCGATTGAGAGGACATGTTAAAGTGACTTGAGGACCACCAGCATTGCTTGACAGACAGGTTAAATATGCATGAGAATGAAATATTCAGCACAAACATACATCTTGACTTGCAGATGCATGGGCCTAATGATTAGAGCAGCTTGACCGGGGTACGGGAGGTCCCACTTGCAAATCTGAAAGGAAAGGGGTCCACCCTAAGTAATTTCTGGCCTTTTTTAGAATTTATAATTAAGAATCTCACTGCCCCACGGTTTGACTGGGTTTGAGCCGATTCTGTGATACAACATCTTTGTGTTGACAATGGACGTAAGACCCCGAAGAAAATACTTTGATAGATTATACTAACATAATTAGACTTCTTCTGCAGAATATAGGGGAAACATTGCCCACTTAAGAACAGCTCCTTCTTCAGCAGGTGCGGAGTGGTGAAATCAATGCACTCAGCAAATGTTACTACTCATAACTAGACCTCTGGTACGTGAAAATATTCAAACAAACTACTTCTTTTCTCAACATCTTAGACTTGGGACTTCGACCCAAAAAAGCTATGCCTGAGATACTAAACACTGAATTTGCAATTTCATCAGTTACTCTGGATAATGAAACTTCACCGACCCCTTTATTTAGATCGTAAAACATGCCAAAATGTATTAATATTATTATCCGTTCAAAGTGTTAAGTTCGTCAGTCGTCCAGAAATTTCATTTGATTACCAAGGCTAAATGGAAAATTAATAGTGTGATAAAAAAAAAAAACGACACCATAAAACTATTTGAACACCCATTTTCTCTACAGCAATACCTGTGAAATCTTCCTGCCCCGAGGAAGAGTTATGAAGCGAAAGAGGTGTCATGGCCAACTGCTTATGCGCATCTGTTTCTTTGGCCGACCTTCTTCAGAAAGTACGGGAATCCGAAGTCTGTCAGATGAATTCAGATAGAGAAATGTAAATAAATACTTCAGCAGGATGCCATAAGTAAACATTGTTTGAATAGCTTTCTGGCAATTTTTGTAAATATTTTTCTCGTTTTTCTTTGAGCTACCTAGATCTTATTTTTTTTCCTTCAGAGGTGAGAGGAGGTCAAAGAGAAGGAGTGTATTCTCTCTTTGCCTTTCAAGGTTTCATACTATTCTTAAGTGTGTGAGTTTCAATCTATTTGTATCCTGGCAATCACTCATGTATCATCCCTTTACGTCTTTTTTGCTTCCATTCTCCACATAATATGTCATCTTCCGATCATATTACTTCAGATCATTATTTCGTCCCTTTGAAGACGTCTTGGATTCGGCAATCTTCTATTTTACTGAATTCCAAAACTATTTTTCTATCTGAAGCTTGTCCGACCCCTCTGTTTTCATTCCAAAAGACAATCTGCGAAGGGAATGATCTGTGAGAACAAAAGATCCTCCTAAAAATTCCATTTCTCCTCTCTTATTTTGAATTACCAAAGAAACAGGCATTCTCACTTTGAAATGGTTGTTTTCACTGTTTATTGTATTTCTTTTCTGGAAAATTATTTGGATAAGTAAAAATTTCTCTCAACATCCAAAATCTCTTTAATAGATTTTATCTTTAAACTTTCACGAAAGATTGAAAAGAGGCAAATGCATGCATTAATCAGGGTAGGTATTTAGTTCAATGTCTCTTGTGTACCGTCATTCCTTTCAGTATGTATTTTTTGTATTTCCCGATTTTTTGTTCCTATACATTCATTTCCAAAGTTTTGTCAGTATCTGCCCATGTTGCCAAGGTGAACGGAAAACAATATTTATGTTTTATCATTTTAAGTCAGCACTACAAATGAAAGACACCGTAACCAAAATGAATGTCGAGTCAATGCTATAAAATTATCTCTTCACTTTATAGTAAAATGCCGTTTTCTCCGGGTTTTAACTGAGATAGTATCCCTTTAAAAAAAAAAAAAAAGGACATCCACTGAATCACCTAAAGAATGAGTTGAGATATTCCTAATGAACGACTGTAAAAGACCCAGTAAGACAATTAATTTTTGTCTGAAATCCTCTTCAACAATATCCCCCCCACCCCCCCCCCCAAATCCCCCAGACCCCCACCCCAGCCAAAATAAAAAACAACAACAGACGCATGCATTGTATATTCTCCAAGTTCTGAATAAAAAGTGAAACAACAACAACAACACATTGTTAATCAAGAAGTCGATGATGATAACAACGAGCGAACTGACACAAAAAGAGTGAGAACGTTTGTGTGTTCGTCCAAGCTCGTCAGACAAATGGAAACACGGGTCAAAACTGATGGCTGTGGAAATTCTGCAATAAACAAGAACGTTGTGACGTAAAAAAAAGTCTTATGGAGTTTGTTTACCTCTTGCAAGCCACACTGGCAAAGAGTTCTCTTGTTACCTCTGTGGCAAGGCGAAACAAGCAAATATGGCCACTTTTTTTTTTAACCACGGCCAAAAAAGAAACACAGAGGTAGGACTGGGATTGTTACTCTTGCTATCGTCATTATTATTGTTACTGTCAAAATGGAGGAACGTATCGTGGAAATTTCTCTCCCTTTGTTGTAATCATCCTATGATGTCCATAAATTGTCTGCCTCGATTTGCGCCGTTATCATTTTGACAATCAGAGTCACAGAATACAGACAGATGGATGGGTGGATGGAGAGACAGGCGGTTGGATGAAAGATGGACTATGGAAGGACGGGTACATGGATGGAGAGAAGGGTAGGTACGTGGGTGCGAGGGTGGATAAAAGCTGGAGTACATGAATGGGTGGAAGAAGGGCTACATGAATTGATGGATAGATGGGAAGACATGTACATAGAAGAGTGGTTGGGACGGATGGATGGATGGATGGATGGATGGATGGATGGATGGATGGATGGATGGATGGATGGATGGATGGATGGATGGATGGATGGATAGACGGATGGATGGATGGGTGGATGGATGGATGGATGGATGGATGGATGGATGGATAGACGGATGGATGGGTGGGTGGATGGATGGATGGATGGATGGATGGATGGATGGATGGATGGATGGATGGATGGACGGACGGACGGATGGATGGATGGATGGATGGATGGATGGATGGATGGATGGATGGATGGATGGATGGATGGATGGATGGATGGATAGACGGATGGATGGGTGGGTTGGTTGATGGGTGGATGGATGGATGGATGGATGGATGAATGGATAGATGAACTGATGGATGGATGGGTTTATACATAGATGGGTGGAGGAAAGTGTAAATAAATGATGGACAAAAGTCTGATGGATAGCTGGACATATGGATATACTTTTTACACTGACTATATTGTTAAAAATATGTGCTCACGTGCGAGGGGTGGAATTGGAAGAAAACTTGGAAGAGGGGGCACTGTGGATGAGCGAAGATGACGCCAAAGAAAACATCACTGAAATTGTTTCATTTCACCAGAAGGATTGATTGACACCCCCGTCAAAGAATGAGGATGCCAATATCAACTGGAGTGTAGCCAGGAGGCAGATGAAACACGCCATGGTGTTTTTGCTCTGTCTACACCACTTAACAACCACAACACTGTAGCTATTAGACGACATGTTAATGACGACCCGTAAGTCCACAGGCAAAACTGTATGTAAGTTCCATTGCAATGAAGGCTCAAATTGACCGACCTGGACGTCCCGACACTTTTGTATGCGATGAATACAAGAATGAAATGGTTGTAACACGCAATGTGTCACTCTGCACATTAGAATTATCAGTACCTCATGGACGTCTAGATCCATTGTCGCCAAAGCCTGTAACATCTATCGCTGAACTACAAGACGATCATCGCGTCTTCCTTCAATGCGCCTGAGGACAAAAATTAGAAAGAGTATTTTTTTGTACAGAGAAAAACTGACCAGCCTTGCCATATGCCAAAATAAATGTGGGTGAAATTGGGGATATTATTGAGACTTGATACTCTCATCCTTATTCCGTTGCAGTGAAAGCTGCTGATTAATGTACGCACCAGAAAAACCCGTCCAACTTGGCACATTTACTCATGGGGTGTATCAGTAGGGTAACAATATTGTTCTATCCGTATGTGCATGTAATTTTACAGCATTAGCCACGAATTCCAACTGCTGAGTAAAGCAAAGAGCACTCGGAGATCATGTACTTTTACAGTTTATTAAGCTGTTTTCAGATCTTAAACAGCAAACGCATTCTGATCTTCACTGACACTAAAAGATGGACACCTTTCTGACTGAGTTAACCAACCTGATCTTTCCTTAGATTGCTACAAAATCGTTAAGCGTCCGGGAACATTGAACTAAACGTGGATTTTTACTGTCAACGTTTCAGAAAAAGACAACAACAGCCAGAGCCAATGTTTCTTGTTACCATCTCCACCACCTTATACAACATTTAAAAAGAAAGTGAGATTCTACAACATTAAAATTACTACTATTTAAAAGCTGCCAATTAGCTTGTTTGTCATAGAATTGTGTAACTTGCACACGTTTTTACCAGTCTCTTCACAACTTTTCTCAAACGTCGGCTGCCAAGTACGTTCAGCGACGCAAAGTCAGGATTGTTTAATATATGGTGCCAGAACTCGGTTCTTGTACATAAATAGTGTGTGTTATAGCTGCCAGTTTGTTGGGCATCTTTTTTCCTCAAACTTTGGCCAGGGAGTGATATTCAGCAACATAAAGTCAGACTGCTCTGTAATCTCAGAAAGAACCTGAGTCATTGCCACATCCTATGTATTTCAAAACCGCACGTTACAGTTGCTTCACATGCCAGGGGACACAGTTTTTCTTGTGACTTTGACTGCCGCTTCGTATCCAGCAGCACAAAGTCAAGATTTTGCTCGTCGTGGAACCAGAGAGAGAGAGAGAGAGACAGAGAGAGAGAGAGAGAGAGAGACAGAGACAGAGAGAGAGAGAGAGAGAGAGAAGGGGAGCGGGGGGAAACACAGAGAGAAAGAGAGGGGGGAGAGAGGGGGCGGAGGGAACCATAGAGTGTGTGATAGAGAAAAAGAGAGAAAGAGAGACTGGCAGAGAAAGACAGAGAGAAAGAGAAGAGAAAGAGAAAGAGACAGTGAAAGACAAATAACAATGTTGAAATAACTCGTCAGTGCGCGAGGCCACGTTTAACTCTATAATCCACAGAAACTCACACTGAAAACAGAGGCAAACAGGCGTGACAGTGCGATACTAGCCTTGAACACCATGACATCAGAACAAACATAACAGCAGAGCTTAGAGCAGTTATTAAGAGACGCGGAGGAAATGGACCGATTCACCGTACTATTTTCCTATGACAAATGGACGATTAATTTGCGTGTCTTTCTCGTTAGCCAGTTCTGTTGAGCAATAGTTTCAGTGCCTTGTGGTAAAATAGTTTTAAGTTTTGTGTGCCAAGCGAAGAGCTGTAACAGATTTGGATAGCGATGAGAGTGAAGAATGATACCTCTTTTTAAGTAGGTGACGGCTGAAGGTTTGAAAAGGCAATGAGTTGAGTTTTTCATGCTGCATCAGCTTGATATTTGCTGACGAAGAGGCTTGTGTACGAAGTCGAAGGACCAAATCGTTTACCCTAAGGGTGGTTCATACAAAGCCGGGAACGTCACAGCCAGTTGCTGCCAGCAAAATGTACACCAAAGAAATAATGACAAAAGGTGACTGTGTCTGATCGGGCTTAGCATGAAAGGGTCTTCTCGGATTCACTAAGAAAATATAGGAAATCATGGTGTGAGGTACATGTAACTTTTTCTTTTTGCCACATTTTGTCTGGAGAATTAACCCTTTCACTTAAAACTCTGAGAATCAACGATCAGCAGAATCGTCATCGAAATGGACCACGTGTGTATATCATAATTATTTTGCCTTTAAAAGTTTAATGAAGGAAATCAACTGCAATCAGGTTGTGTTAAAATCCCAGACGCGAGGACAATTTTAATAAGCTCAGACAAAAACTTTTCTTGCTGGTTTTCGTCAGTGCTATTTCCTGGTTGCGACATTGTGCCGGGTTCGTGTCCCGCAAAGACTGGATTGGCACCCAAGTCATCCGAACAGAATATTAATCTCAACTACACAATCTATAGAAAGAAAAAAAGAAAGCCGGAACCGAAGGAAGCCGATGAGAAAATGTGTAGCTCTGAAACTGCATGCAGTTGAAAGAGTTTGATATAAGCACCAGAACATGTCAGGGATTTCTGTGTGAAAAATATCATTTTGCTGGGTTGCTTTTTTTACGAGGCAAGCGACAGATTGTACGATTCAGTGTCCGGTTTTCAACTTAAAGTTTGGCCTAGTGGCACTGATAGTTGGGAATTAACAGTTGCATCGTAAGCGGCGGAACGTCTACGATTGGAAAACTCGCCTAAGTTATTTGCTGAGCAAAGTCGAGAGTTTTTTTGTTTTTTTTTCAAGTATGTTTGTAAACATGATAATTATTGTGCCATTAAAATCGAGAAAACTCATTTATCTCTCGCCTATAATTGTTTGTGACAAGCTATAGATGATCTTCATTACAACACCTAATTATTTTCCTCCTACACTAATCTTGAGATTGCAACAGTTGTAGGCCTATATAGTTTAACTCGAGCCTGAGCTACCGAACCTCTTTTGATTTTTTAAAACACGCACATCTTTCATTATTGAGTCTAACATATTTCTCAAATCGTCTTTGAAACTGAACTTAGCAAGCTTTTCTGATTTTTGGGGGTTTTGCTTTGTTTTATTTTTTTTCATGAAGATTGCCATGACGTTTATATTATTATGCCTAACTATTTCATTGAGAGATGATAATAAATTATGTGTTTATGTAATGATGAGTAAGATGTGTGTACCATGTACTATGTGCTCTGAAACGCGCTGTGGAAGAGAATTTCCCTCGGCCGATAATAAAGTAATTCTTATCTTATCGAATCTTATCTTATCATCTACAGATATTTCTCTTCTGAGTCAAGTCTATGTTTGCGACTGTTTGGACCCAGTGAGAGCAGTGACTTTCCGACAGCTGCCTCAAGCCAGGTTTGGCACGCCTGCTAGTCAGACGGAACTGTTTCAGCTTTGTCAGTGTACCAAGTCCCCTTTAGCTCCATCGTTCACATCTCACACTGAAACGGAGACAAAACAGACGTCTTGTCTCAGTGCCCTGTCAGCCTGAAGCGCATTTACTTTGGAGGCAATAATGTGACATGCGAACATTTTCCGTTATCTAACTCCCCATTCTTTAGAATAACGATCTTCATGACAAAGACCAGATGGTAAAAACCAACTTCAAACTGGCACGGCGTGATAAAGGTGGGTGTGGGAATCACTGTATTCTCAAAGTGCTAACATACGTGTGGTAATAGAGAATGGGGAAATCCCAACTCTCATGGCGATTAGTTCTGGTTTGTTTCTCACATTGTTTGTTTATCTGTCTTGAGCAACACCTCTGCCGTGCTACGAAAAAACACCGTACATACGCCAGTATAGGCCAAATTTAGTTTTGGAAATTCACTCTCATAAAATGAAATGTGCTCTCTCCCCATCTGGGTTATAATTTTGTACGACTATGGGGTGTATGATACTAAGCCCGGAACGTCACAGCCAGTTGCTACCAGCAAAACGTACACCCAAGAAATAGTGGCAGCTGCTGACTGTGTCTGATCGGGTCTCGTATGATAGGGTCTTCTCGGATTCACTGAGACAATAATTATGAGAAATCATGGTGTGCACATCTTGTCTAACAGAAGCTGACTGTGCCGCTCCGGGCTTGGTATGATACCCCACTAATTCTGTCTTTCTATCATCACAAAATATATATATTGCATAAAGAATAAAACGTGAACTGTTTTCAATTTCAGCGTCTCTTGTGGCGTGTACGGTCTTTTGCCGCAACATTACAGATCTCTCTACCCATACAACTGTCAGCTTTACCTACCTCAGAGATCTCGGCTGGCTTGATGTGAAATTAATGTGTTCTAGAATATTACGACCATAGTTCTTTTTGTATTTTTTTTTGTATTTGTATAACTCTTTAATCCCATTTGGGAAATTTTGCCTTTGTGCCATTGCAGCCCAGTTATAACTGGAGCAGGCACGTCGTCGCCACAGTGCAGCGCCGGTCGGCGTTTTTTTTTTTTTTTTGGGGGGGGGGGAGATGAGGGGGGAGGGGGAGGGACTGGTAGAGATGAATTTAATTTAATTTTGCCCGGGCAGCGGCCTGTTCGGCCTGCTCTTTACGATTTCCAACTGCCAAGGTATCTTTAACGTGCGCAACGTGCACACGGGCCCTCCGAATTTTTTCGTCCTTATCCGAGAAGACTAGGTACTCGATCCTACCCCTCAATAGAATCAGGGTCACGAAAATATGAGAAAAATCCCAAACTTCCAACATGCCTGCACGGCCCGGGTTTCGAACCCGGGACCCTTGGCACGAGAGGCGAGCACCTTGCCTCTAGACCACCTTGTTTGTTTCATCTCCTCTCTTTGCACAGCTGAGAAATTTGACGTTAGACGTTTACGGCGCTAGTTTAATTATAAGGAATTAAAAAAAATCTGTAATATGAAACAGCTTTGTAAGTGCCACTACGTATTTTAATCAAGTGTCAAAGTGTGCATTTGTCGTAACACTTCTATATACTAAGAGATTTCCAGTTTTTCAGGAAATGGAGATAGAACAAACAATAACCAAGGTTTCAACATGTCACTTGACCAATGGGAGAACCCGAGGAGCTCTAGAATAATTGGCCACAATAGTTTTGTCATTGGCCACGTGGCTACAGTAGCTTTTTTTCGGAAATTGGCTACAAGTTGACGATTAAAAAAACGATTAAAAAGAAAAATCCTATTATGAGTGTGGTTTTTTTGGGGGGGGGGGGGGGGGTTGAAACTGCTCTGTTTCGTTTTGTTTACTGTTTAAGTTTTCGTTTTGCTAATGTCCTTGTTTGTTGGGTTGTTTTTAAGGATGCTGTTTACATAACGCATAAACATTGTTATCTCGAATTCTTTCTATAATGAATCGCTTCTTTGAGAAGATGAAGGGAAAAAACAACAACTTATCTTAAACAGTGAACAGGAAAAAAATGGTGTACGATGTCGTTGATAGCTCAAGTTATTACACAGTTTTAACTACCAGAAACAGAACAAAAATCGTTTAAGCTGTATTTCCCATCTTTGATCAACACGATTCTTCATCGGCAACTATTACACCCTTTTTATTGCTGCTTTCATTTCTCACTTTAACTGCTTTGCAAAATTCTTGTATTTGAAATGTCTGGATCTTCACTTAATCTTTATCAGCGTTTTACATCCATTAAACCCTTAAAAACACACGTTTTGTCCTGGCAAGGAACCAAATTTAACAAAACCCAAGAATTATTATTTTCGTGGTTTCGAAGCATTTATTTCACTTTGGAGGGTAAAAACTTTGGTCCAGTAACACTTTATGGTAAACAAGATCCAAATAGTTTACCGCCTAGCTCCATTCGCTAATGTATTTTTGCAGTGTCAAGGCAAAAAAAAACGGGGTTTGAAGAAGTGTTATTGCTGATGTGCCAAATGCAGTGGTTCTCATGTTATTTATGTTTAGAACCATCCACTTTTTCTGAATCAAAGAATAACAGCCCCAAACTACCTTGGACAGGAAAATGATTTGAGTTCACTCAGCGAACGAATTCACGCACTGAAATACATTATAAGTATGTTGAACACTTTGTGATGCTTCGCATAGTATGTAGTGCAGAAATTTTCATTTTTTGAAAATAATTCGGCACATTTCTTATTGTCTTAGGAAGTCCAAATAAGCATACTCAAACTCAGGCTAAAGTGGTAACAAATGAAAAAATAAAACCAGTTCCATAAGGTTTAGTGCAAACTATGAGCCACTGCAAAATTTCAAATAAATCCAACAGACCAGAAAATCGATGTTGATCCCTCTCATTCCAAAAATGAACCCATTGTATCTGGGAATTGTTTTTTTTTCGCATATATTCTTTTCATATAAATTTTCTATCGTAAATAAATCCAGGAAAGTGGAAACCAACGGCAAACAGAACAGTCTGTCTTAAAGTTTCTCTATCAAAAGACAATTCCAAGTCCGCATGTTCTCCGAAATAGAACCAAAATTTAACAGAGGCAGTTATTGTAGCAATACAGTTTTTAATTTCTGTTAAATAAATAAATAAATAAATAAATAAATAAATAAATAAATAAATAAATAAATAAATAACTACATAAATAAATAAATAACTACATAAATAAATAAATAAATACATAAATAAATAAATAAATAAATAAATAAATAAATAAATAAATAAATAAATAAATAAATAAATAAACACATAAATAAATACCTAAATAAATAAATAAATAAATAAATACATAAATAAGTACATAAATAAATAAATAAATACATAAATAAATAAATAAATAACACTTTAAACAAAAAAACAGAACCGAACAAAATAAAACACACAATAGAGCAAAGAAAAAATTAATGTTTATATATTTGATTTTCTGTGTTGGATTTGTTTTACAATGATCCAGCAAAATGTCGGTTTAGTTACGCATAGGTCGACCATGGCAGAGAAAACCTAATCTGATTTGGTTTTTGTTATTAAGTATGGTCGTTTCTACGCGGCTTATGACGGTTTGAGCACAGCGTGTCAATTTGCAATTTGGTGTGCAAAATGCAGAATTGTTAACGCTGGCGGTGCTAAGATTGGGTTTTTGTGATTGTGTGAAATGATTGACTGATTGATTGATTCTGCAATCATTAATGACAGACTGGAGACCAAAAAGGCGGGTGACACAAAGGGGAAAAAGGATTTTTATCAATGGGTTTCCTATTTTAGAAGGATTTGGACGTGGGTAGCACAAGGGCCCAATTTCCTGCACCAAAATGCCCAATGGCATAATATTCATACTACATTAACATTACTACTATTATTCCACACCTAAATCTAACCCCTTTTTTTTTCTTAACCTTTAAGAGATGTGACTGAAGCCAATGAGCTGGATATATCTCAAAGGTAGTATCTGTAAGAAAAATACTGGACAGAGTGGGTTAACATTAACAAAGACAAAGTTTTAAAAAGATGCCCGGGGCCATCCATAAAGTACGTAACATTGATTTTGGCCACTTTTGACCCCACAGCCCCCCTCCGTTATGTACTCTTTTCAAAAGCTTGGCTATTCTCCCCCTCCCCCTCCCCCCCCCCGCATCCCCACCACCAATTTCCCCACTCGCTCATAGAGTGCACGACCATTACAATGGTGAATGTGCACGAAGAGGCTTTGACTTTTAAAAAGCTTAAATGGCGCAGGCCGTAGACCATTTAAGTTGACTGTTGTTTCGTTACACACATAGTCTTTATCCAGTTATTATTACAATCCAACATATAGTTAGCCCTATCATAAAACCGCTCAAGTGCGAAATACCCAATTTTACAGAAATGTATTTCATATCTTAAAGATATTTTCTGTTAAATAAGTTCACATTTGAAATGCTGTACTTAGTGGAAGTAAAAAAGAAACTTTCTTGAAGTTAAGATAATTTTGACAAAATGGAGTTGTCATAGGCAGTTGTAAGGACATAATATATTGTGTGGTCTCATGATAGAGCCAGTGCCTTTTTTGTTTGTTGTTTATTTGTTTATCGCTTAAAAAAGGTAATTACAAGCAAACTCTTTAATTTATGACCATAACTGAAAAGACATCCGCGCGCCTCTCAGAACCCCCCCCCCCCCCACCAGAGCCTACGTACTATGTGAAAATCACCTCTTTCAAATACCATGTTAAGTAAACAGTCCATCTCTAAGTCCTTGACGTAAAAATCTTATAATAAAAAAAAATAGTGGTGGGAGTAATTAATTGTGGTGCAATTTCGGCCCTTTTTTTGCACTACGCTACAGCCTAAATGACAGTTTCAAAAAATTATGAAGCTAATTTTCTTAAGTTTCAACTAGTTCAAGGTT
Source organism: Onchidella celtica (assembly GCA_963931925.1). Lineage (NCBI taxonomy): Eukaryota > Metazoa > Mollusca > Gastropoda > Systellommatophora > Onchidiidae > Onchidella > Onchidella celtica. The sequence continues at coordinate 32,715,173 of OZ007576.1, read as the reverse complement.
CACGTACTTTTAAATAAAAAGTTGTCAAAATGTAAAATACAATGATCTTTGTTTTGTCTTCCTGTAGCAAGCCCACCACGCCGGAAACAGCCTATCTCAATGCGCGTTCACTTCGGTGCGAGCAAGTTCCCTTCCAGAAATGAATGCATAGTACTCTGGTGCGCATGAGATTTCATGCGCACCAGAGTACGATTCTGTAGAATGTGGAAGGCTTTCTATTTCTAGACCAAAAAGAGAAAGGGATAGAACGGTGGGTTTACAGGTTTATCCTGGATAATGCCGGGTACCTCAGCAAGTGTTGCAAGACAATAATAACAATAAAATGCAAATACCTCCATAGGAATAAACGCCATATTGTGTCACACCCTGCTGTGGCCAAACAGGTTTTCTGTGAATTTGCACCAAATAACATTTGTTTAAATTCTTGAAGGAGCGTTTGATGTTACAGTAATGAGAACCGCTGCCCCCATGGTTGCATAGAGAAGATCGTGGCTTTGCGAATTGTTCAGTTTCCTCCACACTGCTTTTCCAATCAACAAAGCTAACGGGGATGAGAGTGTGAGGAAAGTAGAGCAAATACACAGGAAAAAGAAAAGTAGGACACAACAAAGAGGTGAGAGATACATAATTCGGCGCACCGTTCTGCGCAGGTTCTCAGTATTTTTTTAAGTAGGACTCATTTTCAATACTAATTGTCTCTGGTTTCTCACAGTTTATAAATTGGAGATTTTTACTGTTAGTAAAAATTAAAATATTAATGTTTTTCATGACCAACTCGGTGCATTTGAGTGGGGTGAGAAGGAGACATTACAAAAGCTAGTAATAAAGAAATAAATGTCAGTGGATATGGCGAAATCGAAATTAAGATGAAATATATATACGTCTTTAAAAAAAATGAAAATTAAATATTTTTAAGACGATTTCAAGCAACATATTTCAAGTTAATGCAGAAAAATTGCTCATCTTTCCTGCTATGAAGCAAATCTCAATTTCCATAGAATTTTTTTCCACATTTGAAGGGGGCTTTCTCAAGAATTTGGTTTTCCCCTTAAGCCTGATTTGGCGCTGGACCCATTCACAAATAAATAAATAAATAAATAAATAAATAAATAAATAAATAAATAAATAAATAAAACGCACACATGAAATGTGAAATCTTTGATGTATGCTCAGGTAGTAGATATCCGAAATCCAATTCGTCGAGTTTTTTTCCAAATACGTCACGTTTTTTGTTTTTTTATTTGCTTGGGTTGATCTCAGGTGTCCACTGTTATCTTCACTACCCTTTGTTCAACATTTAAGCAAAACATTTATCAGCCTTATGATATGTCGTCAGGGGTATCAAAAAAGTAGCACAGGGGTGGGATGGCTTGGATGTGAGCGAGAGAGAGAGAGGGGGGGGGAGAGAAAGAGCAAGTGAGAGAGAGAGGGAGAGGAAAGAGTGAGAGAGAAAAAGAGAGAGAGAGACACCGAGAGGGGGAAGAGAGAGTGTGACCGAAAGAAAAAGAGAGACAGACAGAGAGGGGGAACAGAGACACATAGAGAAAAAGAGAGAGGAAAAGAGAGAGTGAGAGACAGAGAGAGAGAGACAGAGAGAGAGAGAGAGTGAGAGAGAGAGAGGAAAGAAATTGAAAGTGAGAACGACAGCAAGAGAGAGAGAGTGAGAGAGAGAGAGAGAGAGAGAGGGAGAAAGATAGAAAGAAAGTGACAGTCAGAGAGAGCGAGAGAGAGAAAGAGAGAAAGAAGGAGGGTGGCTGACAGAGGGGGGGGAGAGAGAGAGTGTGTGTGTCAAAAAGAGATAGACAGACAGACAGAGCCAGAGAGACAAAGGCAGAGGCAGAGAGACAGAGAGAGAAAGAGAAAGACCGATAGACAGACGGACATCCCGAGAGCAGAGGAAGCATAAAAAGATGTGAAAAACTCTGTCGAAAAAGTAGCGCAGAATGACGACAGGTATGAAAGCAAAAGATAAGACTTCTGAACTTAGTAGCTTCCAGGAATGTGTTTGCGCCGATCCTGTCAAGATAGACATTTTAGTGAGCACTATCGAATCTGGTTACTGCGAAAGCGTACAGTATCTATGTCGGGCGCCACTTCCTGGCTGTTTGTGTGTCAAGCTGCATCCCTGCAAAAAATAGTCGAGTCCTGTGCACAAAGAAAGCGCCAAACACGATGACATTTTAATGAGAGGGTTTATTTCTTCTTTCAAAAGCAATTTGGCATTCGTTGCGTTGTCTTGTTGTTGTTGTTTTTTTTGGCACTGGTTTCGTTGTTGCGGCTGTTTGTCATCGGTTTTTATTGTTGCCGTTTCATGTTTTATCGTGGCTGGTGATTAGGCTATGACAAATGATGATAATAACGATGATGATGATGTTGTTGTTGTTGCCTTGCTCTGATGAATGTCTGGGGGACTCGTCCTGAAACCAGGACAGTATTTTTTTTATTTTTTTTTTAAACCTCAGAACATTTACCTCATCTTTTGCACTTTTAAACTGGCGGTCATTTATTTCCTTATTATGTTAAGGATATTTTTCAAACTTGATGATGCTGCTGATAACAGTAACAAGTATCGTCTTAAGATTCGAAAAATTAGGCATTTTCTGTTAGATCTATTGATAGATATTGCAGAGATCTGTTTTACTAAAATTTATTACACTGGTGGATGTTTTTTTTTGTTTAATTTATCTTTCATTTTTAATTCTTAGGAGGCGACTAGATCAATAACATCATCATCTTAACACAATGAACATATTTACACTCCGCATTGTATGATTTAATTCTAATAATTCTCATGACTACCAACTCCTCGCACTCTATCCTGAAATGGATTCTCCGTACTTTTTTTTTTTTCATTTCGGAGGCTAGAATGAGAATTGTGGATTGCCCAGTCGTGCCTTCTGATGAAATAATTATTACGAAACTATAGCTGAAACGCGAAAATCCATACTATCTGGACTTGCAGCTAAGTACTGGTATTGGTTTAATCTACCAATTCTTTTATTTGTTCAACTGTTTTATTGGGTCAATTCTCCATTATTTTACAGTTTTTTTCCTGATGGAGATCGAACGCTAGATTTGTTTTTCCTTTTCCTTTGACTTTTATTGTGCCGTTTCTTTATTATTTCATACCCGAGGCTTTGTTATATACAACTTTTTTTCTTTTTGCCATATTTTGACTTGTGCCATCTGAGTTCACTGAAATTCCTTTCATAAATGTTACAATCTCTCTTTCCTTTTATAGTACCCTCGGGTAGACTTTGTCTCACTTTTCAAAAGAGATTTTACTGATTGAAAATCATGTTGACGAAGGTGCTGGCGATGGCTTTTCTACTGGAAGAATAGAAAACGAAAAAAACGAAGTTCGAGTAGAAATATGAGAAGATTTGAAAAGAGATATTCCTAAATGCACGCGCATGGGTCAGGTGATTAAACAAAAAGGGGGGGGGGAGGGGGGAGAGTGGGAGAGATATGTCCATACCGGTCCATACTGGGGGGAGAAGCAGACCTACGCTCAAGAGACTATGACGTACACATTTTGAATTTTCCAAAAACCGAGCAGGCGGGGAGGATTCTTGCACCCTCCAAGTCTCCAGTTGCAAAACACAAATGTTCTCTGATTTATGACGTCAGCTGCTGGGTTAAAAAGGCAGTCGACGGGCGTAACAATGCAAACACCAGTCGTAAACTGCAGAACGATTATGCACTTACTTCACGCCGAGCGGGTAATTACCGCCAAAAAACTTCACACAAATGCGCTTTTGCAATATTTGGCCGATTTTAATGGCAGTATCATAAAACTGGCTTATTATCTGAACGCTCAAGGCAAATCCAATTAAGAAAGGCAAAAATGAAAAACATGAAAATCTGTAATTGCCAAAATAGTTAGCTGCTCTGTTTCTCTATATTATGGCATAGATGTGTCCAATTTTATTGAATATCGGCAGAGCCAGATTTCACCACGGCAATCAAATTAAAACAATGGGTAGTTTGTAGTGTTATAACAATGAGCAATTTGGTAGTGATATTATCAACGGGCCGCCATTTCTACAGTTTGTTTATAATTTGGTATTTCTTCATTCTATGGGCATAAAATCCACACAATTTACCTGGCTGCCTTTTTACCATTTTACCACAAGTGTTGTTACTGTCAAACAGAGAGAGAGAGAGAGAGAGAAAGAGAGAGAGAAAGAAATAGAGAAAGACAGGGAGAGAGCAAGACAACAAAGAGAGAGAAAGACAAACAGAGAGAGGGAGAGAATGAGAAATAAAGAAAGGCAAAGCGAGAGAGAGCGAGAGAGAGAAAAGAAAGAAAGACAGAAAGACAGAGAGAGAACTATAGAAAGAGAGATAGGGAGAGAGAAATAGAGAAAGACAGAGAGAGAGAGAGAGAAAAAACACATAGAGAGAAAGACAGATAGAGAAAGAGAGAGAGAGAAGGGAGGGGGAGACAGAGAAAAAGAGAGAAACAAAGAGACAGACAGAGAAAAAGACAAAGAGAGAGAGAGATACAGACAGACAGACAGACAGATAGACAGAGAGACATAGAAAAGAGATTGAGAGAGAGAGACAGAGAAAGGGAAGAGAGAGAGAGAGAGAGAGACGGGGATGGTGACATATGGAAATAAGCCATTGTTTTGAAACCGATAAATATCCACAGAGCCCGATCGGTATCTCAATGATGATTTTTCAGATCGGGATATCAACATGGCAACAGAGAAAGAGAGAGAGAGAGAGAGAGAGAGGGAGAGAGAGAGAGAGAGACAAAGAAAGAAAGAGAGAGAGAGAGAGAAAGAGAGAGAGAGAGAGAGAACAGAATGGTTACGGTCCTGCACAGACCTGTCCGCACGGTAATTAATCATGCAGATTTTTTTTGGGGGGGGGGGGGGATTTTTGCCAAACCGTTTGCGTAGAGTGTTAGTAAGAGCGAGAACGGTACCTTTTCCCCCCCTGTGTGTTTTTGATCTGTAAGCCAGAATATTGTTTAAGTTTGCTTGTGTCACGGCTATGCACTAGGAAACACGTTCTTTGTTACCTTTGTCAGGCAGGAAGGGGGAGGGGGAGAGGGGGGGGGGGGAGGGGAGAAACGTGAGCGAAGACTTGACGCGCTTCGGTGGATGTGGCGACTGCCAAAGGTGTGAATCTAAGAGGAAATTTGTGGGAGGAAGTATGTCACAACAACACAGGTGAACAAGCTGTTCTGCCCCCTCTCCCCCCCCCCCCCAGACACCCACTACCCAGCCACCTCCACCCCCATCCCATTTGTTTTTCTGTGCTTTTTTCTTGCACCTCCCCAAGGCTTTGGAAATACTAATCTTCTTGTTGCAATAAGAAAAAGAAAGAGAACCCCACGAAAAACTGGGTAACGCATTTTGTTTGTCCCGGAACTATCCCGTCGTTTATAGGTGAGGACATCAACTACGCTCTTGAAATCACTGTTGAGAATAACCATATAACAAAAACAACAACAGATTTAAAGAAACAAAACAAAAAAATCTTCATTATGAAGAGAAAATTGCTTTGAAAAAAGAAAAAAAAAATGTTTGATTTCTCCCGTCAGGGAAGGAATCTCTGTTTTCAACTCAATGAGACTGTTTTTCTCCCTACTGATGGATACGTGTCTTAACTAGACCGTGTAAATTCGTTAGTTTGAAAACACACACACACACACACACACACACACCTCCCTGGAGGGTTCGAACCTGGGATATTTGCACCTGGCTCAAGCACCCTAACCGCTAAGCTACTGCACTGGCGAAGGGACATGGTATCGTACAAGGCGACTATTCTCCGCGGAGCAATTCCCCAATAGAGTTGGTTGGCGTGTCCTTCACAACAGATTTCAAACGAGAGATCTTGAAACAGGCTGAGCTTTCCTTGTCAGGGCCGCGATGCAGATCTTTGTTTCTCGAGGGCCCCAGTCTTGGCGTAGGGGCGCAATGGCCGATTTTGATCGGGCGAGTTCTTCTTGATTATTGTTCTTGTTGTCGATCCTGTTCGTGTTCTTGTTCTTGATCGTGTTCTTGTCTTTGATCGTGTTCTTGTTGTCGATCCTGTTCGTGTTCTTGTTCTTGATCGTGTTCTTGTCTTTGATCGTGTTCTTGTTCTTGTTCGTGTTCTTGTTCTTGATCGTGTTCTTGTCTTTGATCGTGTTCTTGTTCTTGATCGTGTTCTTGTCTTTGATCGTGTTCTTGTTCTTGATCGTGTTCTTGTCTTTGATCGTGTTCTTGTTCTTGATCGTGTTCTTGTCTTTGATCGTGTTCTTGTTATTGTTCTTGCTCGTGTTCGTATTCTTGTTCTCGATGGTGTTCTTGTTCTTGGTCGTGTACCTGCCCTGTGTTCTTGGTTATTTCTTTTGCTTTATCCCCGGACGCCTTAGCTTGTACGTACAGCTGTGGTAGGCGCAAAAGTGGAAAGGAGCGAAGGCGGATACATGTTCAGAAAGGTGAGAAGCACACCCACCTAAACACCACGACAGTGAGTGAAGCCACAAGTTCTGCAAAAGATATAAAATACATATAACACGTGTAGCTGTCAGCATTCCAACATCACACCAGGAAGTTCTCAGTAAATGAGCAATTTGCAAAGCGTACTAATGTTAGTTATATATTTTTATGCACAATTACGCTAGAAGCTTTAAAGATGAAAGCTGCACACATTTCAATCGTTTTACCATGTGAAGTGAAGGGACCTGGAAGTTGCAACAACTGGCACTTTTCATTTTGTTATGCGAATATACGACTGTTTCAGAGTTTACTAAAGCTGATTCTGATGTCTTTGTATTGCATCACGTTCTCATTATCGTAATTACCATTTAAAACAAAGACTTTTCATTATCAAAAATATTTTATTGTTTTGATAAATACCATGTCCTATATTTTTTAAGATAATAATAATCATCATAATGAAGATCATGTATACAGCGCCCAATCCCCTCCAAAAAATTCCTCTGGGCGCTTTACAGGAAGTCTTGTTCTCTCCATCTGCAACTCATCTCTCTCTCTCTCTCTCTCCCACTCTCCTTCCCCCCCCCAACCTCCCTCTCTCTCTCTCTCTCTCTCTCTCACCCACAATCCACTGCATATATTCTTATGCTAGACATACATACATGATACAGACGCTTGAGGCAGAAATTGAACAATAAAACAGCAAATTAAACTGAATTGAGAAAATAAATAGATTGGGAATGAGACCTCACAACTGAAAGCGTTTTCTTAACAAGGTGTGTCTTTAGACGATGATAACAATAAGTGTGCAGATTATCTGGTTATGTGTCCACGCCTGAAAAAATAATCAAACGTATGAATACTATTCGTGTTGACTGATAGCCCTAAAGAGAGACAATCCTTATTTTGACAGCCTCAAAGAACCGGGGAAGTTGGGAACTCTCAAAAACATGGTTCAAGTCTAGGAAAATTAGAACTAAGACAAGCCACACTCACGGGATCAAAAAGGTGTGCGATTTTCCCAAGAGATGTGTGTGCACGTACGTAAGAAGTTCCTTGAAGTACGCTCCCAGCCGCCCCAGCCACCCGCGCCAACCTCTGTGTCCCCCCCCCCCCACCACCAAAACGACCGAAAAACACACGCTCGTGGAAACTTGACTCTGGAACACCCGACATGGACAGATGCGCTTCGGTGGTTTTCGGGGTGAAGCGGGACATTCTGGAATATTGCTGAAAAGTAAGCCAGGAAAACAACAGCGGCCAGAAAACTGCATTATCAGCAAAGTAGTTTATCTTCATAGTAGTGTAGGTATTTTATGACACGGAATATCCAGTAATAGACAAATGGTGATAGAACTGTGTACTTTATGTCGTGTTTGTTGATTGAACCCTAGGTATAATGTTATCATGCTGTTGTTTTTTGTTACTTTGGATTCTGTCCAACGCAGCGTGATGGAGTTTTTCTGTTCTTGTTTTTTTTTTTTATGTTTTGTTTGTCTACTATTTTTGGTTTAGTCACTAGACAACACTGTGACCCTGTACCCGTTGGGTCACATTTTTCACGACCTTCCGTCTCCATTTTTTGAAACACTGGAGATCTTTTAGTATGTAGTAGAGGTATGACAACTGCACATTTTGACACCCTTGTTTAAAATGCGTTAAGGCACTTATCAAGCTGTTGCTAACTTCTTATCATAAAACTAAAGGCACAATGTGGAATTTCTCAGCTGTGCAAAAAGTAGAGTTGGAACAAAATAATAAGAACTGAGGTCGTGGTTTAGAGAAAAGTAACAACAATGAACAATATTTTTGGTAACGGGAGGCCCGATCGCACCGGAGTTTTTAAGCATTCTTTAAGCCAGGGCATTTTAAGTATGTTGATTTAAAAAAATGTTACATTACAACGCACAGTTTTCGCCAACCTAAAGGTACAAACATAAATAATTATATAGAATGAGACTTTTAGTAGTATATTGTTGTTATAGATTTATGGGCAGTTAATGTTGTGTAATACGGGGACGTCCGTATGGTGATCGAAATGAGTGTAAGCTGCTAGTATGAATTGCATGGTTATCAGAATTATCTTGTGAAACCTTACGACAATTGCAGCGCACCTGTCGCTACTCCTCTGTTAATGCTGATTCGGTGGCCCTCAGATTTTATACAACGCTTAGTATAGACTGTCGTCGTGTCCCTGGCATAGAAAATAAAAAAATAATTAATAACTCGCAGAACGTTTGTATTAGTTTCTTGGTTGCGACACATTGGCGTTCGGTCTATTTTTTCGGCAAATTAATGTAACTAAGATTGGTTCCGGTATAGACTGTATCACACTCACAAAACAACTTCCGGTTAGGACTGGTTTGAATGATGAGATTGAGTTCTAAGACTATCAAGTATAAAAGTTTATGTGTTCTCAATGTGCCTAGACTGGGAAAAAGAAAGGGTCAGGAATTGGGAGATTGACGCTGCAGGGCCAAAAGTACAGGTTTGTGTTTTCAATATTATTCCTAGGAAAATATCATAATATTTCTTTTCCATTAACACAATCATGACGTTATCACTTCCTGCGATGTGCAAACAAACTAACCCGTGCGCAAATCATAGCCATTTGACGGATGCTGGCGGGACGCGCAGGACGTCAACGCGCAAAGAGAGGGCAGTAAAACGTATCTAAAAACAAACAAAAATAAATAAAATAAAGCTAAAGGAACAGGCAAAATGAAGCAGGTCCATAATAATCACCCAGAACTGAAACTAATAAATCGGTTCATCCCGCCCAGGGCCGGGAACTCAGCTAGTTAACAATAAAACTGTGGCAAAAAGGAAAAAAATGGTAGGTAGCAAAGCCTCCCATAAGAAATACTACAGAAACAACACAGTCAAACACAAAGGAAATGGAAAGACAAATCAAGCTTTCGCTATATTAATCAGTTGTCAGATTTTCATGCAGCATCCATGGCTTGCATGTTTGAGCATTTTTAAATCGGTAAAAGCTCGTTTAAGTATGTGCATGAGATTAAAAGATGTCTTGTCAAAAAACGGATGCAGGACGGCAATTTAAAAAAGAAGGCGACATTATATATCGCTCACTTTTTTTGCCGCAGATATGAGAAGCCCTTAAAGACTGAAGTACCACATCAACTTCAAAAAAATTATCGATATCTATTAAAGAAAATATGGGGCGCAGATGACGTTAAGATTGGGTTGCGGTTGAACTAGATAAAGAAATAGAGAAAAGGGGAAATACTAAATAGCGCTGTAAAATAGAAAAAAAGATACGATTTGAAAATCAAGACCCATGCTACGTGTGTGTGTGTTTGTGTGTTGTGTGCGTGTGTGCGTGTGTGTGTGAGTGTGTGAGTGTGTGTGTGTGTGTGTGTGCGTGTGTGTGAGTGTGTGAGTGTGTGAGTGTGTGTGTGTGTGTGCGCGTGCGTGCGTGAGTGCGTGCGTGCGTGTGCGTGTGTGTGTGTGTGTGGTGTGTGTGTGTGTGTGTGTGTGTGTGTGTGTGTGTGTGTGTGTGTGTGTGTGTGTGTGTGTGTGTGTGTGTGTGTGTGTGTGTGTGTGTGTGTGTGTGTGTGTGTGCAATTTATGAACAAACAAACAGACTATAAATACTGAAGGTAACGTACATTATTTTTGGTGTTTATTCAGTGACTGTAGGTGAATTTTCACATCCACTGAATTTGCTGATTTTTCCTTTTATATGTACACAATACAATTTTATGTAGATCATCTTTAGAATTTATTGTATAGTTCGTTTGTTTCTTCATAATATTGTTCATGAAAAAAAAAAAAATGAAGGCTGTTGTTTAAAATATGTAAATATATGAGAAATATTTGACAATAGATCATGAGTAGAAAGTAAAAACTGACGAAATGCAAAGTTTATACTTGTGTGAAAAATGAAGTTTTTTTCCCTCAATTATTATGTTTTGAAGCGGAAGCCCAGCCAGCTACCCTACGGAAATCCAACGCTTTGGATTTACATCGTTTGCACATAGAAATGACATCGTTCCTGCGTAAATCCGCTGGTTAAGACATCGTGCCGACGTCGTTTTAATGTAAATATTCCACCCCTACGATAATCCTACCAATCCTGCAGCAATCTGCGCTGGTTTGTTGTAGAATTGCTGGCTAGGAGGTAGTTTTCGATACTGACTCCGTGAAGGACCACAGATCACTAAATCAGGTCAGATCACTACGTTTTGAGTTTCAACTACTCAGACAATCCTATGAAACACAGCAAAGTAACAGAGAAGAAAGAATGAAGGTGAGAAATAGTATTTTATCAAAGAAATTAATTTACATCCATTTTAAATGACAGTCAGATCTCCTGTTTCATACAATTTCTTGATCATCCAGGAGCAACAGAAAAATGCACATGAAAGCAAACAGAGAAAGATACAGAAGAATGTTTTTGCCCTCCGCAATTCGCCTCAGCAAGTCATTACAGTTAGATGTGTGCCATCAGAGAGTATAGATGTATAGGGAGGGTTCACTCCCGCCAAATCGCGAAACTAGGTCGCTGCGGTAAACAAGAAATTGAAGAATTGAAAGAGACCTGCTTCACCAAAGATAGTGTGCATATCTAATACTGTAGTTTGTTCATATTTTTGGGCTGATTGAAACTATTTAAAATCGTTTGTAAGCTCCTACGCCCCATGGAAATGCACAAACGGATATTCTTTACCGCAGTAAACTACTTTCCGCTCCCTGTTAAATATGGTTTCGCGGAGCCTCCCGTGTCTCGCAGTGCAAATCGACCAATAGTGAACCCTCTCTCTACATATATACTCTCTCGTGCCATTATATTACTAAGGCTCCTTACCATTTTATTTCATATAATAAGCCTATTATTGAGTTATGGTATGTTTATGTACTGTCTTCCACGTATGTACTCTTAAACGCGCTGTGAAAGAGAATTTCCCCGAGGGATAATAAAGTGATTCTTATCTTATCCTATTTTTATTTATCTTACCTTAAGTTTGGATTGGATCGTATCTTTGATTAAAAGTAAAGGTTTGTGTAAGTGGATAGTGTTACCCCCCGAGCACAGTTCCGTGGGGAGCACTGTAACATAACCTACCTTATCAACAGGTGAAAACGTTTTGAGTCATGCTACTGTGAGCGCAGTCCCCAAAGACTTACGAAAATTCAATCAGTGGTATGTTTTTCTTGGATTCCTCAGTCAATTAATGTAAACTTGATCTATCTGATAAGCGACAGGGAAGTGGAATCGTGATCGCTGTGGATGCCATCAAGTATTATTTTCATGTAGTTCTGTGGTACGAAAACTCCACTCAATTTAGTTCATTCGCTTTGGCGAGACCTGTATGAAAAAACAAACCAGTGCAAAATAGCAAAATAAAAGTTTACTGGCTAGTTGCCAATGGTTACCGAGCTACTTGTATTTTTATTTCGTATTTTTATTTTATTCTCCCAATAATTGTTGTTGTTGTTGCTGCTGTTCTCATTGTTATTCTTTAATTATAATTACCTTTATCATTGTCATTATTATTTCCGTTTTATGATACTCATCTTGTCCAAATTCTTACATGTACACCCTTTCTTCTTTCCTTCATCGACAAACATCTATTCACCCACCCATCCATTCATCCATCTATTCGTTCATTCATGCATGCATCCATCCATCCATCCATCCATCCATCTAACTGATCATCTATAATAAGATTGATGAAAAACAGCAATATTACTTCTCCTTATTACGCTGTGGATCAGATTCCCACTAAAGCGACCTTGCTGCGACATAGGGTCGGGGAGAGCCTTCAGTTTTGTTTACATGGAAAAATACTTTAAGCAAAGAAAGAAGAAAGAAGGGGAAAAAAAAACCTGTAAATTTTTACTGCTCTGTTGAAGACGCCTTGTAGTATCAATATCAACGCATTTTGTCAATTGCAATACCTTCCCAAATAAACAAGGCTATAATTCTATCTCCTGGCTCTGTTATTATCGGTTTCACAGCTGTTACTACATGTAAATGTTTAACTACAGTGTCAATCCAGTAGTATCAGTAGCACCTCCAGCATTTTTATCCATCTTTATCAATGTTTGATAATTATTATTATTGCACAAATTTGTAACTGATCTCTTAGTTTTTCAGCCCATTATCACCGCACTACAACTTAATAACAGCCAGTTCTAAATAGATCGAGAGCAGGTACTGGTAGAAAATCACTTGAAACTTACACACGATGCAAGTTTAAAAGACTGCAACTGTTCAGAAGTTGTATTTTTACTTTTTTTTTTTTTTTTAATCTAAGTTTGGCAGTATTCCAATTATTTCCTAATTTATGAGACTTGTGCAAGATTAATTTCGAACTCAGGTTACTCGATAACACTTGAATTCATAGCATTTAGATACTTTCGGTATATGTGGGACATATAGCACACAGGGGACCACAGCATACAGAGTCACATCTGTCTTCCATCTGTTTTGACCTACTGCGCAAGGTCTCTCTTTCAGTCTGCCGACTCAAGACAAATTTGGCGCGGTCGAACTAGCAAGAAAGACTTGCAATCTCCAAAGTGCGTGATATCACGTTTAACTCCGTGGTCCACATCTCGTACTGAAACCGAGGTGAAACAGACTTGACTCGGTGAGACATAATTAATATCAGAGAGGTCGGAACAGACCGATGGCAGAGACTAGTGGAAAGATATCCTCAAAGCTACACGCAAAACTAGCTTAGAAAGCTGTTTTCGTCCAGGAGACTATTTTACATTAGCTTGTATTTTAACCGATATTGGCAACATGCAAATTAATTTCCTCAAAGTTACACAACAAAGCTAGCTCCAAAGACTGTTCTCCTTCAAAATTCTATTCAGAACATGTATTTTATAACCCACTTTTTTCTGATGTGCCCGACATTTAAAATAATTTCTGATTTATGACACTGGTGTAAAATTAATTTCAAGCATTGTTTTCCGAACAAACTTGAATTCATGGTGTTTAGATACATTCTGCACGCATGATACGACATGTATTGACTGTGTCATGTATTAAATTATAATCATTAAAGGAAAAATCCTGGTTGACATAAAGAGGAGATTTTGAGAGTTCAGTCATTCCTAGAGAACAAAAGCATGGAATTAGCATTTTTACAGAAAATTTGAGCTTGAATAAATAAATGAATACATGGACGGTCATTGTGTTTTTTAGATCAAATGGTAACCTCATTAAACTTTGGCTTAAAAATGTGACGTATGGCTGCCTTGTGGTCTCTAAAATGACTATGATTTAAGTAGAGCCAAACTGAAAACAATCAAGAAAAAACGTTCCCATGTGGAGCTTCAGTGCTTAAGACGACCCATTGTGCACTGAATCAATTCTATTTTGCTTCGGTTTTGTGGACTATGGACGTAAGCAGGACCTCCGGCACTTTAGAGACTAAAACAAATCAGTCTCGCTAATTGATTCATAGGAAGCTCAAGTCTGAGTCAAAACCGACCCCAAAAACAGACCTGTTGCACTTCGCTACAAGCCTAGTACAGGTCTAAACCTCTCTAGAAAATCCTTTTATGTCAGATCAATCCACGCTGTCACAGCCAATGTGTGTTTTGCTCATAAATGACTGAGTTTAGAACTTTTCAGATTCAAATACCTGAGGACCTGTCAAAGCACGAGTGACAGTATACATAATTTGAAATAACCGTTGGCTTACAATAATAACTAACTGATTTGACACTTCTCTGGGTTTACCCTCAGTATGCCTCGCATTTCTTTGTAGACTGAATTGAAATGGATTCCTGGAAAGGTATTCATAGATTTGATTGAAAATACGGTGACCAGGAACTGCAATGAAGATTCCAGACTTACGGACAATGATGGTATTTTTACAAGTAGTCGATTCCGCTATAGACACAGACAGAAAAAAAAAAAAATGACGTTGAAACTTCCCTCTGTCATAAGGATGCCCCGGGTTTAATGAAAAACATTGTCCACAAATGAAGTTCCCGGACCGTAAAGCCACCCATACCATTCTAACTGTATCCCACAATTCGAGAGATTCCCACTCAAATTGAACAGGACACTTCAATCAGAACCAGTAACAACACCTCGATCCAGTGACAGACCTTCGCCTAGTAATTACGCATTTTATTCTGCGCCACCGGGTTCCCGGGCTCTCTTAACTGGAAATTTGTTCAGCTAAAAGCGTTTCAATCAAACTGGGTGGCTGGTAACGTTCAGGAAATAGTCAAGGAGCTGGTCCAGAATGCCAGTTGAGCTGCACCGAGTCAAACTGATCTGAGTGGGATGATTACTGTTATACAACATAGACCACATGCTCTGTTTTTCGATTTAGTCGTACAAAATGAGTGACATGTCGTTGACCTTTGAACCTGTAGCTCCCTTGTCCCCCATGCCCATACCACCCACCCTTTTCCCCGTGTCCCGTTATATTTTGCACTGCCACGCCCATTGCTAACTCCTTTTCAGAGAGCTCTTTTCCGCCACCAAGCGTTTCCGTTTCCGGAAGTGAATGACGGGAAATCGTTGCCATCATTTGGCAGCCATGTCTCTAACGACGCCACCCTGCACAAAATATGTCTCTCTCCAGTTTTGATGTCTCTAATTTCGGGAGCTGGAGGGGAATTTCTCTTGACTTTGTGTCATTCCTGTCCTCTCAGACATTTCCCAATTTTCTTGCTTCCTCTGCCCCGATTTCTTCTTCTTTTTTTTTTAATGTACTTCTTTCTTTCTTTTTATAAGTGAAGGCATGCCTGAAACAAGAAAAAAGAAGCGTTTACTGTTGGTTTTTCGGCAGCAATATTTCTCCAGATTTGACCATTTCAACTTCTGCAAGCAAAATACATTTCCACATATTTCAAAATGTCCCCTACGTGCAAAACCGATTCTTCCAAAGCATAAGAATTGCCAACCTCGTTTGAAAAGTAACATTCACACTGGCAATGAGGTTCGCTACAAGCCAGTTTAGCCAAAGGATTGCTGATAGGGAACCGTAGTAATTTACACAGTAAGCTATAGCTGAGCAGTGAATATAATTCAGTATTTTTTCTGATCGGCCAAAATGACAGATAGCCAAAGCATTATTAAAACGCAACATGAAGTAATGTCTCTCCCACACCAATGCCAGAGGTGGAGATGATGACATGTTCTATCCAGACAAGGAGGTCCAACTCTGACAAGGCTGTTTCAAAACGTTCCCAGTCTTTTCTCATTTCCTTCATTCAGAGTCACGGTTGAACATTTATTGTTAAAGTAAAACTTTAAGAGCAGAAATGTTTTAAACAGTTTCTTCCACACCCCTTCTATCCCTTTCAAAAAGGCAGTCAAACAGCACGACTGAAGAGATTGCCTGCCACAGATAGTTCTCAACATTTCTGTCTCAGAGACTCTTCCTTTGGCACAAAATGATTTTGACAACTAAATGAATAGCCATTTTCAAACAATTAGATTCTGATATTCTTGTTCGTTTACTATAGCCATATCAGCCTATTTGGAGAATCTACATTTGATATCGATTATAGGTTTAAGCATGGCAGACTAAGAGCAGAAAACCAGAAACTGACAGTGGACATGGCAACAGACTGCCCACATACATTATGGGCGGAGCATTTAAAGAATTGAGATCCTTTCTTCTGAAAGCTATGGATTCTTTTCCCCAGTGATGAAATGCACGAACACTGAAACGCTCACGCTTACATTCCACTTGATTTGGCTCCAGTTTCTCGGATGAAGCGGTTCTCAACTTTTTTTTTCCTGAATCACCACCATTGTTGTGAATCCACTGAAAATTATCAACTACTACTCACAAAGAGGAGAGCAAAATTTATCCGTGGACACACTCTTTCTGTACATTATGTGTCTTCACGTGCTTTAGGGAAGTGTTTACAGAAGAAAACCTCCAATAACCCTGCAGAAGCTTAACTCTAAACACTGTCCTAATATCGGAAAACAGTACAAATGCTACTTGAGACGTTCATAGGATCAGTACGTAGTGTCAGAACACTATGACCATGTTAGTACAAAGACAATACAGCAAAGAACACAAACTCGATAGATATAACGGAAGACAAGAGATTGATTATATATCTTTATAACATAGTCCCTCAGAAAAGGTAAAATAATAAAGGCGAAATGTTATGAAAAGTACCTTTAAAGCCTGATACATTTACAAAGATACTGCCCTAGAGGGCTTATAATGCAAAGTGAAAAAAGACCCTTCCCAGTACAGGATATGAATACTGTATTCTCCATGCCTGTATAGTGTAAATCACATGCAATTTTCATGTCAAAGAAATAAGTCAGTTGCAACTGTTACGATAATGAGACGTTTTTTTCATTGAGGATAGCGCAATAATCCATGCATGCTTACACGTGGGATCCAAGAGTCACAGGATGAGAATCCTTGTCCCAAAGCCTGTTGCTCTTTATACTGGTGAAACTTCTTAAGGCAGCAAGAGCTTCTGAACGTGACCAAACAGAGCCTGGTCTTACACAGCTGTATTGTGCTAGCATTTACTGGCCAGGAAGCGAGTTCCAATGTCCATGACCCCTTCTTAAGACTGGAATGTTACGGAGTTGGGACCTGGGTTATGAGGGAGAATGGGACCAAGGAACTTGGGACCCACCCACACTTGGAGATGGGTGGGGGGATCTATTGGTGAGTCTGCATGGGGGGAGGGTGGGCGGGGGGTGGGGGTGGCAAAAAGTGTCCAATATTAGACAGATAGATAGATAGATAGATAGATAGATAGATAGATAGATAGATAGATAGATAGATAGATAGATAGATAGATAGATAGATAGATAGATAGATAGATAGATAGATAGATAGATAGATAGACAGATAGATAGATAGACAGATAGATAGATAGATAGATAGATAGATAGATAGATAGATAGATAGATAGATAGATAGATAGATAGATAGATAGATAGATAGATAGATAGATAGATAGATAGATAGATAGATAGATAGATAGATAGATAGATAGATAGATAGATAGATTAGATAGATAGATAGAGACAGAGAGAGAGAGAGAGAACATTTTTAATGCAAGTAGACAGACAGACAGACAGATTCCCTTCCGCTGAACTGACATTTTCGCCATCCCAGCCCCTCCTCTTACCAAAAAGGCAAGTAACGAAAAGATGAAAGACTGCAACGAATACATTTATTTTGGAGTTGTTTCAAAATAGTCTCAAGAGGCAAAGTGAAAACAATTTATTTCCCTGAATTTTTTATTCTTAAGCTGTGACATAAACTTGTAACGTTCTCGGTCACCCCTCCCCTCCCCTCCCCAGCGCTCATTCCCGTGTTTTACTGACGTTTTGACAGGACCGGAAATAACATGCTCTCCATTGCAACAGTTTATCCGTCATCTTGGTTCGAAGTCTTTGACGGGGAGTCCATCGCTTCAATTTGTTATGATTTTTTGTTTATGTTGTTGTTAAATGACAGCCAACGTGAAAGAAATAATGGGCAGTAAGAAGAGAGTACTTTCTTTGCTACCAAAGCACGTGTACTGTGCTCACCGATACTCAGATAGATTATTTTGGATGACGAAAGTTACAAATTAATGGAGTTGGTCTGAAATTCTTCCTCAGTTCTTCAGTATTCTCCTGGCTAGTGCGGTATTAGGGGATTTCCGATGCAGATTTCCCCCATACATATCAGAGAAGCATACATAGTTGTGTTAACACTGACCACTTTCAATGGTAGACCTATCAGGCAAAGCTTTTCTTTAAGGGGGCCTTCCTTCAGGAACTCACGAAACATCATAAAAACCACAGAAAAACTGCGGGGTCGCAGCAGGGCTATAAGCAAAGTCAAAATTGGGTTTCGCAACATACAACCTTTTCTTTTTGCCCAATTTTGACTTTCCTTCAGGAACGTACGCTCCATTTTGAACGGCCATTAATACGTTGGGTGTCCATGATACGGCCGTGACATTCTGAAACTGTAAATGGCATGTTTGTATGGACTATTTGACTGTTTCATTACACAAATAGCCTATTTTTGATTATTTGACAATTCTGCATCTTACTTTAAAAAAAATATATATATACAGTAGTTAAAAAGCCTACATACATTCCTGTATTACAGAAACCCCTACCTATAATGTGCGATTTTCATACACTGGGGGGAATCTCTCTTCTCCCTCTCCCTCTCCGTGCATTCGTAAGTAATGTATGACCCCAAAACTTGTTAACACTGATATCAAATAAAATACTAAAAACAACAAAAAAAAAAAAAACAGGATTATAGACTTCGCTTTTCGCTTTCTTGTAATTCTTGAGGTTACTGGTCTAAACAGCACTCTCATCAAAAGTGGTAGGGGATGCATTTTGGCTAAATCGATATCTTTCCTTTTGAGACAAGAAATTGCTGGGGAAAGTACGAGTACGTAATTCCCCCCCCCCCCCCACACACACACACACTTTACAATCATTTTAATATTGATCAGAAACGCAGCTATCTTGTGCCATTTTTTTTTCATACTTGTAATTTGCGTAAAGATTCTTTAAAATGAATATGGTTAGACGAACATAAGTGAAACGATTGCAGAAATCTTGGTCGGAAGGGCCGGAGCTGAACCGAAGACAGAAGATAATGGTCACTGATGAAAAAAAAAAAAAAAACAGTAAGCGAAAAGAAGAAGAAGGATATAGAAAACCCCAAAGTTAGCTGTCCAGACATAAGCAATTACCAGCGTCGTTCCTTGAGGACCTGCTTGTGTAAATCGTCAAGCCAATGCAAAAGAGCGTCTAGACATGTTGACGTTATTGCTGGCCAGTTGTGGTTTTAGATCTGGTCAGTAAGTGAATCTTTGGCCACTTAAATGTTGTATGATAACGATTTACGTAGCCAATTTGGTGACGTTTCTGACATAGCCAAACTATATATAAGCTTAGTCTGTGTGATACAAGTGGTAGAATATTGACTGTAAAGTAATATATTGGCTATAGTAAAAATGCATCGAAGTTAAGACTTTTTTTTGTTCCTTTCCAAACACGACTGGGGGCTGACAGGCTGACGCGCAGATGACGAATTATGAAATGTTGTAATAGAGCGTCATCCTAAACTTGCAATCAATTAAAATCAAACGGCTACTTTTTTTTTCTCACTAAAAGATTCTTGACAAAACGAGATATATAGATCTAAATTTAGAGATCTTGAATTCGATGACTAGTTGAGGTTTTGCTATTACACTGAGAGTGAAAAGTGGGCTTGGAAGTCTTCATTTCTCCCAGAAATACGAAACCGCCCCCCCCCCCCCCAAATGTCTCTGCTTTTAAAAGCAATTATCATGGCATTCTGCTGCACATGAAACTGAAAACTAGCAGTCAAGGATTTTTGTTCTTTTAACCCTTTCAAAACTGACACAGCATTTCTGTTAACTCTTTACTGCCCTACCAGTTATAGATTTTGGTTATCCATTCTTAGCTTTTAAATACAGATCCTGATTTAGATTCATATTCACTGTCTAATGTAATTGAAAAAGTGGATCTTCACACAAACAGGATTTGAGAAAATTTAGCTCTCACAGAGACAGTAGACAAAGGGTTAAGGGAAACGAAGAACATAAAACACAGAGAAAACATCAAAGCATTGAGGTCCAAGGAATAAACACCATCAGAGAGAAATGACGAGGAAATTCCCCAGAATGTGTTCCTATTTCTGTATATCTCAGCGTGGCCGAGGTCAAATGCCACAATTACCTAATGGGAGAGAGAAGACAAGAGTTTTACTTTCATATCGCTGCACGGAAAGAAAGTGCCGGTTTGCAGTTCCAAATACATGAGTGTACGTGCTGTCCAGTGGCCTTCGGTTACATTCATGTGGTGAACTTTTGTCCTCTTCGTCAAGGTACGTGAGATTACTGTAGATGGATGGCATAGAACTTATTAAGCAAGCATTTCTTCCCCTTTCCCCCCTCCCAATGGTCTTTTGGATGACTATGGACTTATAAAGAGATTAAATTGAGAAATGTACTACTTTTCTAGACGTTTCTGGCTTTATTTTGCTTCTTTTTAAAATTCTTTTCGCCTTTTCCTTTTGCAATTGAAAGTTTGCTTTCTGGCCCCCTGCACGTCATCTGAAAAAACAACTGAAATGTAGCAACAGCAAGGCGGTTTGTTTAATTAATCTCCATCAACGAAAACTGCACCATCAGCAAATCATACCGCAAGTTAATTAATAAATCCCATTTTCTACTTGCGCCCCCTACTAGGGTGCAGTTGAATTCATAGCTATAAGTGTTACTAAATGTAACACAATCAAACAGTTTTTTGTTTCTTTTTTTTTTCCCATAAGTACTTGTTGTTGTAGTTGTTCTTTTTTCATCAAACTATCACACACCAGGTATGGAGTAAATGTGACCTGAATAGATAGAAGAGATTAAAAAAAAAAAAAATCTGAGAAAAAGTTATTTTTAAACAGATTCTGGTATAAATAATTATATGGGTTAAGAATTAAAGCCAAAGCACTCAGCCAAATCATGTTATACCTTTTCAAAACTACGTTTGTCAGTGCTGTTAAATATCTGTCACTATGCAGCAGCAAATAAATTATTGCCGACGTCGAGGAGAAGAAAATAAAAACTATTCCCCCCCCCCCTCCATCCCTTCCTTCAAAATAACTGAAGCCAGGCGCATGAGGGGAAGGGAAAATGGATGGAAAGAGAGAAAAAGATGGAAAAACTACTTTAAATAATATTTCTCCCCAGCCTCCCGAAAAAAGAAAAAAAAAAGCATTCCACCTTAGGATGCTTTTATCGATTATGAAGTAATGATTTTCCCCCATTTTGATTAATCTGCTTAGAAAGAGGGTATTTCTGGGTACATCGTGTCTCTGTGTATAATATATGAACTGTTTCCCTTCATCTCATACAGATCTGAATGCAACAGGGACCAGGGCATGGCCAGGACGTGAGTTGATGGCGAGAGGAAGTCTGGATGGATGGCACAGAGATCAGGCCATTACCCTCTCCTAGTGGAGATGTCCAAGAAATGTGTGGCCACGTTCACCAGGACAGGGATTAACCACCATTTATCATCGGGGTTTCCCCCATGATTGATAAAACACCTGCCCCCTTCCAGTTCTGACGGGGAATGGACGTTATGATTGCAGACGTTGGGGTCCAAAAATTTTCCCGTATTTTTGTTCAGTGCAATAAAATCTGTGAACACTAGCCATTTTTATGGGTATTAACACCGCAAGAAATGAGAGAAATGAGTTTGTTGTGAAATGCAACTGCATTTATCACAGTTTGACACTTAATGTGACTTGACTTCATCGCTCATTCTGTTCTGAAATTGAAATAAAAAATATTTTCAGGGAAATTAAAACTGTATAATATATCATGGACAGAGTGCTATCTTTCACACCAGACTGTCACATCAGATATTACTCATCAACGTTTATGTCATAGTAACCAAGTAAAGCTGTTGAGTGTGATCGCCAACAAATCCCAACTTCAGGTTTTAGTTCTTCCAACTCCACTTTTTTTGCACAACTGAGACATTCGGGATTAAACGTTTCAGGCTTTTGTTATTATAATAAGGAGTTATTTTTTTTTTTTTTAAAACGGAGCTGCGAAATATCCTGATTAGTGCCACAAGACAGTTTAAACAATTGTCAGCGTGTGCATTTGTTACACCTCTTTTACAAACTAAAAGATCTACAGTTTGTTTCTTTCAGAAACTATAGATAGAACGGTCAAGAGCTAAGGTCGCGATAACAAAAACAACGTGTTCATTCTGAGCTGAATAGTAGAAAAATATCTTTCGTAGATTGTCTCTGTGATCAAATGGGCGGTACGAATATGGGACTTGATTGTACTTGGAATGTTGTAGTCTTGAGAAACATGACCTGGAAAAGTACTTTAAAAGCTCCCCACACTTCATACACATGGCTCCTGATTGACATGTAAGCTAGATAGATCACCTTTTAAGGACCTGTCCTTGAGAGCCCATGGGCCAAGGACACTTAGTCTCATGGAAGCAGGCATTGGTTCACTAATCAAAGCTCACGTGTACACGATATACTGGGTGTTTCAAAAAGTCTGGATCCATAGTTATTCGTCTCTATTTCCTATTTCTCTGAAACATTTAAACACTTTTCCAACAGTGCCATGTGTTAGTGATTGCCTGCTAAAATGTTTTTCACTGAATTCTGCAGCAACTCTTCTGTTCGAAGGGCCCTTTCTTACATACATGTTCAGTACAATTTTCTAATGCCATCTTGGCATTATTTTCGAAGCCATCTTGGATCTGAAATTGTAGTAAAATTTCAATTTCCATGCCCAGGGATGCTGACTTTCGGGCCTAGTACAGTGTAATTATAATAGTATGTTGGCATGGTACTGGGCCTTTAGTTCATACTTCTGTGCTATCGACCTGTTAAATTCTGTGCTATCGACCTGTTAAATTCTGGCTATCGTCTTGTTTTTCCCTATCACAATGTGACCGTTATTGTGTCGATGTGCTTTCTCCAACTCAAAGTCAAACTTCAGCTTCATTCTGCCCTGAAAATACAGTAATTCTGATGCCAGTTGCGCTCGTACGAAAATAGTCACTTGTTAGAAGAAATATTAAAACAGGTTTCAATATTATTTCAGTAATGTTATAACCAAAAAACACTGGCCACAACATAATTATAGCTGCAGTTTTGGTCAGGTGTGGCGTATCGATATTTTGTTGGGGCGTGGGCTTCAAAATGGAACATAAAGATATACACTGTACGCTAACTTTGACCAATCATGATGGAGAGGACATTTTGAGTGTGTGTGTGGAAAATTTAAGTGGGGCATGGGACAAAAAAAAAATGGTTGAGAAACACTGTCCTACTGTATAACTACTGACAGGTGATATGAATACGTCTCTTTTCTCTTGTATATTGAAGCACGATAACTCAAGATATCATCTTCGAGATCAAGTTAGTTTGTGAATTACAGACGTGGTAAAAATTTATCATCAAAGGGTTTTGACAAGATGTTATTTCAGCAACACGACAACAACAATAACAAGACTTCCTAACTTTCACTATTACCGCCTGTAACGGAGGGAGTTTATTATTATATTATTGCTACATTACGGTGGTACCCCGAAAGTTGCGCAGGGCTCCAAACTGTTTAATCACAGCGTGTGTCTGGCATTATATTGACACTGCGTTAAATGGGCCTAAATATGAAGTGCGTTTTATTTGCTTGCACATAAGCGATATAAATTGATGGATAAATCAAGCAATATAACTGTGCGATATAAACAGCAAAAATAACTTGTTTTGAAGTGGTGCATGGCCTCTGGGGGTGGGGGAGGGTAGGGGAGGGGGGGGGGAGGAGGAACTAACAGTCCAGTATTCAGAATACACAAGGAAGAGATCAGAAAACACATCGCTGAGCCTTTGCCTTTGCCTGGTTGCGTGTTCCACCTTTCTGTCCCTCCTTTTTTGGCTTCTTTCTTTCTTTCTTTCTTTCTTTCTTTCTTTTTTTTTCCTTGGTGCTCCCCTGTAATGGCGGATGTCACGTGGGATTGGTTGAAATATTGGCCAGGGTTATGAAGGTTTTAATTTGTCTTTTCCGCTCTTACAGACCAGTTGCTGCGGTTCTTTGCTAAATTGTTATTACTTCAGGCTCTGAAATTGAGTCCGCTGTCATTGCCCCAATACATCATCCAATCTTAATGGCCCCAACCGGCTGAATTTTCGTATTTCACGTGCTTGCAGTTTTTTGTTTACAAGATTTATGGACAGTGATTTTTTTTTTTTTTTTCTTCAGCCCGCATTTTCTCTTTATCGAAATGCTGTTGTTAGGGGAACTTAGTAATTTACATAGTAAGTTGTAGTTTATCAGTAAACACAATTCAGTATTTTCTTTCTTCGCTTTTGTAATTGGACCACGGTCCCTTAACAACAGCCCCTTAATAAGAATAGAAAGGCTGTCCTGTTAGGATATAAAGTATAGTTTGCTCACAGCCCCCCCCCCCCCTCAGCCCTTTCCTGCCTTTCAAACGATGTCCTTCATGATAATTTCTGTCCCCCATCAATCATTTTGTGTCAATCGCTCGGTGAATAATGTTTGTGTGTGATGTGTTTGATCGTATGGGTTTCAAGAAATTAGTAGGTATGTTAATTTAACCCAGCTTTGAAGTTTTTGTTCTGTTTAGCCGACATGCCCAGGATTTTTGAACAGCCCCAGTGAGCTTTTTCATGATAAGTCTTTTTGATAGACATTTCTAGTAAACAGCACAGTAGATCGTGGTATTGTCTGTCTGGTTGCTTCAGTACTTGGGAACGGTATTTTGAAACAGACTGAGCAAAGAGCATAAAATAGATCCTTCTCCTGCTACCACGATCTTGGTTTTTGTTTGCTCCAGCGCCACTTTTTGCACAACTGAGAAATTCGTCGTCAAACTTTTGTGACTTTAATATTACTAGCAGCTCCGCGCAAGATAACTTGTGACATAATATTCTGACATCTGTTCATAATTGGCCCTCGTGCTGTGAGAAGAGGGGAGAAGAACGGAAATTCCGATCTTGCTTTTTGATTCCACTCGACGAAAATGCTTCTTTTTTCGCGACTCAAAACAATCGTAAATAAACGATATGAAGGCCCGAGTTACGTTCAAAATGAATGTGTCCACGTAACTCATTGTCAGAAATTGAGGTAGTCCACAAAGTTTCATAATTTTTTATCCTGTAGTATCACAGGTCACTTTCTAGCTCTGTTATAGTAAGAAGATAAGTAGTTAGAATAAATCGGAACTGTGAAACAGCTTGAAAAGTGCCACAATGCACTTTAAACAAGTGTCAAAATGTGCATTAATACCTCTTCTACATACTAAAAGATCTCCAGTTTTTCAGAAATCAGAGAGGGAACAAACAAGAACTGAGGTCTCAAAATAACTTTCTAGTGACATTACTTAGGAGCCTTTACAAAAATAATTATGTTGCCATGGACATTATTATCCCCCTCCGTCACGACTCATTTGTACAGCCTTCGAACGTTAGGCACTTCCAACTGATGATGGTCTTCATGGCGAAATCCCTATAAAGGCAACCAAGTATTTGAACTTTTAAAAGGATTCATTTTAGTAGTATCTTTATCTCCCACACAGGCTGCTTGAGCCCAATTGTAGATCGAGATTCAGGTCACATTTATAACGCTTGCATTCTATACAAAGACTAATAGAATGTATTCTTACACTACAGTTATTACCAAAATATACAGATGTGATATAAAACATTGATTTTCGACCAGCAGTGTCTGAAGACAGTTTTAAGAAAGGCAAAGAACGAAGACATTTTGGATCATACTCTTCGATTCCACCGGTACTCGACAAAAAAAATGCGCCTCCTTCTTGTGACTAGAAAAAATCGTAAGTAATTCATATTAACGATTGATTTTGTCCAAAATTGATGTGTTCGCGTAATTTATGGTAAAAAATTGAGGCAATACACAAAATTTCATGATTTTTGGTCACATTGTCCCGTAGTGCTTACATGTTCACCCTCTTGCTCCATTATAGTTTCATGACGATTAATATGACACTGATTGATAGACCAAGTTTAGGCACAGGATACTCGATTGTAATTAATTTGTTGAGAACGGATTCAGGTATCGATTGCGGGAACTTGTAAAAAGTATTATTCCGTAGATCAAATCGTGGGATGACATAAAGACTCGGGTTTGTCAATATACTCAAACCTGTTGCAGGCAGTCAATGCTGTTATTAATGAAAATAGGAGTAGCCAGGAAATGTTTATGTTGTATTACTGTATTTGAGAGTCTGGAGCGCTGGGTCGTTTATGTTTTAGTAATAAAATATTACTGTTCATTTTGCATTGGCGTTAAAGTCTTCGTTATACGGCGCTGGGAAATTTACACATTTGGCCTGTTGACAGCAGAGCCGTATTAAACGCATGGGCACACTGGGCCGTTGCCCAGGGGCCCCAAGCCCTTAGGGGCCCCTGCATGCACATTGACATTCTTTTTTGACACATGGGCGTAGGGTGGGGGTGGGGGTGGGAGGGGGGGGTACAGCTTATTATTTTGCCCAGAGGCCCATAATGATGTTAAGACGGTCCTGACTAATAAGGAATCCCAGTTACATTAGTACAAATTTCCAGCGGCACACACGTTATATCATCATCTGAACCAGTGCCAATATTAACCGTAAGCTCTTAATCAATACAGTAAAGTTGTATGCAATAACCCCCGTCGTTTCATTACTTTGGGGGGGGGGGGGCATGATGTAACCTCCCCTTGCAAGACATAAAACCCACTATTTTATTGCTGGAGCAAATCGTCACCCCATCATGTGATTGGTCAGAAGGAAACATCGGCACAATGCACGTGATTATTTGACGCAGTCACGCGTCTTTGCGTCATCAAGATAGGCTGTATCTATCGCGTGATTACTTTTTTTCCTCCAAAAAAATCAGGGGGTTATCTGAAAATGTTAGAGTCATGTCTGCATAGCCGAAGTCTTAAACTTATAAAAATATCAAATGACAGAAAATTCATCAATCCTTTTGCCCGCGGATGTATACATTTCGGCACGCGAGTCTATTTATATAACATTTCAATAAATAGACGAACAGGAAAAGGCAGTTTCCCGACTGTGTTGATACAAGACTTTACTTTAGATACTCAAATACCCCAGCGCTGGGAGTTTGGCACGTCTAAATCTTGCACATTTCGACGAGGCGGGACTGTTATTGATGTACAAGTTTTGCGTGAGCGGAAGAGCATTGGAAAACGGAATAAGCGTTATTTCACTCGTCCATTTGCCTATTTACATGAGCAAAATTTACAACATTGTCTAGTGAGTCTGAAATAACGAAAGGGATATTTATAGACTACATAACAAATGATTTATTTGGTTTTAATGTTCATGATAAATATCTTATTTCCGGAAATGGAAACGAAATTGCAGAGATTTGGACATTTTCTTGACTAAATTTACATCGACAGTTTGTGAGATTAAAGATTTGGAATTTGAATTACATTATAGATCAGAAAATGCCCCCCAACCCTCTCTCTCTCTCTCTCTGTGTGTGTCTCTCTCTCTCTGTCTCTCTCTCTCTCTCTCTCTCTCTCTCTGTCTCTCTCTCTCTGTCTCTCTCTCTCTTTTCTCTCTCTCTCTCTCTCCCTCTCTCTCTCTTTTTCCTCTAGTTTCCCTCTCTTTCTCTTTCACACAGATATTATAAAAACCATTAACAGCCAGGCCCAGGCAGAATCACGTGCTTCACCAATGTACTCACTCCAGGTTTTGGTGGTGAACACCTCCCAGACCTGCTACTTGAGTGTTCAAAATGTATTTAATCAGTCCAATATTCTCCACCGATTCCTCCATCATTGGGCTGCACCCAAGGCTTTTTGCTAGGCGGAGCTCATGAGAGGCAACAGAGAATGAAACTAATTTGATCCAATTTCCAGTGAAAGGGAGTACTCGTCTCTGCTCAATTTAACTCAATGTCAGTCCAAATATGGGGATCGAAGCGTTAATGTGTGAAGGGATACCCGGTATGAGACTGAAACTATACAAAGTCTCGAAACACGTTAAGTTTGTTCCGATTCCAGTGATTTATTTCTTATTATGCTTGTTGTAATTAATTGTAGCTGCTCGATATTGCACAAAAAGTACACTGCAATACGTACTAGCGTCTTGTACAATGGGCTGTTTTGTATGAGCCATGTGTCCCCCCCCAAAAAAACCATATTTTAAAAATCCGAGCATTTCCGTTAGCAATAAATCGTGACCGTAGTTCTTGCTTGTTCTATCTCCATTTTCTGAAAAACTGAAACTCCATTAGTATGTAGAAGAGGTAGAATAAATGTACACTTTGACACTTATTTAGAAAGCGTTGTGGCACTTTTCAAGCTGTTTCACAGTTCCAATTTATTCTAACTCCTTTTCATAGTACTCAAGTCGAATTTCTCAGTTGTGCACACACACAGTCTATTGAATACACTCTGATGCTAGACCTACATATATATACATACATATATACACATACACACACATAAAATAGGCTCATAAGGCTGAAATTAAACAATAAGACAGCAAAAATAATAAGAAGAAATTTGGAGTTAGTTGTTTTTTTTCTACAAAAAGAGCGTTAGTAACCAGATGTCTTGTGCCAGATTGTATTCTTTCATGGATCACTGAGCAGCAGAGAGTCAAGTAAAATTTAAAAAACAACAACAACCAAACAGTTGTATTTAGCAGAGTTATGAGTTTGAAAAAAAAAAAAGACAGACCTAGAAAAATGCTCCATAAATTCTGCAAGAAATCAAATGAAAATGAAATAAAATAAAATTCAATAAAATGAAACAAAACTGAGCAGCACTGATATTGAGTCAATCACTGTCTTTTTAAAAGTGGATATAACGTCATGTCATTACCCCTCATTTTCAGGATCTTCCCCTCCCTCAGCCTCTCCTCCACCAAAATCCATCACCATGCTCTCCCAAACCTGCCCCCCCCCCCCCCAAATTTATTATTTTTTTTTTTTTTTGCATTTTTCTGAATAAAAACATAACATTTTTAAAATGAGTCTGTCACCTAGAGATTTCTAATACCTAACCAACGAACAGATAGTTGTTCAGAGTCAAGTTCAATGCACCAATTTAGAATAAAATTACCACGTAATTCCCTTTGGATACAACATGTTCAAATATGTCAGCACACTTTTTAAACTATTCTCTTTTTTTGTAAATGAGATTGGTAAGAAGGTTGAAGAACGGTTCTCCAGCGCTGTTCACGTCAATATGTCACCGCCTTAGTTCTCGTTTGTTCCAATTCCACTTCTTGCACAACTGAGAGGTTCAACGTGAAGCGTTTGCGGCTTGGCGTTAAAGTAAATGGGAACCGTGAAACAGCTTCATAAGTGCCACAACGCACTTTAAACAAGTGTCGAAGTGTGCATTTGTTATTCCTCTTCTACATACCAAAATATCTCCAGTTTTTCAGAAAGTGGAGACAGGACAAACAAGAGGATCGCGATGTGATATTTAAAGAAAATTACTCAGAGTAATTATTTACTAAGGTTTAACAACCTAAGACCATGCTGACCTACACTAATATCGGTGCCATATTATTTTCTTCAGAAAAGTTGCTATATTTGGGTGTATACTTTTTGGATTTCCAAAACTGTTTATCTGTTGATTAAATATAACTTAAATCTCTCTTGAAAACGATCCGTTTTCCAGTTTCAAAAGCGTTTTGAGACACATCAGCCCAAAATCTATTAGTTTTGATCGAAATAAGATTTTAAAAAATGATCAGCATCATCTTAATAATGATAATAATAAAATTATAACAATAATATAATAATAATATAATAACGAAAACAATGCTCCAGCTGAGATTTTTTATCGTCCACGAACAATGAAATATTCCTTTGTCTTTTAAATCGGACAATGATTATACTGACAATTGGTGCGGAATAAGTTCTCGAGATGGCAGGATCTCAAATTTCATGACAATGTTGGTCTCAGCCAATGGCAAGAAACAATTACACCGTGGCAACAGGTTACGTAAGACCATTTTAATATACAAGGGAACGAAAAGTTTTTATATCACAACGTTCCGTGCCAAGGAGGTGCCAGCTCTATTTAGGGCAAAAGGAGGTTGGTTTGATTGAACTCGATTTTTAATTCACTTGATGCACAGTCAAGTTGTGTTAGTAAAATGATATTAAGGTAAAGTAACCATTCGCACATTCTGTATTATCTCTGTTAGGTTGATAGTGCACAATGTTTTGTGTCAGTTTTGGCTCAGACCTGAATCTGAACTTCCTTTGAATCCAACAAGCAATCTGAGAGGCTTGTTTCAGTCTCACTATTGGACATGGTGCTCCTGTGTAACTCAATAGTCCACAGAAATCCCAGGCAAAACAGACTTGACATAGTGTGCTATGAGCAGGTTATGTTATTGACATTTTTAACCTTATTTTACCCTTGGTTGGGGGGATATCACTGTTAGGGGGGCGCAAAATTTTTACTTTTTATAAGCCATTGCTGAACTGTGGACACAACTCAGTATGTGCTCTGTGTGAGTTTGTAATTGGACCCGAGACTTAGGAGATCGAGACGGATCAATTCATCGTTTTTCCGTCCGCCGGCTTATGCGCGTGCCATCCATGTCAACAATGCAACAATTCACACCACACCCCTTCCTAATTGAACGAAAAAGATTAGTACCACAAGGCTCTGTGAGTAGTACTTACCGTGTTTATACGCGCACAAGCTGTGGACATATAGCGAAAGAAGGAATGGTCCGTCTCGGTATTCTGTGTCTCGGATTGGACTACTCGCCCAGCAACAACAGATGAGAAGAGTGAGTGTCTGGGGTCTGTCAGACCCCCAAGTTTAAAGTAGGGTTAAGTCCACCCTATGGGGCTCCTGCTTGTCGCTTTGAGATGCCCTGGGTCTGAATCGACCGCGAAATTAATTCTTTTGCATTAAGTCACATTACCGCAGCGCTGCCATCCAACATTACGGCAAATTGGATTGCAGTCTAACAATTATGGTTAGAAATAGAAGGAAAAAAAAGGTGAAAAGCCAAGATGAGAAAAAAATAGGGGGGGGGGGGGAGGGGACTGAAACGAAACTCTCTTAAACTGCCAGGAAATAAAATCATTACGAACGCTTCAGATCGATTCCCTAACATAACAGCTTCGTTTTGCAAAGGCAAATTATATAATGAATAGAATGACAAAAAAAAAAAATGAATTCTAACGACTTGGCTTTTGTTTTGACTCAGATCCAATAAGAGGATAAAATACACCTTTCTTTTTTCTTTCTTTTGTTTTATTCTCTTAAGTAAATGTGACAGAAATCGTGATAGATTTAACGTTTTTATTCTATCTACTGAGAAAGTGAATGTTGGATGAGGAAATTATCACTATTTTTCTTCAGAGTATAAGAAAATTTTGTCACGCTCATGAGCAAATTGTGGAAACTCTAGGCTATTTGCAATCATTTGTCATTACCCTCCGCGAAGCCTGATTAAGTAGTTTGACTTGAAATACTAGCGTTAAGAAAGAAAGGTGATCTCCTAACCGGTATAAGAGCAAACTGCCTAAATCAAGAAGTGAGACATGCATGGGGCCTAGACTTAATGGTTTCTCTACAATGCGAATCACCTAAAATATCTCCCAATTTTGATCCCTTACCGGGAAGCGTGATTTTTTTTCCCTACGAGCTTAAGCTAATTCAGAAGCGAGTTAGCAACTCACCCCCAAACACAGGTCATCGGCTAAGGCATTTCTCGTCCTATCGAACACTGCCATGGGTGCTTCAATCTCTGGACTGTGCCTGATATGACTGTGAACGTCACCGAAAATACCTGGGACGTGTTGGCGCTGTCCTGTGTTTGGGGGTGTGTTTCTGCCACGCTCCTGAATTTTGCTAAAGCTCGTACAGAAAAAATCACGCTTGCCGGGAAGGGGGCCGGAGTTTAATCACAAAGACGTATAAATTAATAGGGAAAATATTGAGTTCTGTTCATTGCTTAGCTATAGCTTAGTTGCAAAGTATTCTACGGTCCCCTAAGAACAGCCCGAAAGAGAATCTCTCCTGCAAAGTGATGGAAAATGATTTAGGCAATTGAGGGGGTTCAAATTAGAAGCGATCTAAATGCCATTTGACTGCCTTAACTCTTTATGTGCCAATCACCGATATAATCGGTTCTTCTGTTAGTCACGTTTATGCCAGTCACTGATGTATCAGTGTACAAGAATGTTAGCTACTTCGTTTCGGGAAGAAAGAAAGTCGACTTTTTATCAATAGATGTTGCTGTACTTAGTCTTCATTTATCTGACCCACTATTTTCTTCGCGTATCGGCATACGTGGCGAAAACTCATGGGACACGACGAGTTAAGAAGAAAGAAAAAAAATCAGTTAATTTTAATCCAATTGAATTCAATATTTTAACGAATTACTCCAAGAGTTGATGTCAGTAATGCAAACGTTTATTAAATTCGATTGGTTTATTTCAATATATCAATGATGATTTTTTGCTTTCTTACATCCCATCTACTTCTAACACCCTCAATTTGCTAATGATAAAATGTTATGAAAAAAAAGAACATAGAAAAACTGTGTTGTAGCGTTTTTGTATTATCTCTCACTCGAAGCATTGCTACATACAACGCTTTCTTTTTGCCACATTTTGAATTTGCCCTTAAGCGCGACGATATGTCATACGTAATAACAAACATCAGCTTACTGAAAATAGAAAATCCAAGTGCAGAGAGGCAAGCCATAAATTGCATGTTAAAATTCATGAACTTCAGCTGAATGTCAGAGAGAATTCTGGAATTGTTTTCAATGTTCACTTTTTCCTTTTGCTACTCATTTCAACGAGAATCTTTAATACATGGAGAATCAAATCAGGTCATACAATTTAAATGTCGAATGTATTATTTGTGAGTTGATCTGACGAAATCGGGCTTAAGGTGAACTTTCTATATTTCTTTTAAAAAATCAATATAAAATATTTTGTTCAAACAAAATATTTTAACTGAATGCAGAAAAATGACTAACCTTTAATTTTATAAGCAAATCTCAATTTCCATAGAAAATTGTTCCCCTTTTTGGAGGGGTTTTCTGAGGAATTTGCTCGTTGACCTTTAAACCGATTTCGCCAGATCCACTGACATTTAAAAAGAAAAAAAAAAAAGAAAAGGTTTTTTCATAGCCAAGAGATTTTTTTTTTTTTTTTTTTATCATTTGTGATTTACTGTAATCTTTCTCTATCGTTTGTTTCTATCATGTGGTTTTTTTTTTTGCCATTTTAAATTTAAATGTAAATATTTACTCGTGGTTATATTTGTAGCTGTCGTCGTTGTTGCTGTTATCGTTGTTTTAAATAAAAGATCAATGCAAAAATATAGATAACAGCTCACTCTGGAATATTAGGGCGTTACCTCAAACTCATTTTCCAGGTATGTACACGTATTCATCACAATAATCACAGATTGAAATACTACGTTGAAATATACTGTCTTTGTAAAATAATTTACTCCCGATGTGCAAGTAAAGTATCTGAAAAGGAAAAAAAATTGGACAAAGTGTCAGTTTCACTGTCTCCACAAAATTTGCCCATTTCCGCATTCTTAAATTACTTTTACTCAAAGGAAACAAGAAAAACGGCGAAGCATTTCACGGCGGTCTGAATATCGGTTTTGGTAATGCAAATTGGGCATACCGTATGAGAATAGCATATAATAAGGAACTGCTACTAAAAAAGTAAAAATAGGGTAATTTTGTGATTACTTCACTTTTACAAGTAAATCACTCCCCATGGACTTTTGGGGCAAGGCCTTCAAAGAGTGATTTGCATGATATAAAAATAACGGATATTTCAATTGTTCTGTTTCGGAAGTGAAACAATAAAAATCTCATAAATTTCTGTGCCAATGAAATTACACTGAGCGCTAAAATTGGCCATAATTCTTTATTGTCATAATTACCAGCCAAAGCTACTTTTTACCCACTTTCTACCAAGTTTTAAAGTGTCCAGAGTTTTACATTGACACAATGGTCGGTTATATTTCTTTTTATTTCTGTCATGATTTAATCCGGCTTGTCTTTGCTGTCAAAAGTTCTAAAACGCTATTTTTGCGTTTGTTAATTTGAAGTAATCATACCAAATTATTTAAAGCCATTTTTAACACCATGAGATAAAACTTGCCAGGTGGTATTATGTGCAGTTAAATAATTTGACATTCCAAAAATCATTTATCTAGTGCTTAGAGGCCACGGCTCACTATGGAGACAAGAGTAATTTAAGACCAAGTATTAATTTGCATTCTAAGGCTCAAAAATAAAGTATTTCACACAAGCCAGACCAGTCGAGTCTATTTTTACACTTAGCTTTTAAGCGCAGACGCCTTTCATGCAACATTTCCTTTAAAAAGACTCCACTTAATGGATTACTTGAGAGACGAAATAAATAAATAAATAAATATAGGAGAAAATGAACATCAAAGGATCAAAAACTTCACTGTACGTAAAAAAAAAAAACCCCACCTCAACCGCAAAACCAGAACAACGGCATGGGAAGAAAATAGAGGAAAACGGCAATTATTGCGTCATCAATTTCTGTGCTCTACGACCTGTTATGAAGGGTCTTTAGAATTGTCCGCTCATTGCCGGAGATATTCATGGCAAGCGCCAGGCAATTCATTTTGGAAACGGGACCGGTGGAAATAGCTTAATCATTACCCAATTTAACGGCCACAAATTCGTTAAATTAACTTGATTTTAAAGATCCCCCAATTCCTGTGGATCGATAGGCCTGATTGGGAATCTCAATTTGTAGTTATTGATCCCGCGAGTATTTTTCTCTGTCGTTCTCTGTCGGTCTCTCCTTTCCTCCCAATGCTGTCTTTTTTAGTGGCCGTGCAAACACTAAAAATGCACCATCGTTGTTCTCTTCAGTCAGTTTCTGTCATTTGATTGCACCTTTTCAAGAACGATACATTTGTTCTCAATGTTTATTAACATTGCTGCCTTTTTTCTTCCTTTCTTTCTTTTCTTTCTTTCTTTCTTTCCCCTCTCTCTCTTTCTCTCTCTCTCTCTCTCTCTCTCTCTCTCTCTCTCTCTCTTTCTATTTGTGTGTTTTTCTTTCTTACTTTCAGTTTTTTGCTCTTGCTTTCCTTTTTCGTTTGTTTTTTCTCTTTCTCTACTTTCTTTTCTTTTCTATATTTCTTTCCTTCAGTCACTTTTTCTTCTCTCTGTCTGGTCTGTCTGTCTTTCCATCTACTTGCCTTCTCTGTCTCTGTCTGTCTGTCTGTCTGTCTGTCTGTCTCTCTCGCTCTCTCCCCCTCTCTCTCTCTGTCTCTGTCTCCCTCTCTCTCCCCCTCTCTCTTTCACTCATTCATCCAATCACTTACTCTCACTCTTTCTGCCTAAGGCCACAGCATAACAGGTGCCAATTCCATTCATTTCTTTTTGTTTAATCTTGTTCATTCTTAACTATTATATTTTTGTCCTCTCTCATCTTTTAGAGATCTATTTTTATCAGATATCTTTTATTTTCTCTCTTTCTTCTCCCCCCTCCCCCCCCCCTCCCCCTTTTCCCCTGGTGCATGCATTAAAAATCGCCTAAGTTCTGCTGCGGATATCTCAATAACAGATTTTCTCATTTGAAATGTATTCATTTTCCCCTGTTTTCTTACTGCATTGTCTTAAATTAATATCCATAATAATATTCAAGCGTATATCGCTATTTCACTCTGCACTTAAACTCATAGTGCACTGAATCATGTCTGCTTTGCCTCCTTCATATGCACGACAGAGTCAAAACGAGACCTGAATGAATCCCTTGAAAGCATCGAGATGAAACAATGTCACATATCACAGACAGGAAAATCTAGGAATTTAAGGCTATGAAAAACCGGCAGGGAAAGATAGGGCCCAACTTCCAAAAGTGTCCTCACTGGGCATAATAGGAATACTTATGTACTCACACTTCTGTGCCGCAAACTACATTATTTTTAATGAATTTAAGTGAAAACCGCATGTTTCTCTGCGTCGTTACGGCTGTTTAGGAATTCTTAGCCTAAAGTTTGCTACTCGCTTTCATATAAACAGATATAATAACAAAATTCATTGAAAGGAGGGTTGGTCTGGGTAGTATATGACCGAGGCTATGACAGCGTTCATTCTCTCTATAGACAGTTTATTTAGTCTGTTGTTCTGCATGCCACCTAAATTTTACAAAGGATCAGTCTGAACATTTTATGTAGCTTGTTGTTCTGTGTGCAACCGAAATCTTAAAAACAACAAGCTGAACATTTTCCCGAGCTTGTTGTTCTGCGTGCGACCGAAGACTTAAAATGGACAAATCTGAAAATATGAGCTTATAATTTACTGTGTTCTTCTCTTCAAACTGCTTGTACGTCACATAAATCTGGTTTAAAAAATACTTCTAATTGCAATTTAAATTTTACGAGCATGATCGAAGACATCAATTCTGAATCTTCCACTTTTCCTTCTTCTCTTGCTTCTTGTCTGTGGCTGCGGCTGGATGAATTGATGATGAGGTTTCAAGCAGATGGAGACGAGACAAGCTCAAAAACTCGTAAGTGCAGGGATGTCTGAGCTTTCCTTGTAAAACCAAACGAGGCGAGACATAGATGGGTGCCCAAGAAGCGAGAAATCCGAAGGTCCTGACGCATGAAAACTGCCCAAATGGATTAAATATTAAAAGCGTCTCCATGTCTGACTGATTGAGTGAAAAATTGGTATGGCATCACTGCGATATAAAGCGCAGAGAGAGCGAGGGTTTGATGCATGAGTCGTGAGGCACAAAAGGTTTGAAACCATTGGCCATGGAGTTCGATGGGATGGTTGTGACCGGTTGTATGGAAGGTCAAGTTAACTGAGTTATTTCTTTTTTCCATCAGGCTCAATTTGGACTTACTTCTTTTTTTTTTTTTTTAAACAGTTCTTCTCAAACAGGGGATATTTTGCTCCTATGGGAGGAATTTCCACACTAAAATCTCTAGGAGGAGGGACTTTAGAAAGGGGAGGAATTCGGAAGAAATTTCAGTCAGAGGAGGAACTCCAAAGTGGAAAAGAATTAACTCTGCACATTGCGTGCGTATATCAAATGAAATACCAAATTTTGATCTCTCTCTCTCTCTCTCTCTCTCTCTCTCTCTCTCTCTCTCTCTCTCTCTCTCTCTCTCTCTCTCTCTCTCTCTCTCTCTCTCTCTCTCTCTCTCTCTCTCTCTCTCTCTCTCTCTCTCTCTCTCTCTCTCTCTCTCTCTCTCTCTCTTTAATCGATTGTAATTAATTTAAAAAAAAAAAAAAATCAGTTTCATAAATTGACTTGACTCAGTGCGCCATCAACCCTATAATCTTTTTTACTTACTTTTGGATTTGATTACTGCGATCATTCCAAATAGTAAATGGGGATCTTCGATACAAAACATAAATATCCATTGTCTAAAAATAACAAACAATACTAAAGGGCTCCACGAGCGACAATACAAAAGATTATTGATTACAACAAACTCTTACCTAGAGTGAAAGGGTTTAAAAGTGCAATTAGGCCCGAATCAGACTGTGTGAGGAATAACCTCAGCCGCAGAAGGCTAGGCCAAGGCGTCTGAAGGAGGAAAAAATGACACTGGCGAAGACAGTAGACCATATCAAACAAACATGGCCGCCTCAGGCTGTGATGCCATCCCATAAAGTTTTTAAGCTCGAATTTAACTTCCCCCGTTCCCCATGTACACTTTTCATTCGCCATACACTTAGCCCCCCCCCCCCCCATCCCCAACCTCCTCCCCTTCATAAGAGCGTTCGGCCATTATAACTGAATATCCAGGGTAACGCCCTGATGTTTTAAACCTTTATTGAGCCTTTCTGTGGCTTTTTTGCATGGACTATTGGACTATTTCATGATATTATGATTATAGAACCTGTATTTGGTGCCTTGTTCTGTTGCAACAAAAAAAGAAGTCAATACAATAAAACTGTTTTAATCATTGCCGTAATTGAAATCCGCTCGTATGCTCTTCCAGAAATTCCCCGTCCCCATTGTCCTGTTCATAAATTAGCGTCGAACCACCCCCTTTGCCCATCCAAAGTTGGGTACACGTACTATATGGGTGGCTCCCAGGCTGTCTGAATCCCACGGCTCCGCTCACCGCGGTTAGTCCTTATCGTGTCTGATGTGGGCCTTACAGTCCATCGTAACACGAGTTCACCAAGTATTAAATGAGATGAATCCTACTGAGGTTTCAAAGAGGCGCAGCTCACGTGTCAGAACTATCCATTGTCTTGTGCTCGGGAGGGTCTGAATGCTCACTCATCATTCTCTTCGTTATCGTTAATGAAATCTTCAGCCAGCAGCCCAACCGCATGATCGTCGGTTACGTGGGTATGATAACTTGATTATGAGTTCGTTAGCCTCCAGTTGTTCCTCCAGCCTTGCCACTAACCGCACACAGAGAAAGCGTTTACCCGCACTATGCAATACTGGCCGTTTCTCTTAATGAACGCACACATGGTCAGTTTGAAAGTTCCTTTGTGAAACTGTTACTGGTATGTTTCTCTTCATCATACTCCGAGTTTGGAATTTTCACAGGAGGTGCCAAAAAACGTGAGAAGAGTTTGGCTCGCGAATGTTTAAATTCCAGGAAATGGAAATGAGGGAAAATAAGTGAAATGCCACACGACAGTTATATAATATAGCTCAAACATAGCATGGCTGTTGTGATATATATACTATCTAGTATTGAAAGGTATTTCTCCAAAATCTCCAAGTTAGGTAGATAATATGAACTTTCAGTAATTCAGTAATTCATTGCTGAGATGTACTCTTTTCCCTCCTTTCGTTTTCAATTGCTCATTTTTTAATATTTTTTTTTACTGAAATGATAAATGTTGAATTAACTATACCATGTAGAATGTTCTCTTCCGTCACACATTTTTTATAGGAAAAGTACACAAGACGATATAATGTGCAAGTTATTAGACATTTTCTTGGTTCCAGGTCACCTACTAAATCATTCTATATTACCAGGAATTAGACCACCATTTCTGCACTGATTACAAAAAAAATATGACAGAGGTTAAAAAACAACTGTGAACACGAACATTCGTCCTGAGCGCCAATATTCTAGCGTCTCACACATAAACAATAACTTTTCATCAGAATCGTTGCAGATACAAACGGCCCTCCTATGAGCAATTGATACAGACAGATGGGTACGGGAACACGGGTGCACAAATCAAAAAGACTGACCAATCACAAGACGTGATATAACTGTATTTAATGGTCGCAATGACCCGAAAGGGAGAGTAGTACCCTACATGTCTAGGAAATATAATATTGCTTCGAAGAAGGGAGATTACTCCAAAATATTTTAACTCATTTCTATATCATAATTATTATAAAGGAAGTAAAATCTCCAATGTAATCACGAAAGGCGTTTTGACCGCTGAGCCTTAAATTCTACAAAAGATCATATTAAGCATAGAAAGATGTAAAGGTGTACGAGGGCATTTTATTTTAAAAGCTCTGGAAGTTCGCTCTATTTTTAGTACTTTCCTTTATTTTGAGACACAACTGAGATGAACAGAAGAAAATGTTCCGACATTTTGAGCAGGGAAAAAAGATGCATGTCCATTGAGTAGAATTGAAAAGTATGACAGGAAATTTCGTTCTGGGCCTCAAGTTACACATTGGATGAATCATTGGTGATCGAAATTCAACTTTAAAAATCACACCTGTGTATTCCCCGACTCAGCTGGCCAACTAGTTATTATACAACGTCGTGCAACGCAGTGCAAACAAATTATTCTTCTGTTTGGTTCTGAACTAGGCATATCAATGTCGATGTAATAGTGAAAGGAAGTTTCGAAAACACGAGGGTGTCTATCTTTTCTATCTCTAACTATGTAAAACGATCTCCCAACCGGCTCGTCTTGCACACAACATGGGTTGGCCTGGCTACAAGGCCAGAAGCAGCGCAAAGACGATCACGACCAGTGGCGTCAAAGAAGCCAAGGCTGGCTTCCCAGCTAGCTGCAGACTGAAAGCTGTTTCTTCCTGAGACGACCTGGGAGGCCCAATCCGACTTAAAAACAACAAATAACAACTATATAAAAATACAAGAAAACTCTATTATTATGAATAGACAGGAAAACAGCTGGAAGAATCTTTCTGGAATCTGGCATGAAGGAGTGGAATATGATTATGAAACACACAGGCTACACAAGGGCATACAATTAGAAGCGACCGAAAAACATCCCGTAACATCCGTAAATCACTGAACTGGCGAGAGAGTTAGGGCGACATGTTGCAAACCAGATACGATGTATGTGTTCACTAAACAAAATTCTCCTTGTGCACTAAATCCTGTAATGGTGCGACCTTAGTTTTTGCTTCCTCTATCTTAATTTTCTGAAAATCTGGAGATCTTTTAGTGTGTAGAAAAGGTGTAACAAATGCACAGTGTGACACTTGTTTAAACTGCTTTCTGGCACTTATCAAGCTGTTTCAAATTTTGGATTTTTTCTAACTCCTTATCATAATACTAAAGCCGCAAACATTTAAGGTCGAATTTCTCAGTTGTGCAAAATGTGGAGTTGGAACCAACAAGAACTGAGGTCGCGATGTAACTGTTTATGTTGGAATTTTTGTCGTTGCATTCTGCTCTGCTTCGCAAACTCCATTTTTCACACTACTAACTATTTAACAGTTTATTTCCACAGGCTGCGCACTAGTTTAACTAAAATGAACAATAATCAAATTGTAGATTAAAACATGGCTACCATCAGGATCTGACACCACACACAAATTCTACATTTTTTTATGCTATTGTTTCTACTTTCAGTAATTTCATCCTTCCAACTAGCAATCTTACCACTGCCACTTCAGCGTATACCAACTTCATTCTAAATTTTAATTGTCACTTGAAGATATTTAAACCGTCCTAGACTTAGGTCTTTTACTATTATTGTATACTGTTGAATTTTTCTTGATATCATTATTACTCCAAACTGCATTTTACTAATTACTAACCATATCACCTGATTTATAGACCCTTGAGAGATGGTGAGGTCATTTATTGTCTTTGTTTTTAAAAAGCCAACGTCTTCGTGAGCAAAAAAAAAAAAAAAATTATAAACGAATCGAATCAATGCCACACCATCATTTTAAGTCAAGATAACTCCTGCTCGACTTTTCTCCAATTTTAGACCTTTTGACACGAAGTCCCGAGATTTATGAGAAGCTCAGTCTCTCCTGTCTTTGGAGAATTAAATTGAACTTTTTCCCTTCCTTAATTTTCCACTTTACAGCTCGAGGTTTTCACGCCAGCGTAGACACCAATTACAGCCGGTATTCTCACCATAAAATTAAGTCTCCAAGTCCCCGCTTTTCACTCTATTTTTCAAGCTTTAAAGTCGATAGTTGGGAATGAAGAGATTCATAATACTGAGAGAGAAGATAAGAACACGACAGACAAGCTCATTGGTCTGGAAATAATCAACTTAGTGAATGAAGACGCCCGTGGAACACCAAAAAAGAGCCCGGGACCAACTGAGGAAGGAAGCTATGTTGGGGGGGGGGGGGGTTCCATGGAACCAGCCCCAATGAACTCAGATGACTGGGAAGGCGTTTCCGGAATCTGGCCTGGCTAGGTCCCTAGAGCTTGAAACTCTATTTGCTGTTTTGACATTTTTGGAGGGGTGAGTATGTTTGGGATAATATTGAAAGCATCATAATTCCAATACCGATTTCGCTGAGATACGTGGCTTTTGATATTTAAAAGTTCTGTAAACATGTAGCAACCCTTTTACTCTGCACCCATCTTCAACATTATTTGCTGTATATGTTATGGGCAGATCTATGAACTTACAGAGCACCAGATTTAATCTATTTTTTGTCTTCCACTGGAACGCAATGACCCTTGTCACCCAGACACCTTTGTTCCAACACCTACGGTAATCTTTTTTAAAATTTCTTTTTGTTTTGGTAAGTCATCGAAACGGCAAATGTTAAGTGATTCTGAAAAAAAAAAAAAAACAGCAATAGAAGTTTAAATGTTGCTTCTTATTTCTTACTTTGGTCAAAATGACTATGTGACCTTTCGTTATTTTAACTGAGTTGAATTGCTAGTTATGGAATTAGCAAAAAATGCCTTTTGGAGCTCACAATAATTGGATGACTTCTGTGTTGTTTTAGGGTCCACATCCACACTCATTAATCCTGACTCGAAAAAATAAGCCGACGGCAGCCATTTTCTAAATTAATTTATCATCAAATTATTGTCTAAAGAGATGCTAAGCAAAAACACCAATCAAGACTTGCTAGGCGAGAAATAAACAACAACACTACTTTGAAGGTCAATGGGCAGGGCCCTTAATACAATCATGATTGAGCTCTGTGACAACAGTGTCCCCGTATTTGATCTATTTCCTCATTTTACTTTCATCCCTAGTCATTTTGGTCTACGAAAAAAACTTCTCCTCGTGGGAAGTTGGTGGCTTCTCCATTTCATGTAAAACTAGTTTGATAAAGCCAGAGTTTCAGCCAAATTCAATAATAAAGATGAAGTTATCTTCCTCTCTGGACATTTCTAGGTAAACAGGATCTTCTTCGATGTCACTCAACTGACAGACAGCGATCCCCTCACACGATTACAGAAAATGATGGGTCACGGAAACAGAGGCTCCACTTGAAGAAAGAATAACACTATAACACTTGGACTTCCACATTGAGAGAGACGTTCATCTTCCTGTC
Organism: Onchidella celtica; assembly: GCA_963931925.1. Classification (NCBI taxonomy): domain Eukaryota; kingdom Metazoa; phylum Mollusca; class Gastropoda; order Systellommatophora; family Onchidiidae; genus Onchidella; species Onchidella celtica. The sequence continues at coordinate 32,672,458 of OZ007576.1, read as the reverse complement.
GAACGAAGATGATCAATAAAGCTGGTCTAGAAACTATAATACATTAAATTATAACCAGTGCTAAAATTTGAGAGGAGGAGACGATAAGAGACTGAGTGTCAAAAAAATATCAACCCAGAAATCTGACATTTCGACACGAGTTATGAATTTTTCCGATTTCCAGCTTCACACAAAAGGGCACACACCCCTCCTCGTAGATTAATCTCGATGTCGATTTCACTGGGAGAAACGCAATTTATTTTATTATGCATTTTCACGCAAATGAAGCGAGTCAGATTTGATGTTTAAGGGCAGACAGGGGTATTCAGGAGAGAGTATACATTTATTTGTGTAATAAACATTAATCGTCATTCATTTGGCAGTGACTTTCACTGCAGCATCAAACAGTCTCAATAGATATTCATATGTATGAAAATACTACTGTATTTATCTTGAGGACAAGCGGGCATATACATCTTTTTAAATGAAGCTTGATCGTGATGGCAAAATGGGCGATTTCTTGAAGCAGTAGTTTGTAGTATAATGTCAAGACAAATTCTAAAAGATATGTCTGAAATTAGTTCTATGCTGAAAGAGTTTTGGGGTGAATGAAAGAGGGCATTAATGTTAGTGGATCTGAAAGAAAGTTCCCATCATTCATACTAGACTGTATCCTAACTAAAAAATGTTGTTTAAAACAAAAATAATAATAAATTCTGTTAACCTCGTTTCAGAATTACTAAATTTTAACCATTAAATTTATTAAGTTCGTGTTTCCCAGTGTTTTCGCTCAGTCGTGGACTGCCTGTTCGTTCGTTTCGTTCACTGAAGTTTGTTACGTGCTTGTATGTTTCATTATATAAGACCATAATATTCAACTAATGTTGAGTGAATGTATTTTATAGTACTGATATGAATTTTGACAGACTTGGGCCAAAAAGCCACTGATAACAAAGGAACGAAACAAATACTAATTCGATAGATCGACTAATTTCGTCTCCAGCGGCAATATGTTTTTTTGTTGTTGTTGTTGTTTTGTAATTGTTGTGTAATTTTTCTTGTTTGTTCCTGATTCTCAAATCTGTCTTGGGATAAGAAAATAATAATGACTGACGTGGCCAAACGCCACTATAGCAAACTGACCGAGATCAGAAGTATTCATCAATTAACACGAAACTCAAATTTCTGTAAAAGCGATGATTAATAATTATGTCAGAGACTAAAGCCATGTTCTGTCAGAATTTTCTTCCCACTCGTGTTCATTAATTTCCATCGTTGCTGTTCAAGTATGTAAAACCGGCAACTTGGTGTTAAGTGCATGTTGCCATGTATTGTTGTGTATATGTCTAACAATACCAGGCTATCATAGCGCGTTGCCCAGTTAGGAGCAATATTGTGCAGCTGGCAAAACACGACCCTGCCTGGGGCTTTTCTCACCACCTTCCGAAAATTAACGTATCAACTCCCAAATGTGGGTGGATCTGACAAAAACAGGCTAAAGGTGAACTTTTTATACCTCTTTTAAAATCAAAATTAAAATATTTCTAAGAAGATTTCCAGAAAAATATTTTAAGTGGATGCAGAAAAATGGCTAATCTTTCATATTATGAGCAAATCTCAATTTCCACGGAACATTTTTTTCCCCATTTTGAAGGGTTTTCTCAGAAATTTGGCCTTTCGTCGGATTTCGTCAGATTCACTCACAAATACGCCTACACACACAAACACCACACAGAAAGAAGGAACCAAAAATACTAGAAACAAAAAAAATTAAGCCATGTTTAATAACGTCTTTACTGTGGTACCGCAGTCTAATGTTTTTTGTTTTTTTTCTAATTTCAAATTTGGTGTCAAATCAAGCAAGTTCAGCCTTTATGGAAATTGCGTCACTATACACATATTAACCTGCTGTGCTGACCATTCAGACATAATTCAAAACGCCTAAATTAAAGCTATTCTGGGTAGCCCGAGGCAAATTGAAGATTTCAGCCGCCAACCAGCAGGACGAAAGAACAGTTGCATTAATCACAGTACAGTTATCTGAATGCAGATTAAAGTTTGCCGTAATAATTAAATGTTAATTAAAACAGATTGTCAGTGAAGCTGAGCTATTGTACTGTTTCCATGTGCCCCACCGCTTGTTCTGTCACTTGGAACATGGACTGGCTCCAGTTGCTTGAGTTTGAGTTTGCCTTTGGGTTTTACTCTGCGTCGACACGGCAACGGCCACTTTGCGCCTTTCACGGTCTGTTTGGCACTCTATTCATGTCTGGTATTCAGAGCTTCTTGATTTCACTAACAGAATTAAATAGCTCCATATTAATGTTATTACAATGGTAAAATTCTCAAAAGTTCTTTTGTATATATCTGAAAAAGAGTTTTGTAAATGTGTATAAAAGTATTTAAATTAAGTTGTAGATCTTAGCGTCTTTCAGAAAGGACAAATACGCGTTGTGGGTCCAAGTTCGAAAATAATTCCTGCGTGGATTCTCAGGCATAAGGCTTTCTTCGACTGTGCATGAAATCTACACAGTTGTGAGTTCCAGGTTAGAAACAATGAAGGCCTGGTTACTGTGACGGCTTTCTCGGAGGAGACAGCACCATACTGGAATATCGGCGGAGTGCTTATGATGGCGTCCGTTTGATGATGATGAAGATGATGATGATAATAATGGTGCTGGTAGTGGTGGTGATGATGATGATGATAGTAATGATGATGACTGTGATGATGATAATGATGTTGTTGCTAATGGCAAGAATGAAGATGCTGACGACAATGATGATGATGGGGATGGGTGGTGATGGTGGTGGTCGCAGTGGTGGTAGTGATGATGATGATGATGTTTTGATGGTAGTGGTGATGGTGACGATGTTAATGATGATGATGATGACTACGTTGTTGTTAATGGTGATGATGAAGATGCTGATGACATTGATGATGGAGGCGGTGGTGATAGTGGTGGTGGTGATGATGATGATGGTGATGATGGTAGTGATGATGATGATGGTGATGTTAATGGTGATGATGATAATGAAGGAAAGGATAATGAAGTATGCGAAAATGTGAAACTGGACTAAATTAAGTCTGACTACAACGCTACACCATACATATTCATTCCTTCGGCAGTAGAATTAACAAAATTAGCAGTAACGCCATATTTCTTACAACTTCAGGAAAAAAAGGGAATTTCTGCCATAATGTCGTCATACATACTTTTTTCAAACAATATCTGTTAAAAGAGTCCCCACCAAAAGTTCACGAGTAATTCAATTCCTCATTTTCATTGGACGAGCCAGATCTCGAAATAAATGTCGTTTCCCTGAGAAATGTCTAGACGAGATTATGAAACTCCCCGCTGTGAAAACAGAATAGTTATCCATTGGATGAGAACCCGTGCAAAATGCCCAGTTTCATTTCATTTAATTTCCGCCCCTGACTTTATCAATAGCAGGTTGTTCTTTTTATTACGTGCTGTTTTTTTGTAATCTGTATTAAAAAAAGAGAGCTTTCCACACTATGCTCGCAGATTTCGATAGGACGAACGGTGAGGAATGATTTAGCAGGGAAATATATGGAGTTTGTTAATATGTATTATCATTTTTTTTTTTTTTTACTTTTCGAGGACAGGCTGTGGTGGAAGAAGGAAGTATCATTATTTTATTCAATGATGGACCGGTTCTACCTCCCCCCCCCCCCCCCAAAAAGCCCTTTTTTTCTGTGTACTTCGAACGGAGATGAATTTATAGACTTCTGAATGCGGCTGCAAATTCAATAACTTTTTCGTTTAACATATTGAACGAATTTTGCTTCCGAAATGTACTCTTCTTAATGATAATATTAATGTTTTGTCATACCGGTTTATCTAGAGCAAAAAGGCTAGCAGTGTATTGGGGCAACTCTGTTTTACTTCAGTTATGATCTCGAACATCCTTTGAATCAACTGGCAAGACGGACTTGTTTCAATCTCACTAGTGTGTCAGGCTGTTTGACCACAATAGTCCACAAAACCGAGTCTGTGCTGTACATAATATCGGCCTAAATGAATAAAGCCACGTTGAAAATAATGATGAAATTTTTTTTATGGGTTATTCCCCTGTATCACTATCACCAGCTCCACGGTTAAACAATTCGACTTGCACAATGGCCGTCCTAGTACGAACGCACCACTTTCCTCTCTATTAACATCATCAACACAATCAACACCATCACCCCCAGCACCATCAACAAGCGAGCGACATCAGCAACAAGATTAGTAAAACCACCCAAAATGTTACCCCGGGTAAATGATCCTCATCACCAGGAACATAAAAAGAAGATAAAATGGCTCAAAGGAATGGGAGTAGGCGTGAAATCAAAGCCAAAAAATGAGATAGGCTTTTTTTTTTTTTTTGACACTATCTTAAACCTTAAACTACGTGTCTCCCACTGAATGAGTTAAAGAACCACGGTGTCTTTAGGTCCAAAGTCATCAAAGACAGGAATTTCGTTGACCTCAGAGGGTTAATAAAACTTGATGTAAGTTTCATGTGTGATTTAGAGAGAGGAGGGAATGAGAGAAGGAAAGGTAGGAGAGAAACAGTGAAAAGCATGAGTTCATCTGACGGGTCAATAGAATAAATGGAGATTTGAGAAAACAAAGCCGTCACATTATAATATTATGAATTATGGAGTCCGCCCCTGTGCATTCAGTAGACAAAATAAAATGTGTTATCTATATTTTTCCACCTCGGCGTATAAATCAGTATCATATTAACAAGGTAATTTCCGATCATTCACTGCCATTCTATTGGACGAAAATGCATCTCTCTCTCTTTTTTTTTTTTTTTGTTTTGTTTGCGCCTGAAAAAAACATCGTAAATAAATAATGATAAATTTTGTAAAATGGATGTGTCCACGTAATTTATGGTCAAACATTGAGGCAATGTACTGTACAGTTTCATCATTTTTGGCCATATAAACACAAAGTTTAAGTGCTTACATGTTCATTCTATTGCTAAAATTTAGTATGATTTCCGTTTCAATTACCAGTGTTTCTTAAAAATCCCGCTATCAATAATAACTGCAGCAGTTTCATAGCTAATATTTGCAGTTTGTGGATGCTTCTCTATGTTCCAATGTGAAACCAAAGTAAAGCATCAAAAAGATTTTTTTTTAAAAATATGCAGTGGCTGTTAGATCCAGTAGGCAGATTGGCAAAACTTGAACTTAAATGTTTGAGTTCAAAATGAATCTCAGTTCTGTTACATCACATCTTTTGTTTGTATTCTCTGGCGTGTGTGCAGTTGCAGATTTTCTATGCAAATTATTTTTCTAGCGTTCATTCGTTTGTTATTTGAATTTTCCTTCCTTCCTTCCTTCTCTTTAGCGAAGAGATTGTTTATTTTTCTGTTCGCATTCTAAATGGTCTGAGAGTGTGTGTATGTGTGTATGAATACCTCCACTCTTTCAACAAATATCGAGCCCGAGTCAGAGGTTTAATTTTCAAAGGGCAGGACTTGCCTTTCAGGAAATTTATACTGTTTTTTTTTTTCAATGTATAGAGAACATCAGTGCTTTTCTTTGTTCCGGAAATGCGTGCATTCAGCGTTGTCAACAGCGAAATCAAGAGCTTGTGTTTCGTTATGTATAGCCATCCATTTGAAAGATTTGATACATTTGCAAAAAATGAGTTTAGCTGTGAAGATTCTATTCTGTAGCTAATGGTTTGACGAGAGCTGGGCGTGGTAGAATTTAATTAGAATTTGAATTTTCCAGACGAGACTTGATCATCAAAGTCTCATGAATTCAGCAATTAATGAAGCTTGACCAAATGAGCATCCGATGTGAAATTGTCGAGTGGCTTGTTGTTTTGTAGACAACAGGCGCTTGTAAAGTGCATTGCGGCGTTCTATGGTTAATGAAGTGTATCTAGCGGGGTATGTAAGGTTGTAAAATTTCTGACTTGAGTACTAATACGTGGGCAGGGTCCATCTACATTTTATGTCTCTATGGTGACTCATATTTTCTTAGCACAAATTTCAGTCTCTGCATCTAACCATGCTTTCTTAATATTATATTATGTGGATTCAAGTGATGCACCATCACATCGAAAACCGTTACATAAATTTCTTTCCTATGGCCAGTAGCACTGATTTGCTTCAGTTTGACTCAGACTTGAAATTCCTTTGGATCAACCATGGAGATAGATGTGTTTCGGTCTCATTAAAGCCCGAGGTCCACAAAACTGAGGCAAGACAGACTCGACACAATGCTCGATTGGCATAACTGATCCTCGCTTGATGATTCGCTGCATCTGTAAATAATTGTTTCAAACAAGGTTAAGTCGGATCAGTTTTGCTTTGCATAGAATGACATTTGTGCGCAGCGTTTTGTTTCGTTTGTATACTGTTGTGCAGACGGACCTAGTAGATCACTTATATATTGTGTTAGTCAAATGTATTTCGGCTTTGTTTAACCCTCAAGGCACCACCTTCCTTTCAGCTTGTAGGCGAATTCTGATTTCGTAAGAATGTGTTCTTGGGGGCATAATTAGGAGGTTTTCATGATCATTTAGTTGGTTTGTTGTGTATATTGTAGAAAACACTAAAAATAATTTACTTTTCTCTCGCCGAGTTCTCTTGGGAACTGCAAACTGAGTGATAAATGTCTGTGTATCACTGGTGGTACATTAAGGTGCCTAAAGGGTGAACATTTTTGGAGTCGATTCTGTTTGGTATTGTTTCTTAAGTAGGCCAATTAAATATTCTTCGAACATACCCTGAATCGCCGGCCAGATTTCAACAAAATTTTGGCCTGTTGTATTTTTGTTTTTACTTTACCGATGTACCCAAAGGTTGTTTACAGTCACGTCTTTAAACACTCTGAACATTGCAAAAATTTGGCGTCATTATGGAGCTTAACAATTTTGTTTTTGTTGTTGTTTATTTTAGGTAGACATTTTGTTAAAACATCTGACTCTGGTAACTATGGTATTGGCTAAACAATAAGGTCTATAATGTTTTCATATGTCTTCACTTGTTAAAGAAATGTCCCAAAAGCATGTTAGTAAACCACGACTTAATGTGTTACTGCCTTTCTCACTTTGACATAATCGTCTCCCTTAAATCTGGTCTTTTCCGCTTAATTCTCAGATACTGTGGCTCACTGAAATGGATAACTCACATTATGATCAACTTCATCTCCATTTACAAGCAGACTGACTCGTGTTACGATCGGTCAAATTGATGGGATCATAAATCTTTAATAAACTAAAATACAATACAATAAAATAAAATAATAGAATTTTTACAAAAATGAAAAAAAATGTTATAAAAATAGAATAGTAATGAAATAAAATAAAATAAAAGCAAGGTAAGAACAATTAAGATAAAATAAATGAAATGAAATATAAAAAAAAATAATAAAATGAAACAAACTAAAATAGATGAGAATTTGTTAAAAGCAAAAAATACACAGACGAGTCAAAACCCACTTGTAGTTGACAAGTCTAGCGAAAGAACCAGATCTGTCGGTATATTTATTGTGCCAGTCGTCTTAAGAGATTTTACCAATTCTAAACTTGCGACAAGCTTCATTTCCCTAGAGCAATCTCAGGAATTCGAGTAAGTTATAAATGCCGCCGATTTTAATGGGATTTTAGCCCCCGTTGACACTTCTCGGGCACTCTTTACAAAATGAATTTACGAGATGTCAAAATGTATTAGTTCCCGCCCTTCATTCCAAATTTATACATTAAAATTGTTAACTTTTCTATCTTATGCTGCATTTGATTTTTTCTTAAAGTGACCCGAGCTAAAAGCCAGTCTTAATTGATTTGTCAATATTAAAAAACTTGGAAAAATTGCCTTGGGAAAGAAAGAAATAAATGGCATTCTTAGGGATGACTAACCAATTTAATATTGATTGAAGATGTCATAGATTAGTTTGAAGAACTAAATATCTGCCAAGGAGGACTCGATTAGAATTTAAGTGGTGTTTTTCTTTCAGTTTTTAGTTTTGTTTTGTTCTGACACACTAAATATTGAGCACTTGGCATTGTTAGAAATAGATTATTTAGGAATAAGTGAAACGAGGTATGTGATATAAAATCTAACTACGACCTCGTTTTCTTTCCGACCCTGACCAACTTTGTGACTGACATAGATAACACAGCGTCTGGGGCACACAAAATAGTGACTGACAAAGATAGACAGTGAGTGACATAGACAAGACAGTGACCGGCATAGACAATTCAGTGACTCACACAGGCATGGCAGTGGTTGAAGTAGACAAGATAGGACTGACATAAACAAGACTTTGACTGATGTAATCAAGACTTTGACTGATGTAGACAAGACGGTGACTGATGTAGATAAGATAGCAACAAACGTAGAGAAAAGAGTGTCTCACATAGACAATTTCAGTGACTGAATTAGGCAAGCCAGTAACTGACGTAGACAAGACGTTGACGAACGTAACCAAGATAGTAGCTGATCTAGACAAACAATGAGTTGCGTAGATAAAACGAGGATTGGGGTAGGCAAGACAGAGTCTGGCGCAGGCAAGGCAGCGACTGATATAGGCCAGACAAAGACTGGCGTGAGAAAGACAGCGACTGGCGTAGACAAGACAGTGAGTGACGTGAGCAAGACAGTGGCTGACGTAGCCAAGACCGAGACTGACGTAGGCAAGACAGTGACCGACAGAGACAAGAAAAGAACTCGCGCAGGCAAGACAATGATTGACGTAGGCAAGAAAGTGACGGACATAGACAAGGCAATGATTGCTGTAGAGTAGACTGTGACTAACGTAAACAAGACACAGTTTCTGCCTAAGCATCGTTAGAAGTTATCATCCCCAGAACCCATTTCTGATTGTATTAGATAGGCTTACTGTCATGGTGTTCTGCCTGCAAGTCACACCCTGTCGGTTGGATGTCAGTAGAACCTAATCAATTTGGACCACATTAAACATACGCCAAATCAATCTGATTTGTACGCTGGCCTTTTGAAGGTTCAAGGAAACACACGAATGAGAAACAAACGCTATTGATTTGAATAGGCACGAAAAGATCAATATTATCTAACCCTACACTTAATTTTTATAGAATTTTAGATTTAAACATATAATTTCCGTTCATTTCAAACTGAAATAGAGCAAATCCGTTAACAATTAAATTTTTATTGGCTATAACTGTACAAAAATAGAACAGGAACTTCCCCGGAGAAAAAGTAAAGAAAAAAGTCTAAGTTTCAGCTTTGAAATGAACCCTTCCAACAACCACCTAATAATTTACCCGGGTCAGGGTTTTGAACACGGTGATTTCTTCGCTAATCATTAAATCTGCTGACAGCATCCTTTCCCCTGAACTTTGAATTTTTTAGTGTTATGTTTCTATGTTTTCCATTTGACTAATTGCTATGTAGTCCATTCAGCTTTTTCTTTCGTTCCCGTTTCTCAAATCGACCTCTCTGCTCATACTTTCTTGTCCTGCTTCCACCTTAACATTTTTCCCTTAAAATACTACTCTTTGATTTCGTAAGCTTTGGCTTTCCATTTTCTATCTTTGGCCTCTTTTTTTTTCACCTTCCATCAGCCAAACTGGCAATTCCTTAGTGTGAAACGACGGACTGAAATACAAACGTACAAGCAGGCCAAAAAAGGGCCAATCAAAGTTAACATTTCTGGAATATAGCCAAACTGTCTGCAGAGATCTATGATTTAGCTGACCAAATTTGGCGGTTTGCTCGCGTTCTCTCCAATTTCATCAAACTCTCTAGAACTCCACACCGCGAATAAGGCAACAACTCACTGCTACATCGGCGTTTACTTACTTGAATTTGAGTTTGAGTTTGGAGAGAGAGCATCGACACGATAATGGTCACATTCTGCTAGCACGAAGCAAGACGATAGACAGAATAATATTATAACAGAATGACAGGACAGAGGGAGACCTTACCAGAAGGGCTCCTATTCACCCGTGTTTACCGACGTCGGTGCAAGCCTTTAATTTGTCCCGTTGGGAAATTTTGTGACAGAATATTGTATAAAACCACGGAAATTCTGTAAAGTCGCAGCGAGACTTTGAACAAAGCAAAATGTGGCAGGAAAATAAAGCCCCTCTAGAAACAATTTATAAACTATGCAATGAATTCCAAACGAAATAGGTATAGATCTAGATCGATTAAAAAACAACAACAGTTTTATAGTTATTTCTTTCTACACATACGATCATTCCTTTCCTTTTGCCACATTTTGATTTTGTTCCCAGTCCGGCTGCGATGTCATGGATTTTCTGTCCTTTTATAAAATAATTGTTGTTGTTGGTTTTTGCAACATTTTAAGTTTGTAGAATTTTGCACCCTTTTAAGCACGTTGAGATTATAAAATTATCAGAAATGAGGCTTGAGCTCCCGTCAGATCATCTACGGGTGAGTGACTAATAATGAGTAAAGTTGAACCACACTCACTACAGGATTCAAACCAGGGACTCCTCTCACTTGACCCTTTAACCACTAAGCACCTTAGCCAGCGCTAAGAAATGGACAGTCCTGAATTTGTAAGGCTGGTGAGTTTGTTGTGTCTCGGTCTTAGACTGGGTTTTCTTGTGTAGGAAACGGCAAAGGAATCGTCAAATCCCCTCCAAGTAGTGAAATAAAAAGAATGTTTTCATGTGTGCACACATGGAATCGCTCTTGCTTTTGCTATTTGATGGAATTTTGACTTTTCCGTTTCCCTACACATGGAAACACAGTTTTCGACTTGGACTGCGGAGTTCAACCAGACCTCGGGGACTGGTGAGACCGAAACAAGGCAGTCTCACTATTCCGGGCGCCTCAACAAGGTCTTGAGTCAGTTGATGGAAAGACACTCTTCGCATACTGAGTACAAACAGACTCAAAACAGAATTGTCTCAGTATGCTACCAGCCTAAATCTCGTCACCAGGTCTCCTATATTTACCACTCATTTCTTTCTCTGTCATAAATGAACATTTTTATTTTTTTTGGTGCAAGATAGAGTAATGGAGATTTAGTATCTTTAAGGTCTCATCGTAAAACTGGGATCCTTTTTGTCGCCAGTTCTGCGTATTGAACATTTTATGCTGAAGATGGCCTTTTTTTTTTTACCAAGTGGCGATTGTGTCAGATAAGACATGACGGATTTAAAAGATATTACTCAAGATGATGGTTAATATAATTCTGTCATCTGGTGACAACAACGTATTCACCAGTCCAGATCTTCATTGATACATTTCTCATAAACATCCATCTATTCATTCATTTTTACATCCGTTTAGCTTGTTGATCCATGTCCAGAATTCTATCCATCAAACTGTAAAGTTTAAGGAGTACTTTTGATGATTGATTTTTTTGCCAAGTTTTTCATGATTGGTTGTTTTGTAACCCAAAGATGTCTCGTAAAGTAACATTCTACACATTCACTGTGGCACAAATAAAGTCAAACCACAAAGCTAATGCCGCTTTTGTATATAATTCAGTACGCTTACCGCAAGATACCCAAGACGGGCCTGTACGTGGCAGAAATCATAATATCAAATCTACAAAGCTTGACCAAATAGGCAAACAGCACATAGATTTTCCCTCAAGCAATCACAGCGACTCCCAGATAGGCTGATTCGGTCAAAGGAGAACATCACATGGCTATCCATCAACAAGAGAACTGGATAAGGGAAGGACAGACCCTGGGTGGAGGAGGATGGATGAAATAAGCTGGAGGGGGAGGGAGAGGGGAAGGAAGGCTTTCCCAATCGCAGTGTTAATAATTTTCTTGGAGGAATAAATCCCCGAACGTTACGGACACAATTGACGTAAGCAACCGAAACTGTTTTATTTGCCTGCCATAATTTGTTATTTTATCTACTTCTTTCGGGGGTCCAGGCTTGAGCGTTGATCGTTCGCTTGTAAATCACGACGTCCAGAGGAGCGTTGAATGGGTTAGGGAAACAGGTTAAAATTTGCTGGACGGCCCGGGGAAGATCTTATGTAAAGAGGAGAAGAGATTTGGTTAAGGATTCTGACAGCCGGATCGATGTGGCAATATCTCACGAGATGGATGGATGGATGGATGGATGGATGGATGGATGGATGAATGGATGGATGGATGGGTGGATGGATGGATGGATGGATGGATGGATGGATGGATGGATGGATGGATGGATGGATGGATTGATGGATGGATGGATGGATGAATGGATGGATGGATGGATGGGCGGACGGATGGACCGATGGACAGATGGATGGGTGGATGGGATGGATGGATGGATGGATGGATGGATGGATGGATGGATGGATGGATGGATGGATGGATGGATGGATGGATGGATGGATGGATGGATGGATGGATGGATGGATGGATGGATGGATGGATGGATCGTAGAGACTTGAGTGGCTCGCCAAGAAAGAAAGATAATTTCCATGGAAATTACAGAATTTATGAAAACCGCGGTCGCTTCAACTGAGGAGATGAATACAAGAAGTGGGTGGCTTGGAGAAGATTTATGACAAAGAACGAGCTTGTCAAGTATTCTTTTCTTATCTCCTGAAAACCAAAAAATGTATAGTTTATGCGATCTCACTCCCTACTTCTGAGAAGTAACTTTAAAGAACTTGAAACGTCAGAATTCAAAGAAAAGGTCCACCTCTGAAAGAAAAAGCAACATTAAACTCAGTGTTTCTCAAGAGTAAAGATTTTTATTTCATCTTAATATTCTATTTTTCCCGGTGAGATAATAAATCGTGATCTCAGATAATTCAAAGATAACAAGAACCCTATAAATGCAATCGTGTGTAGATTCATGTGAAACCGTCTTGGCAGCTGTCCAAAAATGAAACATAATATATTATTTTTACGTAACAAAAAACAAGGGGGGGATTGCAAAGTCAAATGTCAATAACAAATAATAAGAAAAGTACATAATAAATTCTGAAAGAAAAACAAATTTCTCTTTTGTTTCTGATATGTCCAAGAGGATGATATCTATACAGCTCCAGCCCCCTACTCCAAAAAAGGGAGTGGAGGGCGGGGAGGGGAGGTGGGTGATGCAAAGCTCTTTGTCACTAACAAATAATAAGAAAAGTTTACAATAATTCTGAAAGAAAAATGAAATTCTGTTTTGTGTCTATCTCCCATAGAAACTCCTCTATTTATTGAGCTCAATGTCAACATCTCCCCAAGTGTGTCATTAATACACCCACCAATCACCAAGACTCATTTCATAACGGAATATCAATGCGGAAAGCTATAAAGCCAGTGATTTGTACAGAAAGTTAATTTCTATTTCTTTGCAGAATTCTTACGAGCAAAATTTGTTCAAAACAGCAAGTGCGAAATCGTTCCAATCTTTAAGATCTTCCCTCTCGGTCTACTGGCTGCATAGAGCAATAATATTCTTGTTTGCTTAGCCGGCATGAGCCTCTACAAATATCGGACATTGAAACGCCCGTAATGATATCTCTTGCTTCTCAGAACATTCATCTGGGTTAAGGAAAAATTCAAACAGATTTAGTGAAAGCAAGACTTTGTGGAACGGAACTTGCCAAGGTTTGTGTCAGAGAATTTCACTTCATTAGCGAAATTCAAATATTGTCGGTATAGTTGGGGGCTGGCTTGATCTTTTTTCATCTCCTTTTCTTCATTAATTTTTACATTGAAGTGGGATAAAGATTAATTTTGAGGATTTAAGGCAATTAGAAGCTATTTATACGCAAACATGCTTGCTTGTGATTGTGCGAGTGCACATCGCTTGTAGGGGCCTAATGTACACAAATCATAGCCAAAATGTGGTAAAAAGAGAAAAGCTGTATGCAGCGAAGCCTCCAGTAAGCACAGTAAAATACAGAAACGATACAAGAACTCGCAGAGGAAGAAAAAAGAGAACTCAAACTTTCGGTACATTAACTTCTTCAGGAAAAAAAAAATGAACAGGATTTTAAAAAAAATAAACAAATAAATATATCGTAGAACGTTTAACACATGCGGGTACCTAACGTCTGCGCATTCCAAACATGGATTCTCGGAGCGGAAGTTCGTCCGCTTATTTTTGCCAAATTTTGATTTTTCTTCAAGCCTTGCTGCCACTCCCATAGATTTTCTGTTTTTTCTTCTATTTTCTTTTTATTATGTATAATAATTTGTTTTGAAGACATGTTTGTTTTGGTATTTGTATTGACTACAACTACCGATTTTTCATTGATTTCGTTTTTTTCCGCTTGCACCACCTGGTCCTTAAATAAATGGAACAGCAAGATTAGCATGAAGTTGTTGTTGTTTTTTTTACCATGAGTAGATAATTTTAAAGAGCCTGAAAAATCTGAAATGGATTTATTACGCACTATTGATGTGTTTAGGACCTAGGAACCTGAAGTTTTGAAATTTTCTAAAAGGTCGTTTCCACAGAACTCCACCAGGCATTGAAATGGAAATTCAAGTATATGTATTACGGATCTGAAGGAGGACCTAATGGAGAAACGCACCGGATTTTTAATAACTTCATATCAGTAATTCTCAGAACCAACCACCCATGCATTTTAAACAGTCCCTGCTTGGGCGTCCTTCTCGTGGAGAGACCTCTCTATTGACTCATTCGAGAACTGTTTGTGTACAAGGTCTTTTAGATTGCCAATTCCACTTTCAAGAGTGTCATCTGAGTAAGCAAGGAGTGGGCCCACAAGAAGCTCACGAATAGAGCCCATCACAACAGTCTCGTCCTTTGGAAGTTCTGAGTCAATATTTTAACTGGGTCGCTCATCCGGTCCTCCATCTGAAAAAGGCTGTTTTCTTACTGGTTGCGTGTATGTATGTGTCTGTGTGTGTGTGGGTGGGTGGGTATGTCTTTTTCTGTCTTATCCAATTTCTGTTTTCTTTGTATTTCAGCGGTAATTTTCTTCTTCTTTTCTGAAATTTCGTTATTTAGAATCTTCTGGAATGGCTTTGTACCGGGTGAAGAAATGGCCGAACAATTTCATTCGCTGGAAAGTGATTGATTTTATTTCTTTTCGGTTCCAGTTCTCATTCAGAGCAATTTCACTTCTACAAATATTTACTCTGTTAGATCGAGCATTTCCTTAGCCTCAGTTATGGCTCACGCGTGCATAAAAAGACGAGCGAACTCACCTACATAGTGTCGTGCAGAGTGGCGGAATGAGCTCTCCATCCGTCCTTTTTAGGGCAGGGATCGCGATTCCAGAAAAAACGAGTTTACTGATTTGGAAATGTTGTACAGGAGGGTAAACACGAAGAACGTATGATGGAGAGGTAAACAAGGTTTAGTGTAAATAACACGTCAATACTTTTGTCGTACATCTTCATACCTCTTTGAAAGCACTCACAGACAAACAAACAGACCGACGGCCGTACATAAACATCCACGGGAACGTTGATCCTATCTCAAAAATACAATTCCAAATATTGCCCCAGACAGGGGTCATGTCCATGGAACGTTCCCCCTGGAATATTTTTTTTTCTTGGTCTTAATTTAGTCACACAAATACGCAAGGAAAAAACGTCAAAACATGATTAATCACTTAAACACGGCGATCTATCTGTCAATACAATCAACCCTCTGGACATTTTTTACCACACTTTACCATCATCTTCTCGTTTCGTCAAACAAGATGAAATGCGAAATGTGCAACATGTTTCGAAACATTGTCCCACCTGGGGTTGCCCTTTCGGCAGTTATTTTGTGCAGGTTTTGCTCCTGTCTCAGAAAGGCCTTTTTTTCTTCATTCAGATACTTTCGTTTCGTCAAACAGGGTGAAATTCGAAGTTTACGACGATGAAGATTTTTCAAAACATCCCCTCAACTGTTACTAGGGTTACACTTTCTGAAAATGACTATTTTCTGCAGTGACTGCTCTTGTCTCAGAGACATCTTTTTGATTTAACTGCTTTTCACCCTCTTGCTTTTTTTGTTTTTCGTCAAACAGGGTGAAATAGGAAGTTTACGACAATGCTGAGATTTTGAAACATGCCCTCAACTATTATTAGGATTGCACTTTCTGCAAATTACGATTTTCTGCAGTGATTGTTCTCGTCTCAAAAAGGTCTTTTTATATTATTGCTCATCACCCCCTTGCTTTTCTTTCGCCAAACACGGTGAAAGATAACCTTTACGACAAATTATGGTTTCAAGACAGGTATTTACCTGGTTACCTGGTACTGCCTTGGTCGCAGATATTTTGGGCAATGATCGCATTTGTCTCAGCAAAAAGTATTTTGGTAAACATTTCTAGCTTGGCGAAGAAAACAATAACAGGGTTGTCTAGGCAAGGACTTTTTTTTTTTTCGTCTAACATTGAATTGCATCAGTTAAACATAGACAGTGGAGTCTTTTGATTTAGTGTTATTTTCCAGAGCGTAATCGGCCTACGCAAATACAATTTTCTCTGAATCCATTGTATTTTTGTCCTCTTAAAATACAGTCCTTAGAATAAATTTTGTTCATTGCAAAACATGGTCTAGTGGGCGATTCCTGACAGAAAAATGAAGATGGAGACGAAGAATAAGAAAAGGGGAAGAATCTGTTAGTTTATTTATAATTTTCATGTTTCGTGGCCTTAGTTGTTGTGCGTCCCAACTAAATTTTATCGTAGCCTGCATAAATATCAGATGGTATGGACATGTGACACGAGCAGATGGGCTCTCTAAGACCATACTACAAGCAACAGTGCAGGGGAAGAGAAGACGAGGCAGACCGAGGAAGAAATGGGCAGATAACATTGCGGAATGGACCAAGATGAGCTTTCCTGCAACCCAGACGCTCGCCCACAACCGCCACAAATGGATCCAGCTGGTGCAGCGTTCATCACTGCAGCGCCCCTACCAACCCGGCGGGTTATGGGATCAGTGACCAGTGACCAGTGACATAAATATCATTATTTTTGCACAACTGAGAAATTCGACATTAAACTTTTTGCGGCTTGAGTCTTATATTATGACAAGGAGTTTGAATAGATCGGAACTGTGAAACAGCTTGATAAATGCCACAACACATTTTTAACAAGTTCTAAAGTGTGGCATTTGTTATATCTCTTCTACAAACTAAAAGATCTCCAGTTTTTTCAGAAAGTGGAGCTAGAACAAACAAGAACTAAGGTCGCCAAGTGTGTATTCTTTGCGAGATTGTCACTTCGGATTCCAATGCTTAAGGCGGGACGGGCATTAGCCGATTTTGATCTGTCGGTTAATCGAATGGTGGCGTCGCCACACTGACCTTTCAGTGAGACCCGACAAGCTGGCTGGTGCGCAAGGCCTCATTGAAACTCATTTTTCGCTATTATGAACAGGTTGTGACAAACAGGTACTGGTA
>OZ007576.1:32512669-32650169 GCA_963931925.1 Onchidella celtica | reverse complement strand
AATAATTCTAATAATGATCTAACAATGTCCAAATACTGAAAGATACAGAAGATCGTTTTTCGCCCTCCGCGATTCACCTTAACAAGACATTATAGCTAGATGTGTGCCATATATTAAGAAGGTTCCTTACCATGTCACTTCCTGTATGCCTGTCAATATGTTTAGTGATTTGTGATACACAATATGTATTGATGTAATGATGCTTCAGCTGTGTGTACCATGTGTGCCTACTCTTAAACGCTCTGTGAAAGAGAATTTCCCTCATGGGATAATGAAGTGACTTTTATGATAAATCATTGTTTTTTTAAATCGGATATTTACTAATTGTGCGTTAAACGGCAATTATTGCGTCATCAATTTCTGTGCTCTACGACCTGTTATGAAATATTCACATTCCCAGAAACCTGTTCACATAATGTATTATGGCCTGCGTCATCATCATAAAAATGTGTGGAACTCGACCAGTGTGACGAGTGCGTTATCAATCAATCACCCGTCACTATCAAGACATTGCAAGAGGTAAAAGAAAAATGTAGAAAGTACGAAAAAAAAATATGGCAAAAACTATTCAAGACAGTGAGTCCCAGCATAACCTGGGTATACATTGGGTTACATGCAGAAAGTTTCATGGCGTTTCTGAATGAAAATGAGGTGCTAATTCTAAATCCGATAGATGTTAAAAACAAAAGGTTTGAGTGTTTTTCAATAAATGACGAAATCCAAGACGGCCGCAATTGACCACCTATATCAGTAAAATATATTATCCTAAAGGGAGGTTGAGATATCCTTACATAGAAGCCAAATTCGGAGAACGAAAAACAAAATATGATTAAATCTGGTCACTTGGTCTTACTATACTTCTTCTTCTTCTTCTTCTTCTTCAGCGTTCCAAGTCATGCTTTTAGTTTAGTGTGGGCCAGGAACTGGGTAGTCAGGTGAAGGTCTGCCTCACTGCCCCATAGCTTGGTGTGTAGGTCCGTGGGTCTAGGCCAATAGTTTTGTCGTTCCGTCCTGTGGAGTGGACAGTCCTGGAGGACATGCTCTGGAATCTCAGGGCCGGCTCCGCATGGACACCGATTTGTCTGCGACAAGCCTATTCTGTGGGCATGGTGGTTGAGGCCACAGTGTCCTGTCCGGAGGCGGAATATCTGCACCTGCTCTTTCCTTTCAAGGTGTCTGATAGGGTCCTTCCTATGATCATACTCTGGGAACCTGTCTCTCCACTCCTGACTAATCTTATGTTTAAGGATCTACTATACAAAAATAAGAAAATCATAATGCATTGAAAACATCTTATCATATAATATAAAAAAAAAAAGTGGCGGGAGTGATTAATTGTGGTGCAATGTTGGCCATTTTTTTTCTTTGCTCAATGCTACAGCCTAAATGACAATTTCAAAAATTATAAAATTAATGTTTTCAAGTGTCAACGAATCTAACCCAATCGCTTTTGTATCTACGTATTGTGTTTATTCAAGTTTCAGGCAATTTTGTTGTTGTTGTTGTTGTTTTTAAATTAAATCGTAAAACTGTAAAATACAATGATCTGTTTTTGTGCTCCCATTGATGAGCCCACAGCACGGGAAGACGTTCAGTTTGATACCTAGTGCCTTTCCGTGCATGAGTTCTGAATCAAGTCTGTAGACTATTATGGGAAATTATTTAGATCAGAAATGGAGAGAAAAGGGTTGCAACACAAGTTTATCCCGGCTAATGCTGGGCATTTCTTCTAGTTTGCTAAAAAATAAAAAAGGGAAGAAAGGAATGAAAGAATATTAAGAAAGTAAATAATACAGCATGATTAAGATACACCTTTTTCCATCACAAAAGTGTTACTTCTGAACTAATCGTTTAAACGGGCTCCTGTTAATATGAAACGTTCGGTTCGCGAATGCGTGGACGTGTGTAAATATTATGAGAAATTTGATAGTCATTATTTTCACAGTGTGATATATAACTTTGCACTAAGTGATTCAAACTTTAACCCAGTTGAATCCATTGTATTATCTTTTACCTGGCATGTTCAACTTTGTCTCCAATTACAAAATATCTTACTTTTTTTCGTTCTTCTGTTGTTGTTTTTCTATTTTTTATTTTCAAAACCACAGCATTAACAACGAAGCAGTTCACGCTTTTGTACCCCCCCCCCCCCTCGTCCGGCAAAAAGAAAGCTCCAACTTGAAAAAAAAAAAATCAGAGAACTCAGCTTATGTATGCACTAATTGTATCTTTTTGTATATTTTTAAAGGTTTTTTTAACTCAAGAAATGTTTCTTTTGTACCTGGATAACTGATATGTTAATGTGTTTATAATGAAAATATTTCGAATTATGTTACGTAACTTTCACGGATTTACCTGCCCCTTTCTCTTGAGTTGATTCCCTTGGCGAGATAGTTATTTTTAGTCATGGCCTCTTCAGTGAAT
This sequence comes from Onchidella celtica, assembly GCA_963931925.1. Taxonomy (NCBI): domain Eukaryota; kingdom Metazoa; phylum Mollusca; class Gastropoda; order Systellommatophora; family Onchidiidae; genus Onchidella; species Onchidella celtica. The sequence continues at coordinate 32,647,745 of OZ007576.1, read as the reverse complement.
ACGATATACAGTACCACTACATAAGTCTAGAGCCTGCAGCTGTCACTCAGACATGCAAGGAAAATGAAAAACAAGCAGTTATGAAATGGTAGAAACTCCTATCTCTTTTTTCTATCCTTTCTTGACTTATGCCGCCTACTTTGAAGCTAGTAAAGGTGTAAAAAACAACAACAACACGTACTTGGGAAGTAATAGGGGAATGGATGGATGGGGAACAGGCGGCAATCTGTGCAGTTCTTAAGAACTATGTGTACGTTTCATTATCTTAGTGTTTCCGAACAAGTTCACAGACATGGAAAGCTCTATTAAAGTTTGTCGTGTCTTCATTTAAGTTTATCGTACATACGTTTTATTTTCTTTGTGTTCCCGAAAAAAACGTCACAGCGATCGAAAGTTTACGCCCTTTCTAAGTTTGTCATGTCTTCATTTAAGTTTAATGCACATAGCCACTCCTGCATGCAGTGTTCCATCTAAACTCTGCACGTGTGCGCAGGCACGCGAGTTTTGCCACCAGCGCCACAAAGGAATAATAATATTTATGTGCACACAAGGTTAGTTATCTGCAAATATATAGTCATTAATAATTATACTTCCCGATAATAATCTTTCAGCTAACTGTTTTCTGTTAATACTTACAATGCTACATTTCCCAAATGGCCAATCTTCTGTTTTATTTAAACATGCCAATACAATTTTATTAGCCATGAGCGACAAGCTGTGCCAAATTCATCATGAAACAATTTCAAGTTTACATTTGCACCTGAAAGCATTCAGTGCTTTTGTCGCTGGAAAACAATTTGCACAGATGTTTGCCCACACTGGCTAATTTGTGTTTTTTAGGGAAACATTATAAGATAAGGTAAGCTAAGTTAAGAATCAGTTTCTCATCCCACGAGGTAAATTCTCTTTCACAGAGCATGTAAGAACACATGCATGGTGCACACGAACATATTATAACTCAATAAATTCAATAACAGTCATATTACATTAAGTAACAGTGCAAAACCTAGGGAAATATGGCACACATCCAGCTGTAATGTTTTGTTGAGGCGAATTGCGGAGGGCAAAAACCATCTTCTGTATCTTTACCCGCAGGGCTCCATAAATATAGTCATGTTGTCTGTTGTTGTCTTTGTTGTTTCTGGTGTTGTTTGCAATCTTGCACTTAGCCCTGCTGGAACCGATCACCTATCTGTGTCCATGTCTAATTTCCACCACTGATAATTATTTCCAAGTTTATTACTTCAATGAGGTTTACGATGAAGAAAACTTCACCTCTCACCTGTATTGAAGATTGTGAAATAGTAAAAAAAAAAAAAAAAATGCATTTCCAACACAAGGCTCATTATCTTGTGCTCGCAGGTAATTTGTTTTTTTTTGTTTTTTTGCTATCTTTTTTTTTTCTTCTCATGTTTATCATTTTAAGCCCCCTAACAGCGTTATGCCATATATCAAACATTATCAATCAAGCGCCTGTCAATAATCTGATGTGTAATGTTGACGTTACAAATTATCTCCCACTCGCTAGGTTAATAAGTTTAATAGGTTTAACAAGTTTATTTAAATATTGCTGGGTATAAATTGCACATCAGAGGCGCATTCATATTATCTCGCAGATGGAGAGAAAATCAGCATGACGCTTGCATTGATTAATCTGTACATTTCATAGTACTGAACAGTACAAAAGTGTATGTTTAATGATATTTTCACTTACTTAAGAAGATCAAGAAAATGGAATGTTTGACCATATGATTAATTTAAATTACGAACACCTGGAATTGGGCCAGAATAATCTTCGTAATTCCACGATTTCTTTGATGATAAACGTTTGTCCAGTGATTGTTTGTAATATCGCTTGTTGAAATGAGTTGTCAAATGCAATGTAGTGATCCGTCATGGATGAGAGACAAAAATAAAATAATGTTCTTCAAAACATTAGTTGGTTTTTTTACTCACGATCTAATGCTATTTAGTGAATGGGTGCAATGATTCAGTCCCACCACCAAAAAAAAGTCCTAATTGCCGTAATGTTTAAATCTGAACATTTTTTTTTTCCGAAAAGTTAAACATCTCAGAGGGAAACTGAAGACGACCATTTTTTTGGGGGGTTGATTAAAAAATGCTAATTAGCACAGCGATTGCTCTGGACCCTAAAGAAAATCATTTTTATAGATTTCTTTAATGATCATAGAGTATTTACTTGTTTACAGTTGGAGGACTGTTATTCAAATCTCCTATCTCGTTTGCCTACGACAAGCTTGTCTAGCGCCCGGCCCACAGGCAACATTACAGTGGGGAACGACGACGACTTTTATTTGGGCCGGCCAATTTATACAAGCCTCCTTTGTTTGTGTGTTTGGTTGTCTTTTGTATTGACAAACCGTCTAATGTCTCTTAAAAGATCTTTAAAATAGTCTAGTCCACCAAACTCATCTAGTCGTAAAAATATTTCAAAAGCTGAGATTGAATGGCCCTCGATGGCACTAAAATTTTGCATCTTTGGGTCACATTAAAACTGACGATAACATTAATACATAGCATTAATACAGCGGGCCGTCCCGTTAATGAGCAACGTCTAAGAGCTTTACAACATTATTTTATTTAAGGTTTATTTATTTTAGGAGGATGACTGCCCTTAGCATTTACACCTGGCTTTCATGGTTGTTTGTTTGTCTTTTCTTGTGTGGCTTTTTGGTTTTTTTCTTTCTTTTTTTTCCCTTCTTCCACGACGCCTTCTGCTTCTTCTTCCCCTTCTTCTTCTACCTCTTCATCTTTTTCAATACCCACCTACAACATTTATTTCATACCTGTGCTGAATCGCAATCACGCACACACACACACACACACACACATACACACACACACACACACACACGCATACGTAAATTTATTTCATAAATCTAACAGAAAAAACAAATATATTCATGAATATTCAGAGTGTATCATGAAATTTAAGACTGGATCCGATACGTTGAATGTATTGATATGCTTCACTTACGGGTCGATCATCCTGATTTCAAATTTCTTGCGATGCCCTGCCACCATTTTGAATAAAAATAATTTCAAAATTTATAGCTGAAACGCAAGCGTGTGGTTTTTTTTTTTTACGACAAGGGAAACAATCCTCTGTTATTGGCACGCTCCACGTACGTCACCCAGATCTGTGACGCACCCGTTATGCCACGTTCCCCCGCTATTTATTTACCGAGCAGAAATAATTTTAAAATTGGTTGGGGAAACTCAAGTTTGGCGACGTCAAAGGGAAACAACCCTCTAATATTGGTATGCTTAATTTACGTCACTTACTGTATGGTGTATCCCGTCATGCAATGTTCCCCCATCATCCCCCCCCCCACCCCACCACCACCACCACCCGCCATTCTGAATGCAAATAATTTCATCAATTTCTAAGAAAGAAGAGGTCTGTGACGCCATAGGAAACCAACCCTTTCTTTGGTCTTCCCCGTTTACGTCATCGAACCCCCCGCAGCCAATAAGGTTCGCGTACGTTTTGACATGAGGAGAAGTGAATGCTATTATATAAAATAATTGAGTATTTAATTACACGGCTTAGATTTTTACATTAAACGAGACCTTAGTTCTTGTTTGTTCTATCTCTATTTTCTGGAAAAACTGGAGATTTTTTAGTATGTAGAAGAGCTATAACAAATGCACACTTTGGCACTTATCTAAAATGCCCTGTGGCACTTATCAAGTTGTTTCACAGTTCCCATTTATTATATCTCATCATAATAACTAAAGTCTCAAACGCTTGCCGTCAAATTTCTCAGTTGCGCAAAACGTGGAATTGGAACAAACAAGACCTATGGTCTCGTAAAGTGTATCTCACACACAAGTGGGGGGCTGTATCAAGGCAGTCAGTTTTCTGCCTAAAGAAAAGGAGATGATCTCACTGTAGATACTTCACAGCTGTTCCTACTTTCAGTAATATCACGGTCTTCAGTCTGTTTTCTCAGATGTTACCAATATAAATGTAAGAGAATCTGGCCGTTGTATTACGAGACGTGAAAATATCGTACTCATCCGTGTAAATCGTTTTAATCATTAACTTATCAAGGCGATTTCTAATGTCTTTCGCCCTGTTTACCCTGGGCAAGTTTTTGCAAAGCAATTTTTTGAGTGGATCTGGCTAAATCGGTCTTCACCCCTTGAATGCTAAAAGCGTATTAACACTGAATAATCATTTGCATGTCGGCGATGAAAATGTCCAAATATAATTACAAATTTTTAGACATTTGATACATTCTACGTCAAACGTTTCCTTTTACCTTTACGAGTAGACAAAATAATCAAATTCAAAAGTACCAAAGACTGTAAAAATCATAGCAGCACTGGCGTGGTATTGAATGGGTTAAGGTGAATGTTTTATTAAGCGACTTCAAGCAAAATATTTTAAGTGCAACTCAATGCACAAAAATGGCTCATTTTCATGTTATAAGCAAATCTCAAATTCAATAGAAAAGTCGATGTAGGAGCTCTTAAAGTACTTACTTTGTTATGTTTTTCTTTTTCTTTACACAATTGCTCTTCACAAAATAACCTCTCAAAGAAGTAAAGAAAAAGCGAGCTCGCTATTTAAATAGCCCGATAATTCCGTTTCGTCACTGGGAATGCTACGTTCTATTCTGGTCACATTGATTTACAAGTCTTACACATGCACACATACACGAGCACACATATAATAATATATGCAAGAAAAAAAAAAAGGTCAATCAAATACACTTTTTTAATCTGGCAGGATCATGTTAATACGGGTAACTGTGATGATGGCTCCATGAAATCAAGCACACATGCTCGTTAAAGCAATCATATTTTAGCAAATGCTCACATCTCACCTGCTAGCTGCACACCATTCCACTTGCACTAACTTACGAACACACAATATACACATGCAATAATACTATTCCCTGAAAGGATCATGTTTAATTTATGACACCACTCCCCCCCCCCTCCCCCCACCCCACCCCTTTCTTTTTTCTCTTCGCCTCTGAAAAGCCATAACAAATTAGCAGTGTTTTCTTACCTTACGACCTCGCAAAAGAAAACGAGTTAAAAGATCAACATAGACACACTGAAGGCGCCAGAGCGTTCATTTTTTGGCAAAAACTGGGACGTGAAAGTGTGTTGTTTTTTCATCGTTATAAAAACTAGCACAAGAAGCTGAATCTAAGTTACAAAGTTTCCAAATTTCCCACACGACCTGGCTGTTTAACGTTTTCTTATCTGGCTCCACTAACGCAAACCAAGACTTAGTTGTGTTTTTTTTTTGGTTGGGTCTGTTTTTTTCTTTTAGTATTGTTGTCACAATATTCAAGGTAGACTGATTTTTTATTATTTCAGCTGCGTCATCTCCAATCTGAATAATGCTGACGTTAGTGAATAATATACGTAAGCAACGTAGTTAAAGTATTTCTGAATCTATGTGTTATTAACTAAAGTGAACTCATCTTTGTAAGAAATAAGCTTTTTTCTCTACAGGAAAAGAAGCGGCACTGACCCAGTAACTGACATTCATTAATCACCAATTATTAATATATTATTATGTTCTATGATAATATTATTATTATTATTATGATCATCATCTTCATCCTTATTGTATTAACGCTAAATAGTATTCAGGTACTTAACTCCATCACGAATAATTCAAATTAGCTCCTACTTGTCCTATATCATTTCCTTCCTCTTATTTGTCCTTATATAAACACAGCTATAACACCGTGAGTCTAGCCTTTATTTTTTGAGACAACCAAACTTCACTACGTCTTCTGCGAACATTGAAAGAAAGGCTGGAAGACGTGCAATAATTGAAATCAAGTTTATTCAAGAACTTGCTGTGAAAAGTCTAACTGGCATTATTTGCTGTTGTTTTTAAATACCTAATCCAATGGTGTGAAATGAGTAGCAATGAAAAGTACTGGTCTAGCAGCTACTGGTCTAGCAGCTATGAAGCTAGCAGCTATGAAAAAAAAATTTTTTTTGTTTGTTTTTGTCTAACCGTTCTTCCTCCATGTTTTATATTGATTTCAACACCACAATACAACTTAAGTTCTCGTTTGTTCCACTCCACTCTTTGCACAACTGAGAAATTCCACATGAAATGTTTGCGGCTTAAGTATTATGGATGAGGAGTTAGACTAAATCGAAACTGTGAAACAGCTTGATGAGTGCCAAAAAGCGTTTTAAACAAGTGTCAAAGTGTGTGTGCATTAGTTATACCTTTTCTACGAACTAAAAGATCTCCAGTTTTTTTTTTCAGAAAATGGAGATGGCACAAACAACAACTAAGTTCGCCAAGAATCATTTCCATCCCACATGTTATGTATACCTTACTGGGCGGGGGAGAGCAGTTTTTTTCTTATACTATTCTTCATTTCATGCTGTCACTCGAGGACTTCTCTTTTTTTTTTTTCTGAGCAACACTTTTGCTGAAGGCCTTCTCTTTTTTTTTTTTCTGAGCAACACTTTAGCTGAAGGCCTTCTCTTTTTTTTTTTTCTGAGCAACACTTTAGCTGAAGGCCTTCTCTTTTTTTTTTTTCTGAGCAACACTTTAGCTGAAGGCCTTCTCTTTTTTTTTTTTCTGAGCAACACTTTAGCTGAAGGCCTTCTCTTTTTTTTTTTTCGACTTTATTGAAATAAGGAAGGACTATATACCATGTGACTCCATTTCCTTCACTACATATTTATATGACATAAACATTGCTGTAATGCTCTTAAGACACTCGAGACAGAGATAATTATACTTCACCATCAACAACTCTTGTAAAGAACCGTGTCAAGGAAATCATTATCGAAGTCTTTAATATAAACATGAGGATGTCGCGAGTTAACCTAGTTTGTGCAAGATGTGCGATTATAGAATTATAGAAGTGCTACTGCTTCTCAGCTTTGACAATTTATTATCTTAACCATGGTGAATCAGTGTAAATACAAAAAGTATTTAATACTGTCACTAAATTGGGATTGCACTTTTAATCTAATTATTGCGGTACATTACGGTAAATAGAGGAAATTCTAATTTCCAAGATGAGTCAAGACATTTACTTAAGTATTATGGATGAGGAGTTAGACTAAATCGAAACTGAAACAGTTTGAGGAGTACCACAAAGCGTTTTAAACAAGTGTCAAAGTGTGTGCATCTTCAAACTCTTCAATTTTCAGATTTGTATAACTCATCGGTAAACAAGCTCTCGTCAATCTACCTAGGATAGTAGAAACCATTGCAAAGTTTCCAGCGAGCCAGAACTTGGTGCTGACTGATGGTAAGGCCTATCAAATCATTAGTAACACAAGAGATCTGGTACCGCTGAGAGGTGCTGGGGCCCTGATTTCCCTGTTAGCCAGTGATGAAAGGAGAAGCGGTGCGTTGATGGGTTGGCTACTAGGATTTCATTACTTACGTCATGCCAGTAATTGAACCTGTAGAGAAATTTATCTTTGCGAAAATGGACCTAGTTATTGGCAAATCCGATAGTGGGGATTGTGATGTAGTGGGACCAAAGGCCGGTTAATTGACGGATGATGTCGTTATTTTCTTTTCCATTATTTTTCGTTACGGAAGAAGTTCAGGCAATCAGAGAAATAGATACCGGAAACTCAGAGGGCAGAGAAGTCAACAACGTTGCTGTTAATACTGCTATGCCGTGGTTTAGTCTAACATTGGAGTCATAGTATGGGGATTTTGTTTTGCATTTGAAAGTCGGTCAGTTTCTGTACTACTCCTTTGGTAAATTAATGCAACCTCTTAAAGATGTGGGAAACAAAAAAGGAGAGAAGAAAAAGAAGGAAGGAAGGCTGGTACTGAGTCAAGTCAGTTTTTGCGTCTGTTTGGACTTAGTGCCCGAGGGCTGCCTCTCTGCCAACTGTCTCTTTGACCGTTTTGACGAGCCTTAATTAGTAAGACAGACGTGATTCAGTATCCCCAGTGTGCGAAGTCCGTTTTAACCCCATAGTTCACTTCTTACACTAAAACCGAGACAGAACAGACGTGGTTCAGTTCGCCATGAGCTTCAGGCTTGAAGATATTTAAGGTGCTTGTGCTGCATTTCAGACAAACTCCTGTGTTCAAGGTGTCTGATTTTCAGTGGGCCTGATACTCTCACCAACTTCATTTCCCATTATTAGCAATGCCGACACAATAGCCCAGTTGTCAGAGCGGTTAACCCGGATGCAAATGGTTCAAGGTTCTTTATCTTCCGTTCTCCACCTTTATTTGTCCTGCTAAGTCCCCCAATCTTTGTCTGTCCAGCTGCACCCCACCCCCACAAGTTCCATACCGCTGTTCTACTTTATACCCTTCCCCCTCCGCCACCTCCACCTCTGCCCCACTGAACTCCTCTTGGCAACAGTAGAATTGTCTGTCTGCACGCATAAAACTCCAGGGAACTTGGAAGTGGGAGGACTGAAGTGAAGAAGAAGATAAAACAGACCCAAGAACATAGTTCCTCATTTGTATCTACCCCTCTCAACTTCCAGAAACTGCACGTCTGTGCTAAGCGGGGATCACGAAGAACTCCCAACTGTGAGAGCCAGTGAAAACAACCCGTCTTTTCTGTTTTCTCCATCAAAATACCAAAGGGGATCCTTTTCGACCACTTGCATAGTAATCGACAACACGGCTGCATTACAAAGAAGGAATAGAAAATAGAAAAAAAAAAACACAACCATTTTGTTCTCCCCTGGTTGCCACTCGTGTGTGCCGCGCTCCAATGTCCTCATTTTGGAAAAAAGCAGGAGACCCTCACCGAAAATCAGGGATCGATAGATCGATACAAAAGAACATCTATTTTATCTTTATCACGATCTTCATTCCCCATCTTCAGAAAATCGCCCGAAGAGAGCCTATAGACCCCCAGACTGTACGCTGGATAAGTGGGACCGAGGTCCTTCTTTCCATTTCCGTGCGAGACGTGAGGCAAACAGACAAGAATTGAGTACTTTGTTGGACCCCATCTTAACATTGTCGAAACACACTCGGCATTTGATCCGGCACTATGTTATCAAAGAACAGTTTCTTTTCCAGAAAATCAGAAAAGTGCAATCTTTCTCTCTCTCCAAGTCTTTTCAATTCGGCTACGTTCATCTTTAAGCTGACTGCCGTCTTTCTCATCTTTCCTATCATTTTTTAAAGTTTTTCCCATCAAAATTTCACGCCACTAAATTGGGAGTTTCAAACTCAGACTGAAATCGTTTCTTTGCCTGAAACGGGGAAAGAACGTGAACAAAGGGTAATCTTTTCTCAATTTCATATTATTCGTTGTTGATGATTGTCACGAGCAGAGTTAGGGTCTTGGGGATGTCACGACTGCACGAGAGGCAGCTAACTCACACTCGGACACAACCACACAAGAAAAGTACTAAATAACTAGAGCGTATATATGTCAGGCCGGTCAGGCCATAGTTTACATAAATATTAATAACAAAACAAAAGACAATAGAGGTATATATTCAAACCAAAACTCTAATTAATAACTTAACCAATGATATTCATGTAACTATGGAGGTACTGCAATCAATAGCAAATAGGTATATTATACGAAACTGGATATCAATTTAAAGTGACAGTTGAGTCGCCACTGGCCAGTCGCCAGGCAAACTCTCCATAAATCATATGGGCTTAAATGTTAGGAGAGCCCAGTACGTTCAAAGCCTACAGAAGCACTCTTCGGCTTGTAGGTAATTTAAGCAGTTGCCAAAAGACTATATTTTATGCACAATCACTATTCAATTCATCAACAATGTGCTATATTATTCCAATCATACTATGGCAATAGATCTATCATACAGGACACTCGTGGTCGAGTGCCAGCTGGGGTTTCCTTAGTCTTCCTATGAGGCTGTAGTTCTCTCTCTATCTCCGATCTCTATTATACTTGAATAAATAAGATATATTACCATTGCTCACGCCTACTGAGAGGCGCGAACATCAAAATAGCGCAGCGTGGGCTTTCAAAGGTCAGCCCACTCAGACCTTTCTTTCTAGAGCTCAGTCAGTCCGTTAGCAAGGACTTCTTAGTCTTCAGACCACACAGTTCAGGTACTGGCCAACCGGAGATACTTCACGAAACGATGCTTCTCTCGTCTGTATTCACTAAATCTGAACGTTACACGATGTTATATACTATCTAACTACCCAGCGTGCTAGTCCGCTGGCCCAATTAGTTCAGCTATCTCATAGGTCGAAACCTCCCACCATTTTAACTGTAGTAATACGTCTGCACTATTCTACCAGCCAGTTAACGTGCAAAACTTGTCTAGTCATACTTAACAATGTCAACTGTCCCCACCTTGTTTCACCCCTACTCCATTACTTATTAATCACGAACATTAAAACCGACAAGCGTGACTCTAGCAGTTTAACTTTACATTTATTTACTCACCAACTATAATTTGGCGAGGACCGTTCAAGGCCACCAGCCAATTTCTCATGGCCCTGGTAAACAACAACAACTCACTCTCTGCGTGAGTTTTAACAATATCCGAATCATGACATATCCCCCACCCCAGTTAAAATTTGCAATTTTAACGATATAAATGATTATCGTAAGGGGAAGGCATGAGTCGAGAAATTCCTCGAAAGGTGCACTTAACTAAGAATACTAGGTAATAACTAAGACTAGTACTAAAGTTGAAAAAAACCTACAGGACGGGTATCATTGATGGACAAAACTTCATGAAAATCTTAAGGCTCCGTCCAAAAGTATATATCTCTTTGAGGATTAAATCTTACCTCTAAATACGTAGACATTAACAATCATAACTCTAAAATTTTAGAGTACAACACTGATCCTGTGCGAATGTCATCAGGAATGCATACATACAATGAATAATACTCAAGAAAAGATAACTATAGTAGCATCGATGGCATTAGTGGATCTGGACTCCTGGTCTGCCATGACTTCTCGTCCTCGACCCTGGGCAACAACGTCTGGTGTGGCCAAAATACGGGTCGACGTCAGTAAAATAGCTGTTGGAACAAAGGAAAGCACAGGGGTAGGTGAAAAGTGTTCACAATGGGTGAACAATATGTGATACCATCCCTCGGTCTCAGAATGAGGTGCTAATCCTATCCAACCCCAGTACATATGACAGACCTAAATAGGAGAACAAAATTTCCGGGTCTATCACAACTACAAATTTCGGCATAGTTAAGCTTAATTAACACTAACAGAAGCGTCCTTAAGACAAATTAATCTGATGTTCTCGTTTAAAATCCGCGTAGCCCTCGTCTTGAGGTAAGAATTACATAGCGCTTCTCGCATTTAACACTAAGCTAGATCTCAAATAACATTACAATTAAATCTTTCCAACATCCAATCCGGTATAGATGAGATGCCACGAGGCGATAGCAGTTAATTTAATGCGCCGTTTCCGTACGCAAGCCATGCACACGTCAAGTGTCACAGTCATCTCGGTAATATAGTCATAATCGGTTCAATTCAATATCCATATCGGGTATGTTCTTAGGTAACTCATCCACTGGCCACATGGATAGTCACAATCATAATCGGTTATTCATACAGAGCGATCTGAAGGTCGTGAGTTCGATCCTCACCCGGGTGTCCCCTCCAGATGTCACGAGCAGAGTTAGGGTCTTGGGGATGTCACGACTGCACGAGAGGCAGCTAACTCACACTCGGACACAACCACACAAGAAAAGTACTAAATAACTAGAGCGTATATATGTCAGGCCGGTCAGGCCATAGTTTACATAAATATTAATAACAAAACAAAAGACAATAGAGGTATATATTCAAACCAAAACTCTAATTAATAACTTAACCAATGATATTCATGTAACTATGGAGGTACTGCAATCAATAGTAAATAGGTATATTATACGAAACTGGATATCAATTTAAAGTGACAGTTGAGTCGCCACTGGCCAGTCGCCAGGCAAACTCTCCATAAATCATATGGGCTTAAATGTTAGGAGAGCCCAGTACGTTCAAAGCCTACAGAAGCACTCTTCGGCTTGTAGGTAATTTAAGCAGTTGCCAAAAGACTATATTTTATGCACAATCACTATTCAATTCATCAACAATGTGCTATATTATTCCAATCATACTATGGCAATAGATCTATCATACAGGACACTCGTGGTCGAGTGCCAGCTGGGGTTTCCTTAGTCTTCCTATGAGGCTGTAGTTCTCTCTCTATCTCCGATCTCTATTATACTTGAATAAATAAGATATATTACCATTGCTCACGCCTACTGAGAGGCGCGAACATCAAAATAGCGCAGCGTGGGCTTTCAAAGGTCAGCCCACTCAGACCTTTCTTTCTAGAGCTCAGTCAGTCCGTTAGCAAGGACTTCTTAGTCTTCAGACCACACAGTTCAGGTACTGGCCAACCGGAGATACTTCACGAAACGATGCTTCTCTCGTCTGTATTCACTAAATCTGAACGTTACACGATGTTATATACTATCTAACTACCCAGCGTGCTAGTCCGCTGGCCCAATTAGTTCAGCTATCTCATAGGTCGAAACCTCCCACCATTTTAACTGTAGTAATACGTCTGCACTATTCTACCAGCCAGTTAACGTGCAAAACTTGTCTAGTCATACTTAACAATGTCAACTGTCCCCACCTTGTTTCACCCCTACTCCATTACTTATTAATCACGAACATTAAAACCGACAAGCGTGACTCTAGCAGTTTAACTTTACATTTATTTACTCACCAACTATAATTTGGCGAGGACCGTTCAAGGCCACCAGCCAATTTCTCATGGCCCTGGTAAACAACAACAACTCACTCTCTGCGTGAGTTTTAACAATATCCGAATCATGACAATGATTATCTATCATTTCTGTTTTCTCATTATTTTCATTTTTCTTAAAGTACGAGCTCCAATTTTACGCCAAGAAAAAGGACTAGACGCTTAAAGACTGTTCTTGCCTGAATTTTTTTTCAAAGAAAGGAAAAGGTTGTTTTCCGTGGAGGGGGCAGTGGGGAGATCCCATTACTGACCTGTGTCGGTCAGTAATTTTGCTATTATTTTGTCTTACTTTAAAACAGAATAAAAATAAAATTACGCAAGAAAATTGAAAGTCACCAGCGAATTGAATGAGATTTCAAAACATATAATCTCGTCTGTATGGTCAAAGACAGTTTCGAGAAAAACTGGTCAGATCTTGAGGTAATTTACAGGTACACAAACATTGTGGCGCTGAGTTCAAGGGCGGGTTAGATAAAGTCCAAACATTATGAGAATTAGCGGCCCACAATGTAATGTTATAGTGCAAACGTTTAGAACAGTAAATGTCTGACTTCAGAAAATGCTCAGATCTTGAGAACAGAATAATGAATGACACATAAATCTGCTCCTTGCCATTACAGCACAGTAATGCCCCACCCCGTCTCTTTTAAATTCCTATTCAATTAAAAGACTATCTGCACAAAATAGGATGGGTGGATGGGGGGAATTATGATATGCTTTTGAAAATTTCCCCGACCATGATGTGTGTGGCCCTTACAACCAGAGAAGAACAAGTTTTGCAAGAGTAAGACCACAGATAATCTTCAGTGTAAAACACATAGCGCGCTGGGTAAAAGTCTGTCCTGCATCGGTTTTGTGAACTACGGAATTGAATGGGCCCTGGCACACTAGTGAGACTGAAACAAGTCTGTCTCGGTAGTGGATTCAAAGGAAGTTCAGCCGTGAGTGGGCTACCAGGCAAATGTTAATTTAGCCGACAACAATCAGTACGATGCCGCTCATAGGTAGGCTTGGCAAAGATAGGTGCCTGAGATCTGAAGGTCCCGATGCACCTCTCAAAGTACTACAAAGGGCGGGGGTGTGCAAAGGCTAGTGGCGCACTGAGACAAAAGTTTTGTGTCCGTTTTGACCTAGTGCGCAAGGCCTCTCTTTCCGGCCAGCTGAGTCAGAACAGTTTTGACGCGCCAGAACAGGTGAGGGTCACTGCTTTGGTCTCTCCAGTGCGCTAGATCCCGTTTAAGCCCATAGTCCGCATTTCGCACCGAAGCCAAGCGCGCATTGAGGTTCAATGAGATCCCAACTAGTCGGTTAGTGCACGAGGTCTCACTGAAACTCAATACCATAAGATCACCATCCAATTCTTCAGCAGATAAAAAATTGGCTGGTGCGCGGCCGGGCCAAAAACCGAGACGAAATAGACTCCAGTCATCGCGCCACCAGCCGCTGGCGATATGCATGCAGTCCTCTGCAGGGCGGATTCAGGCAAGCTCTCGGGCCGGTCAAAACGAATTTCATGTGCAGGCTGCATGCTGTCTGATGCCTGAATCTATAGGACAATCTCAGATCTTCGCTAATGAAATCTGTCCTCGAACTCAAATTGAATAATCGCACTCCTCCCACCTTCTCATTGAAAATGCATGGAGATGAAATCTTGTTAGTTTTAAAATAACATTGGTCTAGGGATTCAATTCGCTTGTGCTGTTGGCTTGATTTATTTTTATCCACACAGAATACGAAAGAGATTGAGAAAGTTGGACGCGAACAAGAAAAAGGAAAATGGGCGAGGTGGGGGGGGGGGGGGGAGGAAGAGAGAGAGAGATTGGGAATAATGAACGCCAAAGTAAAAAAACAACAACAACAACAAAATGTCTGGATATATGAAAAAAGAAGCCTGCATCTATATGATAACAAGACGCAATTTTTTTAAAATCCGTCCGGTGCCGACAAAAATCTTCGCATCAAGCAGTCTCAGCCGATTTTTTCTGGAAATAACTAGCTTGAACTGTTTGAAAAATAACCCTAAAAGAAAAAAAAAAAAGGAACATTTATAAAAGATGATGAAAAACGGGCGAGGAAGATAATGAGACAAAGAGAAGGACGACATGAAACGTGACTCAAACAAAAGAAATTCTTGAAATATTGTTCAGTATTGATTCCGGAATCTCACTTTGTTTGGCATCAAGTGAAATCAGAATGTCTCAGACTATACTGTACGACGATAATTTACGCTAATTTTCTCCCAATAGTTGCTCATTTTAGCATGTTCTTATGTTATTAGATCTCTTCTAAAGCATAATAATTGTTTCCTAGACAGTGTCAAATCAATAGGGTGAGCATAAAATATGGAGTGCCTCTTTCACCTTTATTTTCAACACTTTTTTTCTCTGGTCTCACAGGGCGAGAAATTCAACATTTCATTTATATAGATTTCCACTTGTCATGTTTTTTACTGATTCAGAATTTGGAACTTTGAAAAGTTTCTGTGCACTTGTTGACCGATTAAGATGTTGGCATCGAACAAAAAATTGGGAAAAAAAAATTAAGAACATGTTTTTATTGTTCGATACATAGAAGAAAAGAAATGCTATTTATTCTGTATAGCCCATCTGCACCTTTCTCACTGTCCGGTTTACTCACGACTTTTCAAGTCTAGACTGGTAATCCGAAGCCGTTAGCTCAGTGTTCCTCAAGATGGGGTACGTGCCCCATCGGTGGAGCAATCTTTTCGTGGGGCGTGGGACTTCAGAATTTTTAAGTGGATTTTTCAGTGAAATCTTTATCTCATAGTGTGTTTTAAATTAACTGTATGTATAAAGTGTTTGTTTGTTTGTCTGGAAACGTGGTGATTCAAGGCTAAAACTGAAGAAATTGGTCCCTCCAATCAAACAATACTGCAGCCAGTCCCAAGGCAAGGCTCCCGTTGGCGTGATTTTTTTCCGTACGAGCTTTAGCAAATTCAAGAGCGGGGCAGCAACACACATCCCCAAAACACAGTACATTGGCTAAGGGATTTCTCGTCCTATCGAACACTACCATGGGTGCTGCAATCCCTGGACTGTGCCTGATATGACTGAACGTCACCGAAAATCCCTGGGATGTGTTGGAGCTGTCCTGTATGGTGGAGGTCTGTTGCTGCCCCGCTCCTGCATTTGCTAAAACTCGTACGGAAAAAAATCACGCCTCCCGTTGAAGTAAGAAACAAATGAATAAAACTTGAAATAAAGTTTCAATGAAATTTCTTTTAAACTGGATGAATAATTTTTTAAAATCTATTAGTATAATTATATTGTATTCTAATTTCCTCTAATCATAGCGTGACGATTTTTTTTATTTTGAAAAGTGAAGTGGGGCCTGGGACATAAAAATGGTTGAGAAACACTTCTTTTGCCCACCCATAGATGGCCTCCACTTCGATGTTTATATCTGTCTTTCTGAGAGTGTGGAGCAATTTTGGTTGTTGTTTCTTGAGCAGGCTGTGAATTTTTTCTGGAGATGGGATTGTTGGCGGGTTGGATATTTTACATTTTCTTATTTTTTTATTTTGGGGCTGGTGCTTGAAAATCAGTGAAGTTCTCCAGTTGTTTCGATGTACTTGTACTGCTATTGTGTAGTTTATCTCTCTCTCTCACACACTCACACACACATACGCACGCATATGGCCATATATAAACACAGGCACTGGCACTGTCTCTCACACACCATCTCTCTCTTTCTATCTCTCTCTCTCTCTCTCTTTCTCTCTCACATACACTTTCTCCCTTTCTCTCTATCTCCCTCTCTTTACCTCTTCCTTATCTTCTCTTATCCCCCCCCTCTCTCTCTCTCACACACACACATAAGTACACACATGCACTCTCTCTCCCTATCTCCCTACCACTCTTTCTCTCCTTCTCTCTCTTTCTCTCTCTCTCTCTCTCTCTTTCCTTATCTTCTCTCATTCTCTCTCCCCTCCCTCCCCCGGCACTCCCCAGGAAATCATACACCTCCAGGCCGGGGAAATCATCAGGTTGCAGATCGTTTGCCTGTTTTGAAGTCGCGGGGCCCAGCGTAACGATGAGACAGGAGGTTAATGAGCCGGGGGCCCCAGCCAGCTAATTTAATATATCGGACAATCAGCGCTGTCTGCCCCTCCCCGGGTTGGAAGGGTCTGGCCATGGGTAGAAGGTGAGGGTACACGGGAAGGAACGGGATATATTACATGGGAGCTGGTTTCACTGCCTCAGAACTGTTATCTAAGTTTCCCACTTTCTTGATTTGTAAAGCAAAACGTGTCTGGAACGAAATGATGGAGAGAAGAGAAAGAAAGAAAGAAAATAGATGGCGACTAAGAAGAACAAACATTTATCCGTACGAAATCTGTTTATTTTCGTTACACGTTCTGGCGTTATCTTGTTGAATAAAATTTTTAAAATTGAAACTCATGGTAGAGCAATATTGCAGGGAATCTTCGGAGGGAGAGGGGAATTGCCTGCCCACTCCACACAGGTATTGTATTGTTCCAATAGTCACTGAAATATAGTCTTAGTTAGAAACCTCAACATTCACTAAAGGAAAAAAAAACTTCACTGCCTTGAGTACATAATCTGCATTATTCAATAGAATAAAATTTATTAATGGAAGGCAAGGCTTTGTTTATAGTATGAATTATTATCATAATTTCGTTAATTGGTTTGTTTCTAGTTCGTTTTCTCTAATTAGTAAGGAGAGAGAGAGAGAGAGAGAGAGAGAGAGAGAGAGAGAGAGAGAGAGAGAGAGAGAGAGAGAGAAGAGAGAGAGAGAGAGAGAAGACAGACATAGATAAACAGATAGAGAAGCTAGGAGAGACAGAGACAGACGGGCGCACAGAGAGAGAGAGAGAGTGTCAAAGGAAGAAAGAGAGGGAGAACGAGAGAGAGAAAGAGGGGAGACAGATCAATAATTAGAAAGATAAGCTTTGAGCCGACCCTCACCAAAATGGCCAAATGCTAATAGTAACAACATCCACAAATCAAAAACAATGACAGAAGGAAACAAAACCAAAACACGCCATATTCATAATATACACCAACACATAAACTGTAGAAACGGCTGGAGAACATTAGTCGTTAAACAGACCTATTACCATGAAACCGCCGACCACCGTGGACAATTTTCTGAAGGACGTTTGGGTTAAAAGGAAAAAGATAATAATAATAGGTTGGGGCCTGGAGTGGAAGAGATAAGACTGGATATTAAAACGCAGAGGCTGGAGGAGGGGAGGGGGGGGAGTAGGTGGGGAAGAGGAGAGGAGAATGGAGGTTGTAGAGACTGTGAAGGTTCTAATGTAAGAAGATCTCAAATGAGCACACGTAAAAACTGCCTGGGAATCCACGCAGCTGTTACTACCATTTTGTCCAAATCTTCCTGGAGCTCTGAAGATATACAGAAAAGAAATGAAAGGAGGTCGGAATGAAGGAAAGAAAGAGAAGAAGGAGAAGAAGCAATTTCTTAATCTGACTTTCCTCCTGCTTTTGGCCCTGACCGATGATTGGAACACAGGAGTGGGGTGGAGGGGGTGGCGGGACGAATTAAGCAAAGGAGGGGGGGTGGGTGTTGAGAACAGGTTCCAGGGAGGGGTTGGGGTAGCAGAAACGTGGTTTCTAGCAGTATCTGATCCCTGGCTGGCCAGCCTGTCCATCTATTTATTGCCACCAAGAAAGAGTCAAAAGAACAAAATAACGTAGAGCAAAAGAAGAAAGAAAGGAGGAATGAAACGAGGTGAATAACTGAACAGCATGAAATTGTACTGTACTAGAGCCCCAAACTTTGACAGGTCACAGAAACAGAAATGACATGTACTTTACAAAAGTAGTAACAACTACCAAGACTTTGTTGATCTTCGTATTGTTCCTTGTAATGTCAGAAAATGATTAAACAAATTTGCTTGTTGCTGCAACCACATTTTTTCGCATGCATTATATTTTTTTAAAACTCACCATAATTGTGAGTTGTCCAGGGTTCTTGCACTCCAAAAAAATAATTGAAAAAATATTTGGCTTGAATTTGATAAATGAAATACCCCCCCCCCCCGCCCCCCCCCCCCCCAGCCAACAGCCTTTGGATTTCAAAAATACCTGGACAGTTTAGCCTCGGCGTGCTAGCCAAGCTTGGCCGGTGAAATAGTTGTATTATGTAAGGTGACGTCACGACATTGAGCTTCCATGAGACCTCGCGTACGCTCCGACTGAGACTCATTATCGTGATGTCACCATCAAACTAATCGGCCGATCAAAATCGGATAGTGCGCGTCTAGGCTTAAACTACACATTGTTATGCTTGAAACATCTGTTATGAGATTTTGAGGCTTGTACCAGTAACAAGAAGTGGCAGACAGCGACTTCCAGTCCACGTCAGTTAATGTTGGTGTCTACGAGACAGACTTAATCCACTTTCAGTTCGTAGTGGGTACATTTTACATGCAAACATCTAAATCTAAGTCAGAGAAGTTACCAAAGTTGGGTCCATGGTAAAGAGTATTCTGGAATACCTAGTAAGTTTTTTTTATTATTATTTTTGTCTAGGGTGAAGTTTTTGTGCTATCAAAACAGGCCCTTGGCGAGACTGAAGATGTAATTCTTGGTGATATGATGATGGTGGTGGCGTTGACTGTGGTAGACAAATGAAACCAGTTTGTGTAGGAATGTGTGTGTGTGCCGAAGTTTCTTGGTGCTGTAGTTGCTTTAGAATGGAGGGTACGAGCAAAAACCTATCAAAACAATCTCATTTTAGTGTAGCTGTACAAAATGTTTGAGCGGACGTGGATAAACAACTCGACTGAGCTCCTCTAAACACAGAGACTGGTTATCATTTGATAACAAAGACAAAAATAAGTAACATTCAGAGACGAACTGTAATCGTCCTGTAGAGAAAACATGTCGCAACCCCAGTTCTTGTATGTTCCAACTCCACATTTTGCACAACTGAGAAATTCGACGTTAAACATTCGCGGCTTTAGCATACTGATCAGGAATAAATCTGAACAGTGAAACAGCTTGATAAGTGCCACAGGGCTATTTGATTAAGCGTCCAAGTGTGCATTACGCCTCTTTTACATACAAAAAAGATCTCCAGTTTCCTCTTTTACATACAAAAAAGATCTCGTTTTCCAGGAAATGGAGATAGAACAAATATGAGCCAAGGTCAGGATTTATTACATTTAAAGACTGGAAGGAACATGCACTCGCTTGTGCGGTTATCTGGGTTTCTTACAAAACTTGAATTAGAACACTTTTATGTTCAAAAACACGGTTGCTCTACTACGTTAATTTACTCTCACTCAAAGACAAAAACCACAATCTACGAGCAATAACCTATCAAAACACATTCCATTTTTAATGTAACTGTTCAACCACTTACCTGGCTAAGGATAAACAGATCAAACGAGCTCGCATGAAAAAAAGAAACGCTGGTGTCTACTCGATAAGAACGACACCATTTTGGGTTACACCAATATTTTGTCCAAAGGGTCGTGCCATCTGCACTCATAAAATTAAACGATCATCTCAGTTTCTAACAAAATTTGGACTTGGAAAACTCTTTTATTCCCAAATACCCGGCATTATGCAATGCCCACCTTTACATTATAGTATTACAGTACATTATTATATTTTCTGCTACCCCTAGTCACTTATAGTGCACAAACCTACCAAAAAACGCTTCCCATTTGTTAAACGGTAGCTGTGCAAGGATAGGCCTTGCTCGGCTATAAATAAACAGATGGCACGTGCTCGTACAAAAAGAAAAAAAAAAAAAAGAAAGTAAGAAACACCGGAAAAGAACAAGTAAAATTCAAAGTTAATTTGTGTGACCCTCCTTGAAACAAGATCGTTACTGCCCTCCGCAATACGCCTCTAAAAGACTTAAGCTAGATGTGTGCCATATCTCACAAAGGTTCCTTACCATGCCACGTCATGTTATATGCCTGTTGTTGAGTTTATTAAGCTGTGATATATATTTATGTAATGATGAATAAGATGTGTGTACCATGTGTGTGCTCTTTAACGCTCTGAAAGAGAATTAATTTTCCCTCATGGGATAATAAAGTGATTCTCTTATCTTATCTTATCTCTTATCTCATCGTATTTCACTGAAATATTGGAAGGTGTAGTCATAAAGTTATCTAAGTTTCTAACAAAAGTGAAGGTAGACCGCTCTTTCATTCTTGGGCTGAAATACTGTAGCACTGTTACAATACATTACTTTCTGTCACTGCAAGACAAGAAACCACAATTTACGAGCCAAAAACATATCAAAAAACATTCCATTTTTAGTGGGGCTGCAGATCGGATGTAAATAAACAAATCAAACAAATTTTGTTTAAAAAATGAACATTGGTTACAGCTCGGTAATAATGAGGAAAATTCAAAGTCGAATTACAACTCGCCTTCAGGTTTGAATCCTCATTTCATTGAGAGATTGGATTGTAGATGTTCATAAGTTATCGCAGCTTAACACACTTGAAGTTAGACCCCCTCGTATATTCATGAGCATAAAAGCTCTATCATTGTACGATGAACTACTTTTCTGTCAGTCCAAGGCAAGAAACCCCAATTTACGAGCAAAAACCTATCAAAACACATTCCATTTTTAGTGGGGCTGTACAAGGTCTTTGATCGGACATGGATAAACAACCTCAACGAGCTCGTATCAACATAAAAACTGGTTATAACTCCATAATAACGACAACGATGAGGGAAATTCAAAAGTCGAATTGTAACCCTCCATTACCCCTGGCAACTTCAAGCGTGATTTCCAAGTGAAGGCCAAAATATTTTCTGTCTGAACAACCATCTGACAAATGGGCAACTCTAACATGCTAGCAGGCCAGCCGAAAAGGGCCATTTCCTAGCTCGAGCAATTTCTTGTTTCTATTGCATTTCTGAGCCATTTTACCAATCCCTCCCCTTTCCGCTCTTCCCATTTCGTATGTCCGCTTGAGCAAATTAGGGAACATAACGTTGAGATTTCAGGGAAAGGATAGGGGGGGGCCTGAATTGAGATGGGTGTTTTTTATGAGCCAGGTTGAATAGCCAGGAACTTCCATTTTGGATTTTTTTTTTTTTCAGTCTATTATTATCTTTTTCCCCGGATAGGAGGAAACTCGGTGGGCAGTAATGTTGTAGATTTCTAAAAGTTTTCGGGGAAATAAAAAAGAGCAATATATGTGGCTCCGAGCAAATGGACAAAACTGGGTAAGAAAAGAAAAAAATGAATGGTTGAGAGATGCTGCTCTGATTCATCCACTCATTCGTCTATCCAACAGGCCAGCTATTATGTTTACATGGCATTGTGCAATAGCTAACCATGTTAACTTATCAACCACGAAGGCTCCAGATTTTACCAAGTGTCCGTCCAAATATCTACCAGATCAGCTGCAGATTTGCCTCGTACATAGGTATTTTCCCTTTTCTCTGTTTTACAGTATGTCCACTTTGTGTGTCTGCCTGTTTTACTGTTAATCTATCTACCTATCTATCTATCTATCTATCTATCTGCGTGTGTGTCTGTTTATCTGCCTGTCTGTCCGTTTGTCTGTCTGCTGTCTATCCATCTGACGGTCCGTCTGTCTATCTGTCTATTTATCTATCTATCTTCTGACTGTCTGTCTGTCTGTCCGTGTGTCTGCCTGTCTGTCTATCTATCTATCTATCTATCTATCTATCTATCTATCTATCTATCTATCTATCTATCTGTCTGTGTATCTGCACCTGTCTGTCAATCCATCCATATTCCCATAACTATATCTGTCAATCGAGCTTTCTATCAACCTGGCTCTATGTCTATTTATAAAATTACTTATCTGTCCGTCTGTCGATCAATCATCTATCTGTCTAATTCTCCGTCTATCTTTCTACCTACCGTAAAAGTATGAGATCAACTTTGACGTAAAGAACCAATAATACCTAAAATAGAGACAATATACGTACGTTTTTAATACCCATTGCTCTTTATGACGTCACAGACAGCGATTTGATCCAGCAGGAGCTCAGTATCGAAATGAATCTGGCGCTGAGACCCCGATCTGTCTGTTTATTTTTTACGTCTTTTGTTGTTTTTATGAAATACAACAAATTTCTCTACAAGTACATTTGCGTGGGAGTTAAGCTGTCCACCCACCCATGGCCAGTGAAGAAGACAGGGTAATGATTCGGGGGAAGTGGGGTATATGAGTCAGAACAAAAACACACAGGTTAGTGTGAGTGGGTGTTATTGAAATCGTTTTCGCTGGTTATTAGAGGTAGCGGAGGGAGCGAATGAATAAAATCACACAGCAAGTTGGGAATAAAAACACACACAGCGAGGAAAGAGACCAAAACAAAATGCCAATGGCGATCTTAGCTCTTGTTTGTTCCAACACCATTTTTTTGCACAACTGAGAAACTCGACATTAAATGTTTGCGGCTTTAGTATTATGATAAGGGCTAAGAAGAAATGGGAACCGTAGAACAACTTGATAAGTGCCATAACATATTTTAAACAAGTGTCAAAGTGTGCATTTCATATACCTCTTGTACATACTAAAAGATCTCCAGTTTCATCAGTAAATGGAGATGAATAACATGAACTTAATAAGTGCAATGGCAGAGAACCTAAGAAAGCAAAGATCTCATCACCATTGTTGTATACTTTATCTGTAGATAAAACATTTACACAATCATGCTTCCTAGGAGTCTGTGTTAAAAATAATTATTTCGAGGGTTGGCATCCAGAATGTTTTATGTCCAAAATAGTCCATTTGAAAAAAACAAGTTTGAAATTTGTAACCTTACTGAAAATTCAAATAAATGCAATAACTTCAAGGCGGTCACATGAATAGTTTTACTGGGATATGAAAAAAGCCACATACTTTGTGTGTTGGATATCTACAGGCATTTAAAAGCAATGAATGAAACTGGACGTAAAGCATTCTGGTTGATTACCTTCGATTTGATTAACATCAAGAAGCTCTGAAGTTGTAGTGGGCAGAACGTTGAACATGAAATGATCAAAACAAAGAGAGAGAAAGGGAAAGGTGGAGAGAGAGAAAGGGGGACAAGGTGGTCTAGAGGCAAGGTGCTTGCCTCTCATGCCAAGGGTCCCGGGTTCTAAACCCGGGCAGTGCAGGCATGTTGGAAAGTGGATTTTTCTCATATTTTCAAGTCCCTGGTCCTATTGGGGGGTAGGATCGAGTAGTTCTCGGAAATTGGATTTTTCTCATATTTTCAAGTCCCTGGTCCTATTGGGGGGTAGGATCGAGTACCCAGTCTTCTCGGATAAGGACGAAAAAATTCGGAGGGCCCGTGTGCACGTTGCGCACGTTAAAGATACCTTGGCAGTTGGAAATCGTAAAGAGCAGGCCGAAAGGCCGCTGCCCGGGCAAAATTGAAATTAATAGATTAAAATTTATCCATATCATCTTCCCCCCCCCCCCCCCCCCGCCAGAACAAAGAAATAATAAAACAAGTAAAGTGAGGTGTAAATGCCAAGGGCAGCGAACCTCCTAAAATAAAGACCTCAAATCGAGAGGGAGAGAGAGAGAGAAGAGAGAGAGAGAGAGAGGAGGTTGAGGGAGAGAGGGGAGAAAGAGAGAAAAAGAAAGGGAATATAGGGAGAGGAAGGGAGACAAATAAAGAGACAGAAAGACAAAAGGAGGGAAAGAGAGAGCAACACAGAAAGAGAGAAAAGAAATAAGGAAGGGAGAAAGAGCGCCCGCGAGAGAGAGAGAGAGAGAGAGAGAGAGAGAGAGAGAGAGAGAGAGAGAGAGAGAGAGAGAGAGCGGGAGGGAGAAATAATTAACCTACAATTAACAAGAATACTATTATATCATTAATTTTAAAAGGCAACTAACTAAAGTACAAAACCTCCTCAACACGCCAGATCACCGTAAGAGACATCTGACATGTGATTTGGCATTGGAAAACAATTCACGTTTTTTTTTCTTTCTTTTTTAATGTTTTGATCGCAAAGGTGAGACAACATGTCCAACTGCTTCCAAAGAGATCTCGATCAGTTTTGCGGCAATGTCTTCTTCATCATTTTTTCCCCTCATATACAGGTGGTCGGTGGGCTTTTTCCGAGTTAAAGTTATGGAATGCAGCCCATGTCACTTTAAAAAACAAAAAAGGAATTGATAATATTCATACGTGGCTTTGTGACATCATGAATACATAACCATTTTAAAAATAAGTTTGGCCATCTGATGTGTCAGGGGTTTGAGAGTTTACGAGGCTCAAAAAATGTCAGGTTTTGAGAGTATGTATTTAGATAGAGTTGTGTTGAGAAGTGAGCGATACATAGATAGATAGGCAGTCGACAGACAGACGGACAGACAGACAGATAGATAGATAGATAGATAGATAGATAGATACACACAAACACAGCATAAACAGAAAGAAAAGACAGAGAAGTGTCCAGTGCAAAATAAGAAATAGCCTTGTTTTCCCTTTCTTTAAAGCCTCTCTACTACACAACAGCTGTATGTCTGGGGGAAACAGACATGCTATGGCTAGTTTTATAAAAACAACTCAGAAAAAAATTGGAGAGTTTGGAACACTTTGAAATCCGCCGTGTGGAATTAAAAAACCCGAGGGATTGACAGCTTCAAATTGAAAGCTGCCACGAGAAACAAGAAAGAGAAAGACAAACTAAAAAAATATAGATACATTACAAAAACTCAAAATGGTTTTCCCTTCTGAGGAAAACTGGCCACTCAAGTGCCCAATTATTTTTTTTACTTTTTTAGTTTAAGAAACTTTACCTTCCACACGTTCAGGCCAGTCGGACGATTTTATCGATAAACTAGAATGTTTTTCTGTGTCCTTTTCCTTCATTTTTTTCTATTTTCACCCAGTCTCTGGTGTTAAAGAATTGGACGACAGACGCCCAAAACTAAATGTTATGTTCCCCTCTCCCCAAATACCACACGCACAGGCCCCATGCACACTCACACACACACACACACACACACACACACAAAGGCACACATAAAGAAAGGAATAAATTACATTACATTATGTTTTGTTAAATTTCCAGATTTGGCGAGATCCAAAAAAAAACTACTAGCCGTATACAAGACCTCAAAAAGTTCACACACTACAAAAACTTCAAAATGATTTTCTCTTCTTTGGAAATCTGGCCACTGAAGTGCCTTTTTTTTTTTTTTTGTCTATTTTAGGAAACTTTTATCTTCTACATGTTCTAGTCAGTCTGTCCATTGTATCAATACCCGCCCTCCCCCCCCCTCCCCCTCCTTTTTTTATTTTGTCTTCTCCCTTTTTTGTTCTTTCCTTCTTTTTTTTTCCTCCAGCCTCTCTGTCATGTTATAGAAAAGGCCGCATTTGCAAAAAACGAAATTTTCCGGGGGACAGAGAGAAAAACAAGTCTGCTTGCAACCTGCTATTTCTTCGATTTCGGATTTGTGATGATCATGTAAAGAGCGTTGGAGAGAAAAATTCTCAAAATACAGCTTGAATAAACCGTAATAATTAGCTCATATAGCGTTCAAAACTACAAAAACAAAACTAAAACAACGATGTGCTATAGGGCGTCGAACTAAATTAGAAACTGGACTAAGGTCAGATCAATTTACCATTATTCCACTTACACACATCAACAAAACTTTATTTATGCCCGTCCCCAAATCTCTAAGACCAGAGAACACCATTCGGTTTCCAAGAGAACAGTCCTAAACAATTCAGTTTTGAGTCTATTTTAAATAAGGATGATGTTCCCACTTTAAAATCCCTCACACTGATATTGGGAAACAAACCCAGGTTACAGACATTGAGAAATTTATACTTCAACAACAAAAAAACAAAAAATGGAAATGGGCTGGCCATATCGGAAGAAAGAAAGATAGCAGAAAAATGGATAAGATGTTGCCACTAAATGGTGACCTAGAAAAAGAAAGAGAACAAGAGGACGCCCCGGGAGACGGTAGAGAGATGACTATTGTTGCCCAAATAGGTGGACAGGCGTGGATTAGATGGACGGAAAACACAGAAGAATGGAGATCATTGGTGGAGGGCTACATCCTGCAGTGGACTGACCAAGCCCAACATTTGAACATGTGATTCAAGTGATAACCAAAAGAAACTAACAGCGCCGATTTTGATCTCTAGACTGATTGCATGGTGACGTCACGACACTGAGTGTGAGCAGAAAGTATGTGTTTATAGAGAGATCTCACTTCCGCCAAATCGCGAAACCGGGTCGCTGTGGTAAACAAGAATTGAAAGAGACCGCCTTCATCAAAGACAGTGGGCATATCTGTTTACTGCGGTTTGTTCATATTGTTGGGCTGATTGAAACTATGTAGAGCCGTTTGTAAGCTCTTACGACGCCTGGAAATGCACAGACGGGCACTGTGTTTACCGCAGTGACCTACTTTACGCTCCATGCTAACAATGGGTTCGCGGCGCCTCCCGTGACTCGCAGTGCAAATCGACCAATAGTGAAACCTCTCTATACATACAAACTCTCTGGTTTCATTGAGATCAAACTAGTTGGCTGGTGGGTGAGGTCTCATTAAAAAAATCAAGTTGTGACGTCACAATGCAATTCTTTTGGCCAACAAGATCGGCTAATGCATTCCAGGCTTTGGACATAATATACCACAGTTATTGTAACCAAGATGGGAATGGTTGCTGGACCCTTCTGGTAGTGTCTTCTTGTCCTTTCATTCTGTTATATTCTGTCCTTCGTCCTGCTTCTTCCTAGTCAAAATATTGCAAAAAGAAGTGGCAGCCAGGCTTGAAGCAAAGTCAATGTATGGCAAAAAGAACAAAATTAACTATATACAACATTTTCTTTTTGCCATATTTTGACTTTGCTTCCAGCCTTGCATCACCGACCCCACAAAATTGTGTATGGTTTTTAAGCTATATATTTCTTCTTCCTAGCACATTATGATCATTATTGTGCCGACCTGCTTTCTCCGAATTCAAACTCAAATGAAAAAAGTTACCAGCATAGTGGGCCGGAGCACATTTCATCCTCTAAAAAAACACAGAAGAAGAAAATTATGTTATAAAACCAATTTCACCAAGACTAACTTATACGGTGTTTTTCTGCAGCAAAGCGCCTCTTTTGACGAGACGATGGATGAGATGGATGTGGTTGATGGCCCCAGGGAGGAAGGAAAGGGGTGTGTGCAGGCTCTGCTGAAAAATAGCCAGATTTTGTTGTTTTTTTATTATCGGATTTTTTTTTTCTTCAAGCAATTTGAAAAGACGATGGTTCTGATGAAAGGAGGGATAAAAACTGACCAGACGTTATGTCCGGGCTTGTGGGCAATTAAAACAGATGTCGGAATTAGTTAGAACGGCATGCCCGTGCAAATAAAACTGAGGAATGAAAAGCGTATTGCTAAATGGAAAGTCAAAAAACGTGGGCGCCGATGTAAAAACACACGCTTAAGAAATAAAAGCGAGAGAGCGCTAGAAAAGGATAGAGAGGGGATTTAAATGATGGAAAATTAAAATAAGCTATCCTACAGATGGAGTGAGAAACAGAGAGACAAACAAATAGATAGATAGATAGATAGATAGATAGATAGATAGATAGATAGATAGATAGATAGATAGATAGATAGATAGATAGATAGATAGATCAGACAGACAGACAGACAGACAGACAGACAGACAGACAGACAGACAGACAGATAGATAGATAGATAGATAGATAGATAGATAGATAGATAGATAGATAGATAGATAGATAGATAGATAGATAGATAGATAGATAGATAGATAGATAGACAAAGACAGACAAATAGAGGGTCAGACAGACAAATAAACGCACGGATACACATACACGCACACTGACAGAAAAAAATGCCTATCTCCTTAGCGATTTAAGAAAAAAAAATAATAACATTAAATAATCAAAGGAGATTAGAGACGTCTTCCTTCCAGGCAAAATTACTGCTGCGTTTTTGTTCGCAATTTAAAAAAGCAAATAATACATATTTATGCAAATTCTTAAGAGTTCTTTACTGAACACAAATTGACGCAAAATCTGGCTTTATTTGTTATACATTTCAAGACGGTCATTAGCGCAAATTTTAAGCTATTCTACGGCTTTCAAATTCATAGATGAATTGAGCAGTGAGCAAGGATGATCGGACTGTGAGTATTGAAGGACATGCGGGCAAGGAGAGAGTTCGCACTGCTGAGTCTCAAGAGGTTTTCAAAGCAGAAAGACGAGTGAATTAAGGGGGTCTAAGCTCTTCAGTTAATGGGCTTTAAAAAAAAAACATTTAAGCCTCCCTCAGACACACCCTACGTCGTGTCGTCTCGATATTATTTTTTTTTAACAAGATTTTTGAAAAATTAAAATAATGATAACATTTTGTTTTTCTTGTTGTTGAGTTCTTTTTGTTATTTAGAAATTCATTACCAGAATTCGTTGTGTCATCATTTTGAAACACCATCCCGTTAAATCTGTAAGCCTCAAAGTGTTCACCTCTTTTTGGTTGCTGTTGTTGTTGGTCTTACCGTTGTTGTTTTTCTTAAATTGACAAGCAGGATAAAACGATAGATAGATAGATAGATAGATAGATAGATAGATAGATAGATAGATAGATAGATAGATAGATAGATAGATAGATAGATAGATAGATAGATAGATAGACAGACAGACAGATAGATAGATAGATAGATAGATAGATAGATAGATAGATAGATAGATAGATAGATAGATAGATAGATAGATAGATAGATAGATAGATAGATAGATAGATAGATAGATAGATAGATAGATAGATAGATAGATAGATAGATAGATGGTCAAATAGACAGTCGGGCATTCAGACAGACAAAAAACAGACACACCTAGAGCAAGAGTGAGAGAGAGCAACAAATGACAGAGAGACAGAGAGAGATCTTTTAGAATAAATTACTACAAAACTTTTTTCTCCACCGCCCTGCGTCCTTGATGTTTCCAAAAAATTCATAATTTAAACAGCTATATGCATATCCAGTCTTATGTACGAAACAGTTACCAATTAAACGCCCTGTGACTAAACCCCACAACTTCAGCTGACATCTCTTTAGGCCTATAATTATTCTATTAACCCAACAGGCCCTGAGTATTACCAGTCATACACAGAAGTTTATCACTCGGCTGCAGTTCCCACAAAAGGCGAGAATGTTATTGTTAGTAATTTCTGCAATATACACCAAATCAACACAAATGATCATGATAACCCCATAATTATTATTATGCCACTTACAACAGGTTCTCCCAAAATCAGAATTTTCCCAGAAACAGAAAAGAGGGCGGGGTGTTGATGGTTAAATGCTTGAAGCTTTTTTATTTCTTTTTTGTCCTTAGACTAAGGAGTTTATTGTTCATTTTATATCATTATATAATTAAATTGTAATCAAGGCTTTAAAGGATATATTTTTTCGAGCAAAACTTTTTTTTTTTCCTCTCCTGTAAAATAGTGGGTGGATCTGAAAAAAAAAACGAACTAAAGGGTGAAATTTTGGTATTTTCATTTTTTGTACATTGTGAAAGGGCAGTATTTTCTGAGCACCCCTGTTTTTATTGGAGCTTTATATCTCAGTTGTGGGCAAAGTCATAAATTTTTGAAGTGGAAGATGGTTAGAATTGTGTTTTCCAGAAAACTGATCTTGGAGTTTAGCAATCAATCGTAACGCTCTATGTTTTGTAAGTCTCATTATGTCCTGTTAGTGATTATAATGGCTGTTAAGAACTTACCAATTATAAACAATTCAATTTTATTGGAATATAAATGTGGACATCTCTGAACTGAGCGATGGGGCTGAAATCAAATTACCCCCCCCCCCCTTGGAGGGGTATTCTAGGGAATTTGGTCTTCACCTCATGCCCGATTTCATCAGATCCATTCACAACTAAGTCCTGTACACCCGAGAGTTTTTATTATAGTGCAAGGGCAATTAAGGAAAAACACAAGAGATAACATTTAAAACTATGGCGACAAAGTCAAGCAAAACAAGGGAATGAACTACATCGGCAAAGGGGCTAGACATACATAATAACACTAAGCGCTCGGTTCTGGTATTTGTTTGCACAGATCACCGTCCCAGTTCGTTAACAGATCCACGCAGCATTTATGATTACGGGAAAACTGGCCATGCTAACATACCGAGGCAATGGGTCTAAAGTTACTGGATGTAGGCCCCGCGGGCAAGAAAATTGGATTTTGAATTTTTTTACGGAGCCCAATATGTTCACACTCCTCTGAACTTTCGAATGATAATAATAAGAACAATAATAATTCACACTTACACAGCACACGCTTCCCATTTAATAGAGGCTCTGGCTGCTTTAAAATTTAGAATTTACATATAAATAAGCATTGAAAAAAAAAAAAACACGCTATAAATACAATTTACAGTACAAAACAGAAAAGTTAATCATACAACATAATATTCTCTTTTCTGACCATATATTTCAATAAGGCAGAGTTGGGTTTAGAAACTCCACGGACAAACACAAAAAATAGAATGATAATTATTATAGGTCTTACGGTCAAAATGATCATAATCAGATATTGTCACCAACTCCAGGCCAATTTCTGAAATATTAATGCGGCCATGTTGCCAACTTGTTGTGGACAATTGACTAAACCTAACCCTACCCTAGCACTAGTTCTTACCTTAATACTTTCCCAAAAACATTCACGATGCAAACAAAAACCAGGAAATTTGTAGGTTCGCAACAGGGCTTGATACAAAATTAATATGAAACCAAATTTTCAACAAAAAAAAAAAAGAGAGAGAGAAAACGGTTGCATGTTGCAAACCCCGGCGTAACAACAAGAACAAAAAAGTAAGCAACTGTACAATAAAAAATCCCAAAAGATTTAGAAATGAAAGGGAATTTGCAGCATGCATTTCTTTAAAAACATATTTTGTGTCCACATTTTCGCCAAGAAACCCAATCCGGACAAATCAGAAGTAATCGCTCGGTAATTTTTAAAAATGTGAATGATCTTAAAGAACACTCTTGTCCTTGACTTCCTTTTGAAAAAAGAAAGAAAAAAAAAACGAAACATTTAAAGAGGAATATTATCTTCCTTTTTGTCATCTTCCTATGTAATTGTATCAACATCGCCACAGCCGCACTGTCAAATTATTCGGGCATCAGTGATTTCCAACACCTTTAACCAGTTCAGTGATTTCCAACACCTTTAACCAGTTCAGTGATTTCCAACACCTTTAACCAGTTCAGTGATTTCCAACACCTTTAACCAGTTCAGTGATTTCCAACACCTTTAACCAGTTCAGTGATTTCCAACACCTTTAACCAGTTCAGTGATTTCCAACACCTTTAACCAGTTCAGTGATTTCCAACACCTTTAACCAGTTCAGTGATTTCCAACACCTTTAACCAGTTCAGTGATTTCCAACACCTTTAACCAGTTCAGTGATTTCCAACACCTTTAACCAGTTCAGTGATTTCCAACACCTTTAACCAGTTCAGTGATTTCCAACACCTTTAACCAGTTCAGTGATTTCCAACACCTTTAACCAGTTCAGTGATTTCCAACACCTTTAACCAGTTCAGTGATTTCCAACACCTTTAACCAGTTCAGTGATTTCCAACACCTTTAACCAGTTCAGTGATTTCCAACACCTTTAACCAGTTCAGTGATTTCCAACACCTTTAACCAGTTCAGTGATTTCCAACACCTTTAACCAGTTCAGTGATTTCCAACACCTTTAACCAGTTCAGTGATTTCCAACACCTTTAACCAGTTCAGTGATTTCCAACACCTTTAACCAGTTCAGTGATTTCCAACACCTTTAACCAGTTCAGTGATTTCCAACACCTTTAACCAGTTCAGTGATTTCCAACACCTTTAACCAGTTCAGTGATTTCCAACACCTTTAACCAGTTCAGTGATTTCCAACACCTTTAACCAGTTCAGTGATTTCCAACACCTTTAACCAGTTCAGTGATTTCCAACACCTTTAACCAGTTCAGTGATTTCCAACACCTTTAACCAGTTCAGTGATTTCCAACACCTTTAACCAGTTCAGTGATTTCCAACACCTTTAACCAGTTCAGTGATTTCCAACACCTTTAACCAGTTCAGTGATTTCCAACACCTTTAACCAGTTCAGTGATTTCCAACACCTTTAACCAGTTCAGTGATTTCCAACACCTTTAACCAGTTCAGTGATTTCCAACACCTTTAACCAGTTCAGTGATTTCCAACACCTTTAACCAGTTCAGTGATTTCCAACACCTTTAACCAGTTCAGTGATTTCCAACACCTTTAACCAGTTCAGTGATTTCCAACACCTTTAACCAGTTCAGTGATTTCCAACACCTTTAACCAGTTCAGTGATTTCCAACACCTTTAACCAGTTCAGTGATTTCCAACACCTTTAACCAGTTCAGTGATTTCCAACACCTTTAACCAGTTCAGTGATTTCCAACACTTTTAACCAGTTCAGTGATTTCCAACACCTTTAACCAGTTCAGTGATTTCCAACACCTTTAACCAGTTCAGTGATTTCCAACACCTTTAACTAGTTCTACGCCCTTCCCTCTCTTCTTCATATTATATTTCTTTATTTTCATCACAATTTGGCTCTCATTTCTTCATCGCCGTTTGTCCGTAATCTCAGTTTTTAACGTAGTGATTGGGGGGGGGGGGGGGGGCGGAAATGGGATACAAATTAAACTAAAAACAAACTCTGTGAAACAGATAGCCTTGCGATTGACATCCGTGACAAGGATAAATCTGAAGATCATACATTATTAAAAGACGCTTGAGAAGAATTTTTTTTTTTCATTTTCGTTTTGGGTTGTTTTTTTAAATAATTTTTTCTCAGCTTTTTTTTTGGCAATTAATTCCGTCAAATATTCAAATATTCTCAGAGCAAGGATGGAGGAAATTGTTGAAGAAAAAAACAAGTTCGGGATATTAAAATCTAATCTCTTTCAAGGGGAGGTGGACGGACACTCTTTTAATCGATTTCTTGCTGTCATCGACACAGTGAATTTGGGATAAAAACAAGAAACAAAAATGCATGATAAATAGGCGAACAAAGTTTGCTGCTTTCAGCAAACGGGAGAGTCGCCCTGGATTTTTTTAAGACGATGAATTTCTCTCTGTCTAAACATCATTAGCCTGAGAAACCATTTCCGAGAATATCAAAAGCTCGGAAATGTTTACGCAATTTCTGGTTCAATGTTTACAGAAATGTCCGCAATCCGGATATTGTTGAATTTTCACTTTTTTTTTTTAACTGTTTCTATTTTCAAAATCCAGAAATGAAAGACAGTTTTAAGGGGGGGGGGGGGGGGGAAATGTATCATTGGAAAATGATTGTCATGACAAAAATATACCCCGGGTTAAGGAATATAGATAAATAAAAGGTAGACAGATAGATAGCCAGACCGACAGACACACAGACAGATAGATAGATAGATAGATAGATAGACAGATAGAAAGATAGATAGATAGATAGATAGATAGATAGATAGATAGATAGATAGATAGATAGATAGATAGATAGATAGATAGATAGATAGATAGATAGATAGATAGATAGATAGATAGATAGATAGATAGATAGATAGAGTCGTTGTAAAGAAACCATTAATATTTTTTTTACTATTGTTTAAATTTAGTTTCCGGCCAATCATGACAATCGACAGAATTCAAATCTCCAATGACGTACATTTCGAGGTAAAAATGAAGGTTATACCTGCGCAAAGCGTGAGCTCCTCGTATCAAAATCAGTGACTCGCTTTCTGAGACTGGTAGTTACGTCACATGGGACCGAGCTGGGGAGGGGGTATTTGAGGGGGTTGGGAGGGGGGCAGGAAGGCAATGGTTGATGATGATGCCTCAGTTTGTCTTCTGTATGCATAAAACGCTTTTCCAGAATAAAACGTTTAAATGAGTGAATTTTTTTTTTAATGTGTTATGATTTTTTATGAGCAAACTCGACTTACCTAGCGATTTGCCAGATATTACTCTTTGCAGTTACGTCTTCTTTCTATTTCTTCATCTCTCTTCTTTTTCTTCTTCTCTCTCTCTCTCTCTCTCTCTCTCTTTCTCTCTCTCTCTGTTGTGAGTGAGTGTGTGAGTGATTGAGTGAGTGATTGAGTGAGTGAGTGAGTGAGTGAGTGAGTGAGTGAGTGAGTGAGTGAGTGAGTGAGTGAGTGAGTGAGTGAGTGAGTGAGTAAGTGAGAGATCGAGAAAATGAGTGAACTTTCAGCTAATCGTGGATCTTCATTCTTCTCTTTCTTTCTCTCTCTCTCCTCTCTCTCTCTCTCTCTCTCTCTCTCTCTCTCTCCCTCTCTCTCTCTCTCTCTCTCTCTCTCTCTCTCTCCCTCTCTATGGTTAAAAACAGCGTGAGTACATTGGTTGAGAAGAACATGAGAACCACTGTAATCACTCGGTCGGTTTAGCTGGTTCAAGGAGTGGTAGGTATATGTAGCAACAGGTGAGAGAGGCTGGTTAACGTGAGTGGTTATCGCAGTTGCATCATTGTTATCTCCACTGATTGGAGTAGAGGATGAGGTAAGCTGCAAAGTTGCTGCCCTCTAGCGCTGGTGTGGTTATGCTTGAGCAGTGAGCGCTTTGTCAGTAGTAACACGGCAATCATTCCAGGGTTAATGTCATTATATGCATGCGCGTGTGTGTATGATAATTATATGTTGTTGTTGTTATTGTTTGCATTTGGGTCTTATTTTTCTTGTTGTTCTTTCACTTCTTCTTCTCTCCTCTTCTCTCTATTTCTCTCTCTTTCTTTTTTTGTTTCTCTGCCTCTCTCTTTCTCTCTCCCTTCTCTCTTTCTCTCTCCTCTCCTGTCTTTTCCCTGAATGAGTGAGTGAGTGAGTGAGTGAGTGAGTAAGTGAGTGACTGGCTGACTGACTGACTGACTGACTGACTGAGTGACTGACTGGTTGATTGTCTGACTGGCTGACTGACTGGTTGATTGACTGACTGGCTGACTGTCTGGTTGATTGACTGACTGACTAACTAACTGTCGGAGGGAACAAACGAGACTTCTTATTATTATTTTAACAAATGAATGAAAGAAAGAAAGAAAGAAAGAAAAAGAAAAGGTTTCACCTTCAGTGAGGAAACTTTCCACAGTTACACCTTGTCTGCTAGCTAAGCAAGACACTGACAGTTGCCAGCTCAAGGGCCACTGCTAACAGCCACAATGATACAGACCAGACCGGTGAGTATGGCAATGCATTCTCCTACAACCTCCGCTGATTGCAAATTATTGCTGTTCGCACAGATATTCATCTGAAGAGGCCTCTTTCCCCTGCAACTAACGACCTCCACTACGCCATCGGGCAAGCGATGTCTGATTGCAATTTGATTGGTTGCTAAGGACGATGCGGAAAGGGGAAAGAATTCTCAACATATCAACCCTAGTTATAAATTGTGATGATGGCCCGTTTTGAGGAAGCAGGCATAAACTGTGAAAGGGGAACTGTCGGTGCTTGAATATTTCCATTGTCTTTGTCTTGAACTGGTGCTTGGAATATGGTCGTAAGTGTCATGGATATTTACATGAAGGCAATAAAGATCCGGGAAGCTTTACAAGCCTCGTAATTAATGACAAGTTTGCTTAAATGCAAAGAAATTCAGAAAGAGTGGGTGAAAAGGCCAGCAGATGATAGTTTTTGCCTTCTTCAGTTCGCCTCAACATGACACTTAAGCTAGCTATGTGTCATAGTTCACTAAGGTGCCTTACCATGTCACTTCATGTATGCCTGTTATCGAGTTTATTGAGTTATGGTATTATGTTTATGCAATGATGTATTAGATTTGTGTACTGTGTATGTGCTCTTAAACGCTCTGTGCAAGAGAATTTCCCCCAGAGGGTAAAAAAGTGGTTCTCTTATCTCTCTTATTATTCATAACGTTTGATAACCAATGATAATTATTGTACGTGTTTTAGGCTGATGGCGCACTAAGGCAATTCTGTTTTGCGTCTGTTTTGACGCAGTGAGCGAGGTCTCTCTTTCCGTCAGGGGACACGATGGTCTAGAGGCAAGGTGCTTGCCTCTCATGCCCAGGGTACCGGGTTCAAATCCCGTTCGGTGCCGGCACTATTTCGGAATTTTGGAAGGTTTCTCATATTTTCCTGTCCCTGATCCTGTGGTAGGTAGGATCGAGCACCTAGTCTTCTCAGATAAGGACGAAAAATTGGGAGGGCCCGTGTGCACGTTGCGCACGTTAAAGATACCTTGGCAGTTGGAAATCGAAAAGAGCAGGCCGAACAAGGTTGCTGCCCGGGCAAAAATTCTAAAAAACAACAACAAATCCCTACCACAACAAGAAAAAATATATATAAAAAAACAAGAAAAAGTAAGGTGTAAATGCCAAACACTTTCTCTCCCCCAGCTTACTCAAGACAGTTTTGACTCATCCGATTTTGTGACGCAGTGCGCGATGTTCTGTTTTACCCCATAGTTCACTTCTCACACTACAAAAAGACAAAACAGTTCTGATTCTGTGCGCCACCAGCTTAATTGCTACAATAAGCTTAAGTGGTTGGATCTGACAAATCCGTGCTAACAGTGAAATTTTTTGTATTTTCATGTTGTTTTTTTCATTTTGTATATTGTGCAATAGTAGTTTTTTCTGAGCATTTCTGTTTTTCATTACAGCTTAATATCTCAAACCTAAGCAAGATTACGAATTTTTTTGGAGGGATTTTCTCAGGAATTTGTTCTTAAGCCCGGTTTCGTCAGATCCACTCACATATTAATGACACCATAACTTATCTTATAACATTTCTATTCTCCCCTTTCCTCAGGTCCCTTGTTCTTAGTTGCAGGAAAACTAATGAAACAATTACACATTCTCATCACTATCACAAAGAGAGTGATTTGAACGCCCCATCAGAGCGAACAGAAGAAATTGGCTAGGCTAATAACTGCATTGACTCAAGTCTTCTATTTTATGTCGGTTTTGGCTGAGACGTGAAGTTTCTGTCAATCAATCAGCGAGACAGAACTTGTTTCGGTTTCACTGGTGCGCGAAAGCCTGTTTAATTCCTAAGTCCACAAAACACAGACGAAACATGGGGGTGGGGAGGGGAGTGGGGGCATAAAATCCTATTTGCTGCTTGGCGATTTATTTTCTTATTGGAAGTGTATATCCGTACAATACGTTGTATAGATATGGACAGTGCATTTCCGTATAACATGTTTACCAAAAAGCGCGACTGGTGAAGGTTTGCTGAAACAAAACTTGGTATGGTGTTCACGAATTTAGAGTGACAACACATGGAATAGTTAGATGGACCTGGGGGCGTGAGGGTCTAGTCAGTTTGTATCAATGGGCGGTAGTCAGATTGACTAATCAGGCGAAAAGGGGCTGGGGTAGCCACTGGTGATCGACGTACACTAACGTATATTATTAGCGCAGATCACGCAATCTCCGAGCAGCTGAAGTCGGATTGTTATGCTCTTAAGCCGATTCATATTTTTAAAAACTGTGCAAATTAACAAGGTCATTCCGGTGTGTGTTGTACGTCACCGAATTGTGTGCGTTGTACAGATATGCACTGTCCATATCCGCACAACATGTTGTACGGACATGCGCTTCCTTTCTGATTTCACTTCTGGAAAAATGGTGGGCGTCGGCTGGATATTTTACTTTTTTTTTATTTTTTATTTTTAAATTCAGGATTACTGAGGCACGGATGAAAAACTGGTCTCTGGCCCATGGAGAGTTATTTTATAACGTGACACGTAGGAATATTTAACCCGTAAAATGATAATCAAAACGTGGAGCAGTCACAACAGCAGTGCATTAGTAGGGCATAAAATTTAAAAAATATACCGACATACGGAGTTTAATTCAGCATAAAACACTTAACAAACGGGCGGGCAAATTAAATCCATGACACACAATTTTAAAAAATTGAATCAATTTACATAGTTTACTTTAACATAAAACACTTTCCTAAAGGGCGGACAACTAAATTATATCTCGCTATCAAAATTAATGGTGATAGACCCGGTGACAGTGTAAGTTTATGACATGCGAAATAGGTTTAATTATATCTCGTGTCATTAAGTAATTACTTACAGCCATACATTAAACGTTCAGTTGCGTTTTGTGGCGTTGTGGTGCACTCGGTATTCACCTTCTGTACAAAGCAGGCGATTTATTGGAACGAAATTACTTGCCATGCCTACGTTGCAAGTTCAAAATGGGATTATTTTGAAGGAAAGTATTGTTGGCAAATTAGAGCCTTTGATGTAGTTAACCTGTTTTCTCCCGGGGCACACGCTTAGATTAGATTAAATTTAGGACGGCAATGAAATGTGTATGGAGGTGAACTTGGCTGTGTTGATTTCCCTTTTAAGGTTTGATCAATGGCCTAGGGGCTTAATTAACGCATCACTGGTGACAAGTGTGATGACCTCAGAATGTTGAACTTGTAGAGACCAGAGAGGGATGAATGAGTGGTGAATGAAGGAACCGTTTGATTGAGGAAGAAATTCTGCTGTGCTATAGAAAAGTGCCGTACACACACACACACACAAAACAACCCACACCAAATATTAAGCCAAGTGGTATACAGTAGACACAAAAATTTACCCCTCCCCCCCCCCCCCCGCCCTCAAAAGGCAGATCATCATCCCAACAACTGCACATGGCTGCGAAACCTGGTCCCTAACAAAGCAGCAGGTTAAAAAATTCAGAACCATGCAAAGAGCAAGAGAAAGAAAGATTCTGGCAAGAAACTCCTCTGGTGGAGCGAGACAGATGACGATCTTCAGAGGGAGAGTTGAATGATTCTTTCATTAGATGTTTCGGCCTTTAACTTTCTGACATCTTCTAGAACCCCCGGCCACACTGAGTTCATGACTCTCGGTGTTCGTCACCCTTATTTTTGTTTTTCGCCGCCAGGCTCTTCTTTGGATTTGAACCCGTACCGCTGGTGTCTGTGCAGGTGTCTTATCCATTTTGTCAAGACTGCCACTGGTGATTTGGTATAATTTTAGGCTATATGAATCTGGTGTTCATTTCTTTTACACCAAACCCAGCATGATAAAGTTCTATGATAAAATTCCTCACACTGATATTCATGGACACAACCAGGTTACAGACATTGTGAAATTTATACTATGCCTGTCCACATGTCTGCACATTATCATCTCTCCTCGTCTCTCGGGACCTCCGATTTTTCTCTTTCCCTTTCTATGCTTCCATTCAGTGCAACTCTCTGTCCATCTGCCGTCTTTCAATCTTTCGATATGGCCAGTCCATTTCTATTTTACGCGGTAGGCCTCTAGTATCAATTTCACAATGCTTGTAACCCGGGTTTGTTTCCCAGTATCAGTGTGGGGGATTTTATTGTTAAGCTTTACTTTGAGAATCTTTCTCTCCATTGCTCTGTGCTTGTTCTGAATTTTTAGACCTGCTCCTTCGTTGGGGACCACGTTTCGCTGCCAGATCGACACCTTAGTATGACAAGGTTCTATCTCCACGCTTTGGCTGAACTGAATTACACACTACACACTATGTCTAACGGGCCTTCTCAGACTGCGTGTCAAGTATCAAACGGGTTCTGTGTGCAGTTTGTAAGTATTACGAAAAAGAGAAAGTCGTATCTCTAAAGGCTAGGAGCACAATCATGAAACTTCAATCATCAATTTGACAAACGTTGACGGAAAGCAGAACCTTGACATTTTCAAAGGACGATCATGCAGCTGTTGGGATGACGCACTGATTGAAGACTAAAAAGAAAAAAACAACAGTCAGATGGAAAGACAGCACATTTCATTCTATAACCAACTTTAAAAAGGTGAATCTGATTTAGATTTACGAATAATAATGGTCATTTTCGGTAGCTCAGCAGAATAAAGGGGCGACACAGGCCAGCTAGTACTGAGGAAATGGTAAATGAGACTGGCGATTTCACTGATGCAAAAACTTTATTAAAATTCGTATTTAACCAGGTCCTAAGAAAACAGAAAGTGTAATGCGCTTATTCTGAGAGATCATTCATTGTTTTTGTTGTCGTTGTTTATCGTTGAGAATGCGAAGCGAAATCATCGTTCCAAAGGGTATTATTTGTCTGCATTCTGCGAGTTTTTGAGAAAATTTGCACGCGAAATATATTGAAGACTGGCAGCCAGAATGTGGTTTGTTTTTTTTTTGTCAAAAACAGCCAAATTGAGAAATACGAGTTTGAAATTTGTAATCTTAATGAAAATTCAAATAACTTCATTAGCTTCAAGACGATGACATGAATAGTTTTATGGGGTGCACGGTGAAAGTGGCACAGTAAAGATGGGACAATAAACAAAAAAATGGCACAGGAAAAAATGGCACAAATAGAAAAATAGGAAAAACTGGCACATTTAATAAGAAATGAATTTTTGCATAAAATTTTCAGTAAATTGTTATTAATATTAAACTGTCAGAAACAAACAATGTTCACAATGTGTTTGTCATAAACGATTGTTAATGTTGTACTAGAACATCGTACATTTGAATCACACAGGTTTCATAAAGAAAAAACAGCAACAACAACAATAAAAACAACAACAACAGCAAGAAGTATATTACGCCATGTAACATATTAAAGCATTCTAAAGATTTGTATTACCCATGACGATCATAATAAAAGACGTAGTATATGTGGAGCACATCGGTCATATTATTATAATTATTTAAAACTCACTGGTTACTAAAGAAACAATCTAACTGATCTACTCTCAATACACTTTGAAGACCACTCTGTAGTGTATTCATTATGGCAAACACTCTAATTTGGTAATTAGCAAACAGTATAGTTTTTAGCCATCACATCATAAACATACTAATACATGTTATATCATAATTATTTCAATTACTATTTTTTTTACCATAGTAATTATTTGTATCAAAATAACATATCGTTGGACGGCTGTTGGAATCTCGTTAAGTCGAAAATCAAAATTTTTACAGGAGAAGGAAAAAACTGATTATCTTTAATGGTTTTCATTATTGGGAGGTGTAACTTGGTGCCAAGCCTACGTTCTTGGCCAGCAGTTGTACCGTGTACCGTGTATTGCATTTTGACGACAACCACACTGTAATTACGTAACCAGAGTTTACGAGGTTATAACACGCTGAAATCGGCTGTTGGAACCTAGCTAAAGCTTGAACGAGGTTCAAGCGCATACAGTGCGCCACTTGGCTGATCGTATAATAACCTCTCTACCTTTCTTTGGGCATTGTAAAAATATGTTTTAAAGTGTCTCAGCGGCATTTGCTGTCGTATTTGCCGTTTTACAACACTCGTTTTAACCTGTGCCATTTTATCCTGTTGCCATTTTTACCATGCTGTTTTTACTTGTGCCATTTTTACACTAGTTTTATTGGGTTATGAAATGAAGTCGCACACTTGGTGCCATTGATCTCCAAAGTCATGTTAGAGCAATGAATGAAATTTGACAAAATGAATCCGGTTGATAACCCTTGATATGATCTTGGGTGCACATTGTCATTTAATTTAATCATATCAGGCCAGAGCAGGTGAACTATTTTTCCGCCATCACCTGTGACTTCATTTCTATTGGATCATATAATAATTATGCAACCGAACCATTTTCTATGGTATCTCACTTAGTTTCCATTTTGTTGTTCTTGTTGTGGCTGCTGTTCTTGGAAACTTGAAAGGCGTTTCTGTCATGGCATATTGCTTCATCAATAGCAAGTCTGGTTTATAAACTTATGGAGGTGACATTATTGCCGCAGCTGTTGAAACATCCAATGAACTACTGGTCTAGCTGAAGATCGTGGGGGCGTTCAGTCAGTAAGTGGCGTCTGTTTTCTTACTTAATATAATATTAATTTATCAATCTCCGACGTGATAGAGGCAAACACGTTAACTTGGGGTTGCCGTTCCTTTTTGAACAGGACAACATGTTACAAAATACTGACGTCCTGGGATGCGCTGGTTTGTGAACTTATCAGTGTTACTTCAACCTGTGTCCAAATTATATTAAAAAATCTTAAATGTAAACCACATCTCAAACTTTAAAATATTAATGTATCATTGATCCTGTTCTCAATCATATTGTATTATATTACTGAAGTTTTCATTCTGTTCAACTCTTTGTACTCCCAAATACGCAACCGCCTCTGCATCTTTACTATTGGTACAATCTCAGAACACGGACGGAGCTCTTTTTTGCGGTTGGAATGAATGTTTGAAAAGTTGTGTGGCCAGACAGTACTTAGTGAAAGGTGGGTGCAGATATTTAGAACTGCGTAACATGCTCTATTCATTTGTCAAACTATACGTGGTTCTTTCATCTTCTTTGTGTCAAAGATTCAATTCTGTACGTTTCAATAGCATTTTACAAAATCTCCATGTCACTTAGAACTGACAAGGCTTAAAATGAGAGGCTGCAAAATGTCGTTCATGTTAATTAATAACAACCACAAAGTAGACAGACATTTTCTTTTACCGAGACCTCTCTGAGCAGACTTTGATGGAATTTGAAAATGGTAATTACTGATTCATTTCCTTGTTTTGGGAAAAAGAGTTTGCAGCGGATGCTGTGGAACGGATGATGACACGAAAACAACATTAGAAACAATGAATTCAGTGGTAGAATCAATACTGTGGATGTTGCTTTTGTGAAAATAACAACCCTTAAAAGCTTCGTCCAAATGCTTTTTATTGAACCAAAGCTGATTGAACGCATTGCTTTCTCTCCTCTTCACGTCTATTTTTGGTGTAAACCTGTTGTGCAGATCTTTCACATTTTCTCTCCTTGTCTAGGCTGAATAGAAAGAAAAACAAAAACCTGTTGGTTAGAGCTGGAAATAATTCTTATCTCCCCTGGCATGTTTCATTTTCATGACAAGAGCGTAGGCAGAATCCACATTTTCCCTTGAAACTGCTTTGTTTTGAAACAGTTTACATGTCCAGGGGACTGCAAGTGATCATACTAATTAGGTACACAATTAGGGCCTATAGTTAAAGTCGAGTCAGAGCCAGCCTCTGTTTCGCCAAATTTCTAGATCATCCAGGAGCAATACAATAACACACATCATAGCAAACAGAGAAAGACAGAGAAGATCGTTTTTACCCTTCCATATTCGCCTCAACAACTCAATATAGCTAGGTGTGTGCCATATGTTACTGAGGTTCCACGCCATGTTACTCCATGTAATAAACCTGTTATTGAGTTATGATAATTATGTTTGTGTAATGATGCGGTAAATGCCTTTACCGGGTAGGACTGTGCTCTTGAATGGTCTGTGATGGCTAATTTCCCTTATGGGATACTAAGGTGATTCTGATCTTATCTATTTATAGCATCTATCTTATCTTAAATTATTTAAACTATCAGATATTGCTGTTTCGTTTTCAATCACCAAAGAAGAGAACTAAAGGCATGAGCTCTACAAACTTTAATAGTTTGTTCTGTCACAGCATTGATAATTTTCACAGACATACCT
Source organism: Onchidella celtica (assembly GCA_963931925.1). Taxonomy (NCBI): domain Eukaryota; kingdom Metazoa; phylum Mollusca; class Gastropoda; order Systellommatophora; family Onchidiidae; genus Onchidella; species Onchidella celtica. The sequence goes on along the minus strand of OZ007576.1, from coordinate 32,603,551 downwards.
CGCCATAGGATGACTGTGATTTCAGGAACAGAATTTTCATTTCGTGACAATACTGAATAACTTCTGTTCTACCAGACTGGCTGAGTAACCAAAGCTAAATGATTGAATTTGTATTTCTTGGGGTCTGACCTTTGGCAATTCTTTTTTTTAAAGGGAGGATTTACTCAGTTTTCTCTTCCCCCCCCCCCCCTTTCTGCTTTTCTTAGGTATCTATCACTTATAGTTCTTTAGTGTCTAAGGCATCATATTAATAGAAGGTTTGTATAAAGGCCGCAACTTGGTGATAAGACAAAGGCTACCCAGCTAGTAACCCTACGAAAATCCAATGTGAGGGATTTAAATCAATGTTTGCCCAAAGGCCATGACATCGTTCCTCCGTATGTCCGCTGGTAACGACTTCGGTTTGACACAGGGAATCCGCCCCGTCGGTAATCGTACCAACCATACTGAAATCCTATGCAAATCTACGTGGGATTAATGTAGGAATACTGGCTGGGCAAGAAAAGATAAAACTTTCACATTGCGGGCGTTACCGTTTCTAAAGGGATGCCAAGTCTCAAATAACCCAGGATCAATCAACAGCCAAGCTTTTTCACAGACTTTGATGGTGGTTTTTTTTTCTTTTCTTTATGCCACTATATATATTTTAAAAAAGCTTTAACAAGAGACAAACTATGTGAAACTGATTTACAACTTTACTTTGTTGCATGTCAGCAAAAATACAAAACAAAACGAGACCTTTTTTCTTGTTTGTTCTATTTCCATTTTCTAAAAAAAAACGGAGATCTTTTAGTATGTAGAAAAGGTATTTGTCAAATGCACACATTGACACTTGTTTACAATGCGTTGTGGCACTAATCAAGCTGTTTCACTGTTCCGGTTTATGCTAACTCCAGTTCGTAATACTAAAGGTGCAAAGGTCTAAAGACGAATTTCTCAGTGGTGGAAAAAGTGTAGGTGGAAAAAGTGTAGTTGAACAAACAAGAACCAAGAACCACATAATTATGATTAGATTTTCTTATTTTCTCGTCATTCGTGGAACACGCACACAGTATACCTACTTAGGTAACACCAGCTTTGAGCGCTAATTAATTTCAGACAGAAATAATACAAGGATAAAAAATGACAAAGACATGTCACAACTGCTAATAACTCGCTTTGTAACAACCAATGATAGGTCAGAAAATTGTGTTCAAAGCGGATTAGCTCCGCCCTCAATTCGCATCAGTGGGGATACTCTTGCCCATGCTGTCAGGCACAAGCATCAGTAATGCCGGTAAGTATTGTTGGAAAAGGAACTTAATTCTCACGCCAGCATCAAATAGTCTTAGATCTCTGATTAGTTGGCTCCCTTTAAGGCTAATTTAAATGTGAGATAATGAGGCAGCCGACAGTACTGTCTATCTCTCTCTCGCTCTCTCGCTCTATATCTACATATCTATCTATCTATCTATCTATCTATCTATCTATCTATCTATCTATCTATCTATCTATCTATCTATCTATCTATCTATCTATCTATCTATCTATCTATCTATCTATATCTATCTATATCTATCCGACCGTCCGACCGTCCGTGACCCGTCCGTCCGTCTGTCTGTGTGTCTGTCTATCCATCTATAATTATCTATCTTTTTGACTGTGTGCCTGCCTGTTTGCATGTCTGTATGTCCTGCTGTCTTTCTATCTAACATTCCCCATGATACTTATAGATCCCTTGTTGACACTACTCACACGACCTTTGACATTAAGCCTAACCTGCAGTTATGTTCATTTGCGTGGCCTGTCATTGAATGCTCACAAAACGTTTATTTTCGGCAATACATGCCTGATAACAGGGACACATCACGATATTTTTGCATTATCAAGTTCGAACATCCTGACCTCCTACAATGTCAGTGAAACAAATACCACTGGCGGACATCCATTTTACTAAACAAAGGTATGATCCCATGTGGACGAATGAAGGGAATTGAATAACGCTCTTGTCTCTTATTAAATAAAATGATTAACCCTCAGGGAAGTACCCAGGACAAAGTCAGCAACGAAAATGTCTTAAGGAGATCTGGGATCCGCATCTTGTACACGATCCTGAAACAGAGGCATGGAGGATTGCAGAATCCCCAAGGACTTCCTCTACGGAGAGTTAGTGGAAGGAAAACGCCCAACAGGCAGACCCTATCTGTGGCACAAGGATGTGTGTAAGGGGGACCTGCAGGCACTGGGCATCGAAGCAAAGTCATGGGAAGCCGCTGCCTCAGACAGAACAAGCTGGATGCAATTAGTGAAAGCAGGGTATCTCACTGTTTGAAGAGACGCATACATGCAGTGCTGCTAGGCAAATCGGAAGAAGAAGAAAGGTGTGCACTCGAACAGCGTCATGCTTTGGCTGCGCCATCTGTGGAAGGGACTGTCACTCCCGGATGGGACTGGCCAAGCACACAAGACTCTGCACTGCACCGGGCTGAGACATACACGCATGCAGAGCACAACCCATAGTCTTTCGAGACTGACAGATGCCAATAACGTACGTAAACCTGTCGGTAGTGGCAATTCGAGCGCGGCGTGCACCTCTTGACAAAGTAAGAAGAAATTCATTTTCATAAATTTTGTTTGTTTGTTAATTTTTATTTTTAGTGTTGCATTCATTGCTTTTTTCTCTGTGTGTTGCGATCATTAAGGCCGATCAAGTTGTTTGTGTATGATTCCTTGCTTTTCGTGGATTGTTTTTCTTTCTTTTTTTCTAAATATATTTTAAGCATCATTGTTATCAATATTATTATTATTATAATTATTATAACCTGCATAATATTATTGTATTATTGTCATTGTTCTTTTCTACCCCAGTTTAAAATGGCCACGTCAGTCAGTCTGTTTCATGTTTCATGCGTTTATAATTTTTTATCTGTTAATTTATTCTGCTTGTTCCTGACAACATCAACGTTGAATGTGTTAAAACGTGTACCATTATTTCAAAATATTCCACCAGTTACATACACTCGTTGTTTGCAATAGTCTTTCTATTTGCCTTTTCAACGTTTTATCACAAAAGTGAAATTTTCCAATTTCACAATGATTTACTATTGAGGCAATTTTATGTTTGATGTTCAGTGACAGTCTTTTTTATTGTTCATTGACTGGTCATTTTTATTTTTTGTCCTGGTTGACCTAGTTGCAAATGTAACAGTCAATATTTCTGACTTTCTATTATTTCCTGTCTGCAAAGCAAAATTCCTTTAGTTATTATGCCATTTTGCACATCACACAGGCAATAAAAACTAAGTGGTTTGCTTGTTAAGCTGTTTCTCATTATAAAAAAAAAATGTTTAGATATTGAATGATTCAATAAACGTAGATAACATGGACTAGGTACTTCTAATTTATTTGTCTATCTATCTATCTATCTATCTATCTATCTATCTATCTATCTATCTATCTATCTATCTATCTATCTATCTATCTATCTACCTATCTATCTATCTATCTATCTATCTATCTATCTATCTATCTATCTATCTATCTATCTATCTATCTATCTTTCTATCTATCTATCTATCTATCTATCTGTCTATCTATCTATCTGTCTATCTATCTGTCTACCTATCTATCAATCAATCTATCTATCTATCTATCTATCTATCTATCTATCTATCTATCTATCTATCTACCTATCTATCTATCTATCTATCTATCTATCTATCATCTATCTATCTATCTATCAATCTATCTATCTATCTATCTATCTATCTAAGTATCTATCTATCTATCTGTGTGTCTGTCCGTATGTCTGTCTGTCCACCCGTTCGTCCGTCCGTCTATCAGTCCGCTTGTCTGTCTGTCGTTTATTTTCACATTTGTCCTAGAGCTGCGTTTGAAAAGTCTTTTTACATTTGACCTAGAGCTTTTTTAAAAGTCTTTTCACACTTGACGTAGAGCTATTTTAAAAATGTCGGTTCACGTTTGACCCAGAGCTATATTTGAAACGTATTTTCACGTTTAACATAAAGTTGTTTCTAAAGAGTCTTATTGCCTACCAGGAGCGAAGTGATATAGAGCTTTTTTTAAAAAGTCTATTTTTAAAGAGCATTTTTTCCCCACCAGTAGCGAAGTGCATAGCGTCCTAATACACATGAGATAACACTAAATTTCTTGTTCAGTTTGGTGCAGTTTCGATGGCAAAGAAAAGAATGCATAGTACCCTTGTGCACCCGAGCTCAATAAAAAAGATACCTGAGTCATTGTGAGTAACGTTCTACATGATATTCTGCCATTTGGCAATAAAACCCCAGTTTCGGGCGTCATAGACGAGGGTGCTTATCTCCACACCGTTGATAAAACATCAGATCACACTGATTAGAATTTCCCTCGCAGTCATTCTGTTTCTGTTATGACAACAGTTTCATTAAACCCACGCATATTGACAAACATTTTTCTTTCAACTTCTGAACCCCGAAACACTCGTTACGGGTAGCAAAAGAATTGGCAAGAGGAAATGCTGTCATGGGCTCGTAATTAGTTTAGTCATGGATCGGAAAAAATTTCTGATCATATAGTTGAAAACGTAAATTATTATCGTGTTTGTCAGTTGCTATAACTATAACCATGCACTTCTCCAAATCATAAAAAAGACATTTTACTGACAGAAGGGCCTAATAAATGAGCTAGCGGTTAATCCTGGAGATTTGGCTGAATTTGTATTTTTTTTTTTTAATTATAGATAATAATATCACATTAAATCGCCATAAAAAACATATCAGCTGATACGAGAGAAAAATATTTTTTAAAAACAAAAAAGAAAAAAAACAAACCAATTAGACACCGAATTGGTTTAATTTGAACCCACAGAACTAACTTGCACTTGTCAGAATTTCAAAATTACTATTACTTAAAATGGCGGCCAAGCATTGCTTGACAGACTCTATCTCGATTTTGGTGGCTTATATGAAACTTATCAACAAGCTCCATGTCGAAGCATAATTAATTTGCCTTCAAAAACAATTTTCATTCATCTTATTATTGTTTAGATACAAGAGTTTTTGATACAAAAGGTGCAAAAGATCTACATATGCCAGTCAATCATGGCCTTTCGAAGCACAAGATTCCCGAATCTAAAGCTGGGTTCTCATTTATACGCAAACAGAAACGGCAACGAAAACGTCAAAAACCATCCAAGCAGTGAAATAGAAAGAATGTTGCCGCAGGCCGTTTCCGTACACATGGAGACACTCCTTCTTTTTACTTTATGGTGGATTTTTAGCCTTTTCCGTTTCCGTACACATGAAAACCCAGCTTAAAGATTCGGTTGCCTGCTAATCATTTACTTGATACTGAATGTTGGCCACATTTCCTCCTCCGCCTTTTTTTTTTTTCATCCTATCTTTTTTATTCACAGGATGAATTCTAAATCTAAACACAGATGCTTACTTATAAGTACTTTGGTGGGATGTTATCTTCTTCTGTTCCCGTGTGGATTCTCTTGGTTCTGGGGCAACTTGTCAGCCTACACGACTTCTTACCAAAGAGCCAAGCTGGGACCTGACAGCGGATTCGACACTCCTTGGACACTTTCCGTAATCACGATAGGATGGTGGATGGGTTTACATTTCTCGGCCATTTTAAATAAGGCCATTGGATTTCGCTGGACGCGTTTGTCAGGAATCATCCTGTATAACTTCAGTTTCTTCCTAAACTATTTGTTTCTCCAGCGTTCCATAGAACTGTTTGTTATAACAATGGCTTTCGTAACAGGCCCATCATATGGTATTATCTATGGACAAGCCAATTTCTGTATTGCTTCATGGATAGACACTGAACGTATTGGCATAGTTACGGGAACCATCATCAGTGCTGAGCTGGCTGGAGCTGTAGTTATTAACCAGGTGATTACAATGTACATAAATCCACAAAACCTGCCTACGACTATAAGGGACAACATCACAAGATACTTTACTCAACAATCGATTCTCGATCGAGTTCCCTATGTATTTCTTGTTTTGGGGGGAATGTCTCTCAGCTGCCATGTACTCCCCCTATTCTTGGTCAGAGAACTGCCAAAGAATGACGATAATGCAGATCGATGTTTGGGTGAAGATCTCAAGTCATCATCTCGAAAAGATACGATGACGGATGATGAATATAAAGAAGTGATGAATCAAACAGTGTCCACCCATGGCCAAGAAAACAATGGTCCAGTACTGGAAACAACAGCAATAACTAAATTCCACACATCACTGCAGCGTTACACCCAAATCAAGGACATAGCTAAAGAATATGGACACGGAGTCATTTCTGAGGAGAGTAATTTTATATCAGAGAATTCCACTACTCATTTCCAAAACATTACAACAGAACAGCACAAACGTGGTAAGGAATTGATATCAAATTCAAATGCCAGATGTGTGACGGTAGATGAAAACGTAACTGAAATGATTTCTCCCGTTTCTGCAAATGGAGAGACAATTAACCAGCCACAGAAAAACCATGTCGCAGACGCTGGCGATGCCACAACTAAGCAAATGTTGAAGAGTTCTAATTTTTATATTTTATGGCTTTGTCTCTTTTTCGCTGAATTCGCTTACATTACCTTGGCCAACTTTTCAAAGATATTTGGACAATTATGGATACAAGATGATCATTTTCTCACTGACGTAGGATCAGTTTTACCAGTGGCTGCATTGTTTGGAAGGATTCTATGGGGGGTTCTGACTCATTGGTCAAGCGTTAAGAATGCAAACATTGTTTACTTCACCAGTCTCAGCCTCATGACATCTTTTTTCTACTTCACACCAATGGTCAGTAAATGGTTGTATGGGACGTGGGTCATTATTTTAACCCCCTTGTATAGTGGGCTAACTGTTGTATTTCCTGTAGCAGTCTTGAAAACCCTTGGCAAAATTCACTATGTGAAAAATTTTGGGACCCTTTATAGTGCTTGTGGCATGATAAACGTTATAACTCCTTTGATGTCAAATGCCCTCCTCACTTGTTTTGGGTGGTTTGGACAGTTCTGTACAGTTGCTGTGTCACAAATTGTTTGCTTAATTTTGGTGACAATTTTTTTGAGAGAGAAATGATTTGTTTGACACTCCAGTGTGGTCAAGATAACGTCAGAACTAGCTTTTCGTCTGTTCACTTGCATGTAAAGCAAAGGTCCTTGTAGACCAGAAATTTGACAATGGGAAGAATGTCTCCTTCCCCAATAATTGTTCAGTCCTCTCTGTATGTCTCACTTAAGCCAGGACAAGATTAATTAGAGTTACCAAATTTAACATGGAAATCTTCTATGGAAGGAGAAGGCCAATACAGAGTGGACAATATGTCTGTATATCTCTTTCTTTGTCTGTCCCAGTTTACAAGCATGAACTATTTGTATGACAGCTACTGAACTGAAAGTGTTATATATGTGAAATGGAATACAAATGTCTGACTTAAGCCCAATGATCTACCACAAGAGGGCCTAGATGAAGCTATGATTTTTCTTTTTCTAAGTAACACCTAAGGCGTCAAATAGAATACAATTTGAAAAAAAGGAAACAATGTCTATTTATTTTCTCTTCCACAAAAGCAAAAAGGCTGGGGGTTTGCTATTATCCACCCGGATATGACTGTTAAAAAAAACAAAGGAATATTGTGATATAATTCAGCTTTGAATTCAAAGCCTTAACGTCACCCTCGGGGAATGCCAAAACTTGCCTCTATGGTGGAACATCATCATGAAAAAAAGACAAAAAAAACGACCACATTTTCGTCTGGCTTTAATCGGTTTGATAATTGGAACAATAACTGTTTTTTAAAATGCTGTAACATGGAACTTGACACAAACATTCTTCATATAGTCATGTTTGAAAAATGTGTTGGCCACGAAAAAAAAAAATCTAATTTGGTACCAAAATCAAGATGGCCACCAACAATATAGTAATCTAGATCTATATTTTGTCTTCTTTGTTAGCAAAGCATTAAATTTACAACCACAGATGTTATAAATGGCATAGCCTTGTTAAGCCTGTTTCATTCATTTTCAACATATTTAACAAATTAATAACCACAAAGGTGGTCCAAGCTGGACTTTTACGTTACGGTATGTTACCCTTCTTTTAGGATATAGACAGAAAATTTCATCGTTAACTTGGGTAGCCAGATGGTCACTGACTTTAATTCCCTTTGATGCCAAGTGATGTCCGTTCACCTTTTTTTTTTTTTAACGAGAAGTGAATCGAGAGTTGTGCAATGCCACCGATGCTGGGCATTTTAGATACTGTGTCTCGCCAGCGATGCTGTCACAAGGCGGGTGAAGTGCGTAGTGGATACAGCACTCAACTGTTACACTCTCATTCCGGACAGTCAACAAAGAAAACACAAGAAAAGAAACAAACCAAGTATTTGTTTAGTCAAGCCTGCAGGGCCATATAATCTGTTCAAAGTACATGACATATAAGATGTATCAATGCAAAAGAACTACAATACAAATGCCAAGCCTAATTTACTATTTCATAGGCAGTCTAAGTATAATTGTGAGTTATCCTCTCCTTCTGGCAAGTACACTTTTCTTCCTCCTTAGGGGAGGCTCAATTAAGTACACAATAAAACAATACTAATTTTACGAACTAGCTTCTCGTATGAGGGACAGCCTTATGACCTGCCCTACAACAAAATTACTAATAGTGTTCAAGCTAGTAACGACTACTGCTGATATACTTTAATGACTCACAATATTAATATCATCAGTGGACATCCACTGTGTGGAACGGCCCTTTCTCTCTCACTGAGAGTGCTCACTATGTCAGATCAGCTTCTGGTTAGCAAACTTACAATTGACGCCCACACAAAGGTGGACGGGATGACAAAATTATGTCGCTTTGGTACTATCAGTCTCCTGACATGACCTTGGGTTTATAGCTCTCTCGTCAGTACGTTCTGTTTTCTCGGTTTATAGTACACTTTCTGTCTTCACATCTAGGCCTTCACCCTGGCTGGGCAACGCCGTCCCCTCGTAATATGGATACTCTGAGATTTCACCTGAGACTGGAGGTTCAAGGCGAGCTCGTAATTTTATATGCTTTGTAAACTGCAGAATCATTGTAAGCTGCGCATGACGGGCGGTGAATACTTTGCAAGCTTCAGTTACTTAGTCCCGTCACAACAATGACATCGCGAAAAATTATAATTCATACTCAGCACGCCTCCCTCGCGGTCACTGTCTAACAACAACTTAATGTACTCTCGTAAACCCTTAGCACAACTGAGACTATAGTCTACCCGTGTCAGATGCCTTGTCGTTTTCCTTTATGACGTCACGATATCAGTGTTAGATATTCATGGCCCTGAGGCATGGGCTTCCCATACTACTCGACCTGGGAAATATTTAGCTGACAGGCATCAGATGAACTGACTGACCAACTTGCAGCGAGCTGGGTACTGAAATTAGTCGTTGAGAAGCTCTGGAAGGAGGGGGGGGGGGTTGCTCAGATTGAAACACGATTTGGAATGTATTTCGGTGCATGACTCAGTGATTAGAGATAACCGAACAGATAAGCATATAATTCAAAGAGCTGTATAAAAAGTAGATACATGTTTAAAGTAGACAGAAAAATCTTTAGAGAAAGATAAGTAGAGAGAGGGAAAAAAAATATGTATATCGACAAAAAAGTACTTGGTATGTCGACCACCATGCTTACAATGGGAGACCTCAGCCATGTTCGAAGTGATTTAAAAAATGTCAACGAACGACATAAAGATGGGTAAATTGCCTGTCTGAGCCTGCGTTTATCGTTTTCCTTCAAATTGTAGGCTGTATTACCTGCGTATTGTGCAACGTTTTCAGCCTAACCTTGTCCATGGGGTTTCTTTTTCGCAGTCTGTCTGTGGAATAGCATTTGATCACACCGTTTCATTGCAACGACCGACACAAAAAGAAGATAGGCTTCAGCAGGAAAACAGCTCATTGTATTACCGGCCCTATTCTGAAACTGCTGCAAGTATCAAAGACCTATATGTACACGGGGTTGGGAAGTGTTGTAGAAGTGCATTCCCTTATAGTCATGAATGTGAGCCGGGACTGTACGCGTCCTCCCGGCGGCCTTTCGATGGACGAGAGGCGGCCTCCCGGTGGCCTGCGGATGGACGAGAGGCAGCCTCACGCTCGGCTTCTTTGAACCCACACACTACACAGTTCACAGGCCACAGGCCTATGCATATACATGTAATCAAAATGGCTTCTTCTCAAAATGAAGTTTCACTAGCTTGCTTAGCAGTGTGTTTTTTGTTTTCTGTTTTTGTTTTTGGAGGAAAAAGAAGAGAACAAGATCGTTATGGTGTAAACAATGGCTTATTTGGTGGAGAAAGTACAGACACACTCGTCTTTTGAAAGAATTGACGCCTTATTCCATTGAATTTCCAAAATTATCTTCGTATGGATGAGGAAACATAATTATCACCGCCTGTTGGAGATAGTCAGTCCCTTAATAGAAAAACGGCACACAAATATGCGGCATTCAATAACTCCCCATGAACGATTAACAACAACGTTGAGGTACTTGGCCACCGGTATGAATTTTTCCACTGTAGACCTTCTATGCGAACACACACTATACTCATCGCCCCCCCCCCCCAATCCCCCACCTCCTTTTCCCCCTTTTTTTCTCCTCGGATAATAAAGTAGTAGTAATATCATCCTTATTGTTATTATTATTATTGTTACTATTATTATTATTATTATTATTATATTAATGTTTGGTATCAAATCACACTACCATTTGATGCTGTTGAAGATTCTAAAGTCATATTTACATAATTTTGAATTTGCTATACATTTATTTTGAGCAACTAGTACCTAGTCCCGGAGGCCGAGTGCAGTAAAGCCCTATAGTAGGAAACGGAATGTGTCTGGCGTAACTATATACTGCATTTCACTATGCTGTACTTGTTTTGTTCTGATCATTTCCATTTGTACGTCACCACCAAAGCCCTAAAAATCCATGAAATTCCGAAAACTATACTGAAAAGCGCTACTACTCTGCTCAGCCAAACCTTCATCTGAATAAACTATGTATTAAATACGTGCACGCCATTAATACTGTGAACACAGGTTATTACTTGGTTAGCAGAAAGCGCTATCTAAAGAGCCTTTAATTGGGGCTCCGAGGTGCTAATGCCAAGAGCTGAGATCTTCCTAAAATATTAAGGCTAAAACAACCATGTCTCAACGAGGACGTTTGACAGCAATGGATCGTGGCAGGGCTCTGAGGTGGGTCCAGGATAGCATTTCCAGGCAGAGAAGTGTCCCGCCGACTGCGGGTAAGTCGTCCGCACATTCAACAGTTGTTGGAGAGATTTCAGAGGACGGGCAGTACTGAACAAAGGCCTCGGTCAGGACGTCCCAGAGTCACAAATCATCTGGATCTTTACTTTTTGTGAATAGTCCAGCCTCACCAACTTGTCACTTAACTTACGACATGTGTGGGTCTGTACTATAATTTAAGTAACATTTTGCTTTAAAATCACAAGATAAATCAGTTGGTTTCTCTCAATGTTTAAATTGTTGAGGCTGAGGCGCGTAACACTAACAGCACATCCACAAGTGCAAAAGATGTCTGATGGATCTCACTTAGTTTCCATGTTGTTGTTGTTGTTGTTGCTGTTCTTGGAAACTTGGAAGGCGTTCCAGTTATGGTATATTGCTTCATCAATAGCAAGTCTGGTTTATAAACTTATGGAGGTGACATTATTGCCTCAGCTGTTGAAACATCAATGAACTACTGGTCTAACTGAAGATCATGGCGGCGTTCAGTCTGTATGTGGCATCTGTTTTCTTTTAATATAATATTAATTTATCAATCTTCGACGCGAGATACCATAGAAAATGGTTCGGTTGCATAATTATTATATGATCAAATAGAAATGAAGTCACAGGTGGTGGCGGAAAAATAGTTCACGTGCACTGGCCTGATATGGTTAAATTAAATGACAATGTGCACCCAAGATCATATCAAGGGTTTTCAACCGGAATTCATTTTGTCGAATTTTATTCATTGCTCTAACATGACTTTGGAGATCAATGGCACCAGGTGTGCGACTTCATTTCATAACCCAATAAAACTAGTGTAAAAATGGTACAGGTAAAAACAGCATGGTACAAATGGCAACAGGATAAAATGGCACAGGTTAAAACGAGTGTTGTAAAACGACAAACACGACAACAAATGCCGCTGAGACACCTTAAAACATGTTTTTACAATGCCCAAAGAAAGGTAGAGAGGTTATACGATCAGCGAAGTGGCGCACTGTATGCGCTTAAACCTCGTTCAAGCTTTAGGGTAGCCACACACAGGCCACCGAATTCGGTCACCGAGCCACTGGGCGCTTTAGGTGAAAAGAATTGCACTATATAAACGGACCGAATCTAGGTGGGCTCTATGTGCAGTTGTTGAAATTATATAGTGCAATTCTTCTCATCTAAAGCGCCTAGTGACTCGGTGACCGAGTTCGGTGGCCTTTGTGTGGCTACCCTAAGCTAGGTTCCAACAGCCGATTCCAGCGTCTTATACGTAAACTCTGTGTTACGTAATTACAGTGTGATTGTCGTCAAAATGCAATCCACGGTACAACTACTGGTCAAGAACGTAGGCGTGGCACTAAGTTACACCTCCCAATAGTGAAAACCATTAAAGATAATCAGTTTTTTCCTTCTCCTGTAAAATTTTGATTTTCTACTTAACGAGCTTCCAACAACCAACCAACGATATGTTATTTTGATACAAATAATTACAATGGTAAAAAAAAATAGTAATTGAAATAATTATGATATAAGATGTATTAGTATGTTTATGATGTGATGGCTAAAAACTACACTGTGGGGGGAAATTCAAGACCAATTTCTTGGTACCATGCATTTGTGATAATATAATCATGTAGCACATGAAAAAAATTAAATGCAAAATAAAGAATTTAGCAGGGAGACTTCACCCTTCATCTCTTTTACTTCGCACAGTGTAGGGATTGGGTTCCGTACGTCCCGAACACGTCGAACTATTACATATCTTTATAATTGTATGTTCGATCTGTAGTTGAAAGGGAAAAGGGTAGGAATAAGATTAAGGATTGGGGATAAAGACAGAGTTAGAGATACTGTAAGTGTTAGGAATAAGGTGGTTTGAACCTATTTCCCAGTGTAGATCTAATTCTTCAAATTGCTATAAAATTTTCCTTTAAAATCATAAGGTAAATCTGTTGGAATGGAGATGTCCCACATTGTTTAAATTTTAGGGTGAGGTTAATAACATCGACAGAATGACCACACGTGCAAAAAGATAACAGAGATCTAATTTGTAGAACAGCTCATAGTGATGGGTAATGAGTCGTTGCAGGTTTTATGTTTAACGTGCTGTAATGTAGAGCTACATTTTAACTCCATTGCAAATTGTTACAGTTGTTAGTCTCCACTACATGTACATTTATTTTGTTTTGTTGTCTTTTTCAAGTACGTATTCAACTATCCTTCACATGAAAGTACTCGAACTATTTATTTTCACAGCATTAAGTGCCTAGTCTTGAAGAAAACTCTCTTGACATCCAAAATGAGATTAGCACCAGCGATGAGGCTACACGTGATAAAGCTACAACAACTAAATCAAGTTGGAAAGATATTGACAATAAATTATATAAACTGTTTCGATGATATGACCAATAAAGTTGTCTGGCTGCATCCAATGTCCCATCTTCCTGAATCCATGGTTGCCTCTGTGTTACTTTTTGGGAGGGTAGAGCCTTTGAAGGAAATAAGTTAGAGCCTTTTTTTTTTAACATCCCCGTAAAGTAACAAGTCTATTGAAACACACTGAATAAGTTTACACTATGATTCACCAAGAAACTCGAGATGTCAATAAAACCTTATAAGTGATAGTTTATTTTTCATAATTATGCATGTTCATGTCTATTATACAATATACGATGATAGCATTGCGATATCTTTTCCATGTTACAGAAATCATGACACGTTTTAAGTGCCTACATGTTGTCCATTGTGGATTAATGGTTTACAGAATATTGTCAATGTATTTTTTTTCTTGCCACAAATGTCATGTGCATTTAATAGCTTCAGTCACAATAAAATGCCTTAACTACATAATTATAATATAATGATGATGTATTGAATTTTTTTTATGAACAGCTAATAAAAAGAAAGAAAGACTTACTCAGTTTCTTCATTCCGATTTGTGATGAGACAATTGGAAAGACACCCCACCATCTGAAATCCTTGGCCGAGGAAATCAACTTGCCTAATGAAGAATTTCAACAATACACAGATGACAAAATTGGGGAAAATACAAAGTAGATTTCACGGATTTAAAATAGCAACCATTTAGGAAAGAGAGAACATAAAAATGTTTTTTAATTTATTTTTTTTTAAAGAATGCTTTGTCTTTCAGAACAGATCTTTACTCCTTGTAATCTTTTATCCATTAAACTTAATTTTGCTCTGGTGATAATGAATACACAACCAGCTGGCCTACTATCTTATATTCTGATCCCATCCATTGCATCATCGAATGCCTTGAGATTATTATAGGCCTGAAGATAACAAATTTTGTTCAAATAAAATTGAATAGATCTATAATTCGTACCAGAGAGCTCTTAATTCACAAACCTTTATGAAACAACATTTGAGCCATAGGACAGTGTTGAGACTCCTAAGTCTAATTTTATTGAGACTGTTTGCCATTTTATTGACCATAAATCTGGTCCCAACATCATTATCAAGTCACCAATCAAACGACTAGGGGAATAGCATACACTGCAATCTGAATACCAAAAATAAACAAAATTGAGAAGTAAGCACAGCAATTATTTTTCAGATTATTTCTCGACTAATAAGAATATATGAGTTGATGATCAGATGAATGGGTAAAATTTTACAAAGGACTGCATTTTGAAGACTTAAGTGATAGCATTCTGTAACGTTTCAAGTGGATCTGGACAGGTGGACTTCATCAGGCGAAAAAATTTAGAGCCTATTTAGTTTTATGTGAAGTATTTAATGTCTGCTGGATGATGGAATTGCACCATGTGTTAGTGGGTTATTATTGTTTTTATTTTTTTCTGTCTGTTTTTTTCCGGCCTTTTCTCTGTGCATCACTGTAACAAAAAATACAATGCATGTTTTACTCATGGTCAACCAATTATCAAAATAATAATAAGAAGAATGATAATAATAATAATAGTAATATCAACAAACTCGAGTGAAATTAGTGCTGAAGTCTAATCATATCAGTGTGAATGGATACTCAAGCCTTTTGTATATCAATGCATTTTAATGCATGTTGGTTTCCTCTAAAATATATCATCATTAACAGGAGTCGAGAATGTATGTATGTACACCAATTTAAACTAAGGCTGAAATAAACTATTATCATTATTTCCTCTAAATTGTATTATGATTTATGGGTGTCAAGAATGTGTTCATGTATGCATTAATATGATATCTGATGACAGTGATAAAGAACAGACTGAAATAAACAGTGGTCTTGACTTGTTTAAAAAAAAAAAAAAAGTAGGGGGTATAATGTGGAAAGGGGGGGGGGGGTTTATAGTCTGGCCTAGCCCAAAGTATATTCGGGGTATAAACTGGCTTAGCCCAGAATATACCCCGGGCTAGGCCAGTTTAACCCCGGGTATAGTCTGGGCGGAAGGTATAGTTTGGCCTGTTACACCGGCTCCACTCTAATACATTTTCTCCACTTATTTTAGAGTTTAATTTCTCCATCTGACCCGTCTGACTAGATGGCTCAGGTTCTGCTCGTAAGTACCGCATTCCACCACGACGGTGGGCGGGTGTAGCTCGGTGACCTACGTGTACACTAGATTTGTATCTATATTTGTATTTGTATCACTCTTTAATTCCATTTAGGAAATTTGCCTTGTGCCATGGCAGCCCAGTTATAACTGGAGCAGGCACGTCGTCGCCACAGTGCAGCGCCGGTCGGCGGGGTTTTTTTTTGGGGGGGGGTGAGGGAGGAGGGGGAGGAAATGGTCAGGATGAATTTTTATTTAAATTTGCCCGGGCAACGGCCTGTTCGGCCTGCTCTTTTCGATTTCCAACTGCCAAGGTATCTTTAACGTGCGCAACGTGCACACGGGCCCTCCGAATTTTTTCGTTCTTATCCGAGATGTCTAGGTACTCGATCCTATCCCCCAATAGGATCAGGGACACGAAAATATGAGAAAAATCCCAAACTTCCAACAGGCCTCTCTGTTTTTGCTGTTTTCGTTGTAATTGATTATACGGGCGGTGGCGCGGGTTTGCTGTGGTGAGCGTAGTTTATCCTCTTCGGGAGGTGGGCTAAATTTGGAATTTCGTTCATCACAGTGAACAGTTCTATAGGGACCTGTATTTTTGTTTAGATTGTGGCGTTCCATCTTCCTCGTTGTGTTAGGAAGACGTTTCTCTTGTCACTCTCTGACCTATCTGTAGATACGTTCTTTTTTTTCAGACTCTGTTCTTGTTCGTACCTTGTAGTGTAATCGGCGTAGTTAGGTTGCATTCTTTTTTCCATTATATTTTCTTTTTTAGGTCTTTGTCCTAGTCTGGTTCGTTGTTCCTTGATGTCCGTGTGGTCCTTCTTCTGAATTTCTTCATTCTTGTCTTTTCTATCCTCTTTTTGTTATTTAATAGTGCAATACATTTTATGAACGTAGAATTAGCTAGAGATAGTATGTTATAAAATGTTTTGTAGGTAATCTTCTGAATTGCATTTGAAAATAGCGGTTGTTATTATAGTGACATAATTTCAGGTCTCTGGTCGTGTCGTTAGTGATCATACCGACAGGTTAGCCTTTTTCATAGTATATACCGTAACCATAAATCTGTGAAATGGCGGAACTCCAACAACTAATGAAGTTGGGTAAGGAGCTTGGCCTGGAGGGAGAGGAGCTACGCGGCTGGATTAAAGAGCAGCAGGCAGAGTTGCGCGATGAGCTTGCTAAAGATAGAGAGCGAGAAAAAGACGCTCAAGAGCGGCAACAAGAAAGAGAGGCTAAGGCTCAGGAGAGGGAGATAAAGTTAAAGGAGTTAGAAGATAAGCAGCAGGAGAGAGATGCGCGAATAAGAATCGCGGAGTTGGAAATCAAAAAGAATACGCCAACGGAAACAGTTAAGCGGCAGGTACACAATAAAGGTGGCGTTAGGATTAAGCTCCCTACGTTCGACGACCGGAAGGACGACATAGACGCCTTCCTTTACAGGTTCGAACTGAACGCACAATTGCAATGGGGGGAAAATAAGGAATTATGGTCCACGTACCTGGCGTCTCTATTGCAGGGGCGAGCGTTAACCTACTTTAAAGAGCTACAGCGCGAATACGTGCAAGATTACGATAAGCTGAAGGCTTTGCTGCTTCGCCGATTTGCGCGTACCGAGGAATATTTCCGGGAGCAGTTTAGGCGAGCACGTGCGGATACCAGGGAGGACTTTGCTGCCTTCGTCGCGAGACTAACGGAATATTTCGCGAACTGGGTAGACTTGGCGCATGTGGGCGCGGATTTTGCTAAACTGAAAGACCTAATGATCCGTGACCAGCTGTACGCGTCGTGCCATAAAGATCTGGTGGCTTTCCTGAAAGAAAACGAACCCGCGACGGTGCAGGAGGCGTCTAAGTTGGCGGAAGCATACCGTACGGCACATCCGTCCAAACCAGTGGCGAGGGCGTACGTCCAAGATGCTGGGTACGACGCCGTTGTCGAGGGGTCGCCGACAGGACATAAAGACAGGTCGCGTCAACGTGGTGCCTATAGTGGGCAAGCCCAGGGGCAGCGTAGGGGCTATCACCAATCACCTGCATATGGATCCGGTAAGTTTGACCGAGCAGGAGGGCTAGGTCGCGGTAATGGCCGGGGGCGATTTGTGGCCTTTGCCGATGACCGACGGCATAGGGACTCTAGTTCCGGTCGCGATGGGTCACGGGGACCCAGGCCTAGTGCAGCACAGGGAGCGGAGTGTTGGACTTGCGGACGCGTGGGTCACTTTTCACGCGGGTGTAGGGCCGCGAAGTGTTGGAACTGCGGAAGAGCAGATCACATCAGCGTGAATTGCCCTGCAGGTAGGATAGCGGCGAACGTGGACAGTAGCTCCAGTCCATGTTCCCCTAATAAATTTCATCATGCGGCTGCGTGTGTTACATCGGACAACGGAGGCGGACAGTATTCTAAGTGTCCCAGTTGTGAGAAGTTATTATCTTCCGGTGTTTTACCTTGTGGGAGAAAGATCCCCGTTATAAATTCATGTCATACGGGAGGTGGTCTTAGGGTTTATCCGGGGTTTGTTGGAGACGAACCGGTCTCGGTTTTACGAGATACAGGATCTACCGTTGTGGTAGTGCATAGGGACTGCATTCGGGATTCACAGCTTACAGGTGAGACTGTCCCGTGCATCCAATTTTCAGGGGCCATTGAGAAATTACCCATGGCAAGAATAGTGATAGATACACCTTTCCTTAGCGGGGAAGTCGAAGCATTCGTTGGTTGTTTTCCAGGCGCCCAGCTCATCATTGGGAATGTATCACGGGTAGTTTCCCCTTCCGAGGAGAATGTGCAGGCATGGTCGCAATCAAAAGGTATTGACTTTTGTGCCGCGGTCGAAACACGTCGACAGGTAGCTGATAAGGATAAGATTAGACCTTTGGCGACGCCAGCGGTCAACCTAGATATCACGCCAGAGCGCTTGGCGAGATTACAAAGGGAGGATCCATCATTAAACCCATGTTTTGGGGAAGCGCGAACCGAGAAAACGAGGAAATATAAGAACGGCTCGTCTTCCATTGTGATTCAGGCGGGCATTCTGTTCCGGAAGTATGTGACGGTGGCTTCGGTTCAGAAGCAGGTAGTGGTGCCGGTATCCTTGATTGCAACGGTAATGCGTCTGGCCCATGATGTTCCATTAGCGGATCATATGGGAAGTGCTAGAACCAAGCAAAGAGTTCTGAAAAATTTTTATTGGCCGTCAGTATACAGAGATGTACGGTTATATTGTAAGACGTGCAGTGCGTGCCAAAAGACGACGCATAAGGGTCGTACACCCCAGGCTCCTCTTCAAAAGATCCCCACGGTTTCGGAACCGTTTAAAAAGGTTTCGATAGACCTTGTTGATTTAAGAGAAAGATTATCTTCAGCGCGCACTATAGCAGAAGAAGCTTCTAGTATCGCTTCAAAGAGAGCAAAAGCCTATAAAGATAGAGGATCCAAACTGAGAATTTTTAAGCCAGGAGACAAGGTTCTGTTGTTGCTGCCTACGGACCATAATAAGTTATTGATGACATGGAAAGGTCCTTATGTTATTGAGCGAGTTGTTTCGAATGTAGATTACGCTATCCACATTGATGGATCAAGTAAGGTTTTCCATGTTGATATGCTGCAGAGGTTTCATGAGAGACCAGAGTATCGGTATTCTCATACTGGTATTAAAGGACATACCTAATGTCGTGTCATTCTTTGACGATATAGCATGTCATACGTCAATATGGTCTGATCATATTCAGACACTAACAGTAATTTTTAAACGATTACGTCATTTTGGGTTAACTGCTAAACCCGCAAAGATGGATTTGGCATGTCCAGAGATAGTATTCTTAGGACATATCGTGGGTAGAGGTGTTCAGAGACCTGAAGTAACAAAAATTGACAAATTAGTAGGGTTGCAAATCCCAAAAACAAAGAAACAAGTCAGAAGCTTAGTGGGAATTTAAAATTATTACAGAAAGTTCATTCCAAATTTTTCCTCCTTGTCATCTTCTCTTACTGACCTTACTAAGAAGGGACAACCCGATAAGGTCCAGTGGACGTCTGAGTGTCAGACAGGATTTGATAATTTGGTGACAGCATTATCATCGTCACCCATTCTGATATTACCCGATTTTCGATCTAATTTTATCCTCAGAACGGATGCGTCGGACTCTGGTGTCGGCGCTTGTCTTCTACAGGAGAAGAACGAATGTCTCCATCCTGTATGTTATGTCAGTAGGAAGTTATTGCAGAGAGAAAGAAAATATTCTGTGATAGAGCGGGAGTGTCTTGCCGTTGTGTGGTCCGTCCAGAAATTAGGACGTTATCTCATGGGACGAGAATTCTGTATCCAGACAGACCACAAGCCACTGACATTTTTGTCGAAGAATCGTTCGTCCAGCCCACGCTTGTCTAGATGGGCATTGGCTTTGCAGCCGTATACCTTCGTTATTCAACCAATTCCAGGAACCAGCAATCATATCGCCGACTACCTTAGTCGAGCCTAGGGGAAGAGTTCAGGAGCTTATACATCGGAGGACAGGAACATTGACAGGATCTGTGTGAATGAGTCGACTTTAAAATATTGACATTATAAATATGATAGGAAGAATGGTTGATAGGTTGATTGGTTTTTGATTCTGTATTAGGTAGTGTGTTTAGTTAGCTATTGATGATGTGATACATATATGCATAGTGCAGGGCATACTGATCCCCATATTTTCCCCTGATTCCGGTATTTTATGTGCTAGGGTCATTGGTAGGTCATTTTTATGTAGGTATTGCTCACGCTCACTCGTTGACAGTCATCTTGATGCGATTTGAAATTAATTGCATTAATTTTTTTGGGGTGGGGGATGATGTCACGAGTGGAGTGAGCGATAGTTAATAATTACGGGGGGGAAGGAGGAGAGTAAAATTAACGCACGTAGACAAGTAAGTTAAAGCGTGCTGTTATGAGTGGTGGGGGGTCTGAATGAGGCGAAAGCGCTGTATTACTATCACTGCAAGTTAGAAGGCCCTACTGAACGGACGCAAGAGAAAGCCCAGTGGGCGAACATAAGGGGAGCAGTCAGAAGACTAGTGAGAGAGTCTTTCCAGTGATGACTGGTAGGTAGAACGTTGATTGATAATTATGATTGATGTATTATATTCGTCTATTACCATGATGTAAATAAGTATATGTGAGGAATGTGGAAGTCCTTGATATTGGATATAGCAATGTGCGCCATGAGCGATAGATGAAAGTTGAGTTCATGGATTTGTAGCGCGAGTGAGTAGTGTGTACTCCGATGGAGGTGTGTTACTGTAAGATGTTTGGTGAGTGAAATGTGAACTATTGTGTGTACGCTTCAGGGGTTGTAAGGAGAGGTGGAGTGAATAGAAATGGTAGGGTATTATACCAATGTAATGTTATTCTTGTAGGTGTCGGGGACGGGCCAAAGAGCCACCTCGGTGAGCACAGGGGATAGGCCAGCATAGGGCCGGAGGCCACACATAGGCCAAGAGTGAGGCTGTCGGGGCAGGACAGTAGAGGCACATAAAGTCGTGGCAGTCTGGCCACGGACAGGGACGTAGATATGAGCGTGAATGTGATAATGTACTATTGCCATGTTGATGGGCTCTTGAAATGATAATGTGCTATTGCCATGTTGATGGGCTATTGAAATGATAATGTGCTATTGCCCTGCTGAGGTGCTAGTGGACTGCTAAGGTGTATGACAATAGGAAGGTGATATTGAGAGACTGCGGTGCCAGTGAATTATTAATGTGCTATTAAGACCCCGAGGGGAGAGGCTGAGGCCGAAGTGCCTTTAGGAAGTAACTACCGGGTTGTGGATCCGAGGAAGAGTGCATGTGAGAATAAGGCCGTTGTACGGCAGTTAATTTCAATAATATAATGTATGTAATTGCGCTATTATCTGTATAATTATGTTTAATAAATGTGTGAGTCTGATGGGTTGTCCTGTTAAGTGTTAAACTTGTTCGTTCGTGATTGTTGTCCTGTCATAACTTATTACATCTCCCAGTCTGGGATTTGTGACAAACACATAACTTCAATGATGAGCTATTACTGATACATGTGTATATCCAGATTTGAAGAGACATGTTGCTTGAGCACGCCATCCAAAGAAGATGCTGTTCATTCTTCATCAGTCAACACACCCACCCCCCCCCCCTCAAATAAAACACACACGAAAAAAAAAAAAACAATCTGGGTCCCTGAAATGAAGCCAAACTACAATATTAGTACTAAATGTTGCAACACTATCCATAAGTTAACAAGGTATCAATGGTGTCACCTTTGACAGTCTTACGAACTTACTCACAGGGTTTTTAACGTGCGCTTCCCTTCACTTCCGCCTGCATGTGATCCTTCCTGGGACATAGGCCGTCAACAAGAGCTCTCCAGGCATCCCGGTCATGGGCCAGTCGTTCGAGCTGTCCCCAGGTGCGACCCATCTTCTTGTTGTCTGCCTAGGCGCCAGGTCTTTTTCGGCCAGCCTCTTTTCCATGAAACGTGCAGCAGTTTTGAAATTAAAATTATTTAGACGAAATAGTATCTTTGAAACTTGACGAAATGCTGAAGAGGGCATCAAAGATTGAGCAGTTTTCAACTTTTAAAAAGTTGACTATCGTCAAAAGAACTTACTCATTATTTTATCAAATCACACTCGACTGTAATATAAAAATAATATTTCGTGACCGAAAGGAGTATCTCAAAATAGGAAATTCGAAAATATGTACAACAACCCTATTTGTTTTTTGTTGTTTTTTTATTTCTGGAAACGCCTGTCTCCTGTCCAGCTTATTTTCACAACTGTTAAAGAGAAATAAATTCATGGAGACAAAGGCCTATTTAGATGTGACAGGATAATGGTCGGCTGTCACTTCATGTGTGCTATCATTTTACATCATCAAGTACTACCTGCGCTCTCTCAACGTTCAGGCTTTTAGATCCATAATTTGACATAAATTAGGTTTTTTTACTATATGCCTTTTATTCTTTAATGTTAATTCACATGAAGCGGTATGTCTGCGTCCATCCCGGCAAAAAATTGTTGAAGTCTCAGTGTGCTACTTGTTTGTACTTTAGTTATCATGACAAAACCAATACATTCTATTCAAAAGAAATAAAGATATGCTTAACCGATGCTTTTCTTGACAGATCCAACCAGTCGTAAGAGTTGAGGGACTTTTATCAGTACATTTAAACGTGAGTACCCACTGGGAGGTTTCCATATATCTTGAGAGTTCATCTATGCTCTACATGTCCAAAGCAGTTACTCTTCTTGTAAGAATTAAGCATTCAAATCTTTTCAGCTAGTAATATTTGACTGCCTTTTTGAAGGTGGTCAATTTATTCCCAGGGCATGACATCAAGACTCTGATAATCGTAGTAGGATGGGCAGTTGCAAATCCCTTTTTTTGTGAAGGAGAAAAGGAGACATTAATTTTTCAAACTCTTTGAATGGAATTTAATTGCCAGTTCGGGTGTTCAGACTATTAACCAATGATTTTTAGCAGAAACAAAAAATGTAGCTTCATCCGAGATATTGTGGTTGCAGATCGAGTGGGCTGAAGTCCGATATATGCATTCCCTTCCACACACATTATTTCCATATGGGTCGTTCTTATTCAAACGCCTTGAATGTTTGTAAATTACGACAGGCAAAGCAATACAGACACGCTGTCCAATGTGTATTGGCATATCCCTCCCACGAGAGCTTTTCCATAAAAAAGATAATAACTCTGATTTTTAAAATTGTTCTGATTAAGTGAGACAGAAACACAGGAAGACAGCACAATTATTACCGAAACACATATTCTTCATATTAGCAGATTTCTAATCAATAATGATCTTTACTCACCAGTGCAGAGACGAAACGTTTGTCCTCCTAAAGTTATTATGACCATACTGGAGTGTCGTACATATCATTTCTCCGTCAAAAAAACTGTCACCAAAATTAAGCAAACAATGTGTGACACTGCAAATGTACAGAACTGTCCAAACCACCCAAAACAAGAGAGGAGGGCATTTGGCGTCATAGGTAATACAATGTTCATCGCGCAACTAGCACTATAAAGGATCCCAACATTTTTTACATAATGAGTTTTGCCAAAAATGTTCGAGATTCCTGCAGGAAATACAACACATAGTCCATTGCCTAAGGAACCTATAATAATGATCCATGTTCCATACAACCATTTACTGACCATTGGTGTGAAGTATAAAAAAGACGTCATGAGGCTGAGACTGGTGAAGTAAATGATGACTGTGTTTTTAACGCCTGCCCAATCAGTCAGAGCTCCCCATATAATCCTTGCTAGTGCAGCAACCACTGGGCAAACTGATACCACGTCAGTGAGAAAATGATCATCATGTATCCACAACTGTCCAAATATCTTTGAAAAGTTGGAGAAAGTCACATACCCGAATTCACCAACAAATACACAAAGCCATAAAATGTAAAACTCAGAACATTTCAACATTTGCTTAGCTGTGGCATCGCTAGGGACTGCCTGGTGGTTTTTCTGTGGCTGGTTGGTTGTCTCTCTGTCAACGGAAACGGGAGCAGTCTCATCCGTTACAGTTTTATGTGTATTCATTAGTTTGAAATTTGAATCACTTGTCCAGTCTTCACCCGTTTTGCATAGTTCTGTTGAAATGTTTTGGAGATGTGAACTGGAATTCTCGGATATAAAGTTATTCTCCTCAGAAATGACTCCGTATCCATATTCTTTAGCCATGTCCTTGTTTCGGGTGTAATGCTGCAATGATGTATGTAATTCTGTTAATGCTGTTGTTTCAAGGACTAGACCGTTGTTTTCTTGGCTATGGTTGGAGATTGTTTGATTCTGCTCTTTTTTTAGTCCATTCTCCGTCGTAGATATTGGCCTGTCATCTTCGCGGACATGTCCATCTACTTCATCATCATTCTTTGGCAAGTCACCGATCAGGCATAGGGCGAGTATATGGAAGCTTAGAGACAGTCCGCCCAAAACAAGAAATACACAAGGAACTCGATCAAGAATCGCTCTTTGTGTAAAGTAGCCTTTGATATTTTCCTTTAGATTAGTTGGCAGATTTTGTGGATTAATGTACAACCTGGTTAATAACTATGGTTCCCATCACCTCACTGCCAGTTATGATACCTGTGACTATGCCAATACGTTTAGCATCTACCCATGAAGCAACACAGACATTGGTTTGTCCATAGATAGTACCATATGCTGGGCCTGCTATGAGACCCCATGTTATAACAAACAATTCTACGGAATGCTGGAGAAACAAGGAGTTCATGAAGAAACTCAAGTCGAATACGATGATTCCAAACAAACATGACCAGTGAAATCCGATGGCTTTATTTAAAATGGCCGAGAAATGTAAACCCACTGACCATCCTATTATGAATGAGGAAAGTGTCCAAGGAGTGTCGAATCCGCTGTGATGTCCCAGCTTGGCTCCCCGATAAGAAGTCGTATAGGCTGACAAATTACCCCAGAACCAAGAGAATCCACACGGGAAAAGAAGAAGATAACATCCCACCATACTACTTACCAGTAAGCATGTGTGCTTTGATTTAGGGTTCATCCTGTGAGTAGAAGATACATGATGAAAAGAAGAGGAATGCAACGAGGTTAATATCCAACGCTTAAAGGGAACAGATAAAAATGTCCACTTTTATTTATTAAAATCACTTTTTTTGGTCTTGAAAATACCTTTTCGAAAAGCGACAGGGAAAAAAACACCTGTATTAAAATTTAGTCAAGTTATACATTAGTCACAAATTACAAGAAAATGTTTACAATGAGTTCTGAAAGAAACAGTCATTTAAAACGGAATGGGGAGGGTTTTAGATCACATAGAATATTTAAAAAGAGAAAAAAAATTAACGCTACCTACCTGTACTCAGTTGAACCTTAACACCGATGGAAGGCCACCAGCCCAAAATGATGTGAATTTTGAATTAGTGCTGTTAGAGTATCTACTTTATACATGTAGAGCTTGAATAATTTATGCGTCCAAGATCTATGGCAATGGGTATTCATGTTTAAATTTACTGACAAGGGTCAGGGAACTTTATACATGATGTAAAATGAAATGGAGCTTTAAGTAACATCAAAAAGTCATTTTTGAGAAATTTGTGGAAAACAGGATTTTATCACCCGGTTGACGATATGTCGACCTTTATTTATTAAAATTTACTTTTTGGTTCGTGAGAAATACCTTTTCGACGAGCAGCAGGGAAAAAAAACACCTGTATGTAGTCAAGTTATTCGTAAGTTACAAAGTTACAAGAAAATTTTACAATGAATTCTGAAAGGAACAGTGATTCAAAACGGAAGGGGGCAGTTTTTAGATCGCATAGATTTTTTTTTTAATTACAAAAAAAGAAGAAAAAGAAAAGAAAGAATGAATGCTCCACACCTGTACTCAATTGACCATTACCATCAAAGGCCACCGGCCAAATATAATTTGAATTAGTGCTATTAGAATATCTATTTATACACATAGAGTGTGAATAATTTATGCGTCCAAGATATATGGCGGTGCTTATTCATGTTTAAATTTACTGATAAGAGTCCATCGTCTTTATCGACTGGTTGGATAGCATACCATCATTTCTTTTAGATAATACTATAGTGTATTTCTCAGTGACTTTATTCTTTTTCTTTTTACATAGTATAAAGTTGTGTTGTCATGGTAATTAATGTTTAAAAAAAAAAAGAAGCACATTGACATTAATAAATTTTACGGGACTTGTTTTTACAGACACTTAGCAGCCTAATTCATGTCAATTATGGATGGAATAGTCTGCCGGCCGAGACAAAGCATTTATTCAGCCTACTTCCTGATGTAAATACTATTAGTGGCTTTGATGAGTCATATGCATAAAATGACACTCAACCATCATTATATCACATTTACGTCCGTGAATTAATATTTCTTGATCAGAAAGGAAAATAAGACCGATAGGAGAGCTCCCCTTGCCTTTTGTAATTTTCTTTTTTAACATAATTATCCCTTCCGAACCCGAAATATTATTTCTATATTACAGACGAGTGTGATCTGATAAAACAAAGCATAAATTCTATTGACATTATAAACGTTTTATTTATACATATTTTTATAAATTGAAAAGTGGAACATAATATTCAAAAGAGGAGAGAATAATCTGGAACACCAGGACTATTCAAATACTTTTATATAATACTAGCTGAGTTCCCGGCCCTGCCCAGGATAAATCGATTTATTAGTTTCAGTTCTGAGTGATTATTAATTATGGACCTGCTTCATTTCGCCTGTTCCTTTAGCTTTATGTTATTTTTGTTTGTTTGTTTGTTTTTAGATACGTTTTACTGCTCTCCCTTTGCGCGTTGACGTCCTGCGCGTCCCGCCAGCACCCGTCAAATTATGGCTATGATTTGCGCACGGGTTAGTTTGTTTGCACATCGCAGGAAATGATAACGTCGTGTGTTAATGGAAAAGAAATAATATTTTCCTAGGCATATTGAAAACACAAACCTGTACATTTGGCCCTGCAGCGTCAATCTCCCAATTCCAGACCCTTTCTTTTTCCTAGTCTAGGCACATGAGAACACACAAAGTTTCATACTTGATAGTCTAATCCTCAATCTCATCATTCAAACCAGTCCTAACCGGAAGTTGTTTTGTGAGTGTGATACAGATACCGGAACCAATCTTAGTTACGTACATTTGCCGAAAAAATAGACCGAACGCCAATGTGTCGCAACCTAGAGAGTTATTAATTTTTTTGGTATTTTTTGTGCCGGGGACACGACGACAGTCTATACTAAGTGTTGCATAAAATCTAAGGGCCACCGAATCAGCATTAACAGAGGAGTAGCGAAAGGCGGGCTGCAATTGTCGTAAGGTTTCACTTTTATTAATATAGATGGAGTCTCATATAGCATAAATCGTTAAAAAGCATCATAGAAGCATGTACATATTGTTTACTTGCATTTTTATTTTGGTAGGACTGGGGACATAACATTTCGATAGTTTTTATTTCTTAAAAAAAGAAAGAAAATAATAACTCATTGAACTTTGAACTTCTACCCCAATGGCATGATGCGCATTACTTCTGTCTCTCACTTGTCGTTCCTCCGGACCGGTGACACGCTACAATTATCTTGGGTACACGTAGGTCACTAGGCTAGACCCGCCTAAAACCGTAGTGGAATGCACTACTTAGGAACTGAATCTTAAGCCATCTAGACGCGCATCGATCGGGTCCGACAGAGATATAATTATTAAAATGAATGGAGAAAATCTGTAAAATAAGATTCCCTAGTATTAGTAGAGGTGGGAAAACGGAAGGCTTTGCACAAGTAGATCTAACATTTCCTGACAGCGTTGCCTCCTTGTGTGCACTCAAGTTTCTACACAGTATAGGGTTCAAAACTGGTTGATTCAGATAAATGTAGGGAAGGCTCTCCGAATTCGCTTAATTCCACAAAACACATTAGATCCTTTTAATGGGGCAAGAGTGAGAAAAGATATTAAAATGATCAAACTTCAAAGAAATCATATCACTAACCATATCCACAATCCCTAATCTATTCTCAAACCTGCCCTAATCCTTAATCCTGTCCGTAAATATAACCTTCAAGATAATCTGATGTGGCAATCCTCCTGAAGATAATTGGTACACATACGTTATGATTAAATATGTAGAATTCAATGAGACTCCACCAGAGAGAGAGAGAGAGAGATGGGATGCGGTGGAGGAGAGTCTTGAGCAATGAGATGAAATCATGATTAAATCTAGATCTGGGAGGATTACCATTAGAGGTTTCTCTGAGGGGTGCTTTTACGGACGGGACTGAAGTTAGAACAGGTTTGGTGACATTAACAGGTTAGGAATTGGGGATAGCACCAGTAGTATGATTTCTGTCAAGTTAGATGATTTTGTGCTGTATCTGTTCTAACTCTTGTCCCATTAAAAGGCTTCAATGTATTTTCTTGGAGATCAACGGACTCTGTAATCTGTCCTTTTCATCAGTTCACGAGCAGGCTGCAGTGCAGATCTAGATCTACATCTGTTTAATGCAAGCTGACAGAAGTACATATTTAATTGTTGCAACTGAGACTTTAATTATGGAGTCAGTGATTTATTGTGCAAGGGGTCTTGCACACATAACTTTGATTATTAAATCTAGTGTTAGATATGTCACTAAGTGACTTTGACCGGTCATGAAATATTTCCTTTAGGCAATACAAACAAAAACATTCAGTCCAAGTCATGATCAGATGGAACTAATGAGTCACCCTGTCAGTAGTATCACACTATTACTGATAGTTAAACAAATCCGATATCGCTTATACAGCCATGCAATTCTTAGTCTTCAAAATGCTGTTCTTTGTAGAATTTGTCCCATTCATCTTATCATCAACTCATATCTTCTTATTAATCAGGAAATAATCTAAAAAATAAGTGCTGTGCTTACTTCTCAATTTTGTTTATTTTTGGTATTCAGATTGCTGTGTATTCTATTCCCTTACTCGTTTGATTGTTGACTTGATACTGATGTTGGGACCAGATTTATGGTCAATAAAATGGCAAACAGTCTCAATAAAATTAGACTTAGGAGTCTCAACACTGTCCTATGGCTCAAATGTTGTTTCATAAAGGATTGTGAATTAAGAGCTCCCTGGTACGAATTATAGATCTATTCAATTTTATTTGAACAAAATTTATTACCTCCAGGCCTATAATAATCTCAAGGCATTCGATGATGCGATGGATGGGATCAGAATATAAGATAGGCCAACTGGTTGTGTATTCATTATCACCAGAGCAAAATTAAGTTTAATGGATAAAAGATTACAAGAAGTAAAGATCTGTTCTGAAAGACAAAGCATTCTTTAAGAGAAAAAAAAATTAAAAAGAACATTTTTATGCTCTCTCTTTCCTAAATTGTTGCTATTTTAGATCCGTGAAATCTACTTTGTATTTTCCCCAGTTTTGTCATCTGTGTATTGTTGAAATTCTTCATTAGGCAAGTTGATTTCCTCGGCCAAGGATTTTAGATGGTGGGGTGTCTTTCCAATTGTCTCATCACAAATCGGAATGAAGAAACTGAGTAAGTCTTTCTTTCTTTTTATTAGCTGTTCATAAAAAAAATTCAATACATCATCATTATATTATAATTATGTAGTTAAGGCATTTTATTGTGACTGAAGCTATGAAATGCACATGACATGTGTGGAAAGAAAAAAAAATACATTGACAATATTCTGTAAACCATTAATCCACAATGGACAACATGTAGGCACTTAAAAAGTGTCATGATTTCTGTAACATGGAAAAGATATCGCAATGCTCTCATTGTCACGAGCGAGTGAGCGAGGGTCAATAAGTGCGGGGAAGGGACTTGAAGCGTGCATGTTGTGAGTGAAGTTGAGGCGTAGTAGAGGCAAAATCAGAATAGTCAGATCACTGCAAGTTAAGAAGTCCAAGGAGACAGACGTAAGAAAGCAGTCGGGAGATTGTGTGTTTTCCAGTGATGACTGGTAGGTTGAACTATGATTGATAATTATGGTGATTGATGTACTATGTTCTCCTATGACCATGATGTAAATAAGTTATATGTGAGGAATGTGAAAGTCATTGATTACTGTGTATAGAGATGTGCGCAATGAGCGATAGATGTAAGTTAGGATCATGGATTCGTAGCGAGTCTGAGTACTGTGTAATTCGGTGGAGGTGTGTTACCGTAGAGAAGTGCAGATGTGTGGTGAGTGAAATGTGGACTATTGTGTGTACGCTTGATGGTTCGTAATGAGTGGTGAAGTGGATAGTAATTGTATGGTGTTATACAGATGTAATGTTATTTCTATAGGTGCCGGGGTCGGGCAGAGAAGCCACCCGCGGTGAGCGGACTTGTGCCGGGATCGGGCCGTGAGGCTACCCGTAGTGAAGAGTCTAGCACAGGGGATAGGCCAGCATAAGGAATGGCTTGGGTTGGGCAGAAGGCTACCCACGGGCCTGCCTGAGTGAAGCTGTCGCGCAGGACAGCGGGAGCACATGAGTCGTGGCAGTCTGGCCACAGACAGGGACGTTGTTATTGAAATGTTAATGTGCTATTAAGATGTTACTGTGCTATTGAGATACTAATGTGCTATGGAGATACTAATGTGCTATTGAAATATTAATGTGCTATTGAAATATTAATGTGCTATTAAGACCTCGAGGGGAGATTGAGATACGGAGATTAGGTTGAGCAGGAGCCAATAAGAGAGGCCAGCAAGTAGTATATAT
Organism: Onchidella celtica; assembly: GCA_963931925.1. Classification (NCBI taxonomy): domain Eukaryota; kingdom Metazoa; phylum Mollusca; class Gastropoda; order Systellommatophora; family Onchidiidae; genus Onchidella; species Onchidella celtica. Next base: position 32,572,496 of record OZ007576.1, on the reverse strand, counting down.
ATGGATGTGAGGCTGAGGCCAGAGCATAGTTAGGAAGTAACTACCGGGTTGTGGACCCGGAGAAGAATGAATGTTGGGAATACTGACCATTGAATGGTATTTGAATTGAGTAATGTAATGTATGTAATTGCACAGATATCTTATCTTTATATATAATAAATGTGTGAGTCTGTTTGGTTGTTCTGTTAAGTGTTATACTTGTTCGTTCGTGCTTGTTGTCCTGTCGTAATTATTACATCTCCCAGTCTGGGATTTGTGACACTCATCATATAGTGTGTAATAGACATGAACATGCATAATTATGAAAAATAAACTATCACTTATAAGGTTTTATTGACATCTCGAGTTCCTGGTGAATCATAGTGTAAACTTATTCAGTGTGTTTCAATCGACTTGTTACTTTACGGGGATGTTTAAAAAAAAAGGCTCTAACGTATTTCCTTCAAAGGCTCTACCCTCCCAAAAAGTAACACAGAAGCAACCATGGATTCAGGAAGATGGGACATTGGATGCAGCCAGACAACTTTATTGGTCATATCATTGAAACAGCTTATATAATTTATTGTCAGTATCTTTCCAACCTGATTTAGTTGTTGTAGCTTTATCACGTGTAGCCTCATCGCTGGTGCTAATATCATTTTGGATGTTGTAACAGTTGATGTAAATTTCAGCACGTTATGATAGGGTGAGTCAGGTGATCTGAACTGCTACCCTTTAAAAACAAAACTGTCTCGAACTGTCGTAGAAATAAATGAAAACAGGATCCGATGGACGATTAACATTAACTTTTAATATCTGTAGATGAACGCTGGATATCTCACAACTTTTACTTACGAGGAAGGCATGCATGTCTACGTACAAAACTTAGGATGGGTCTTTCTCAGAATGACAGGATCGTGCCCACATGCGGAATAACTGTATCTTGCACACACCCTCACTCGCTTGCCATCCTTTATATACCCATCCAGATAGAACGTTCACGAACGGGAAATCCAGAAACTAGGGGATGCATGAAGGCCACCTAATCGCATTTAGACACGTCACAGAATTGCGTCACTCCAAGGCCAACCTAGCGTAATTACTCCGACATGAATGATATCGTACGTTCTCGATGGAACTACAATAACACAATTACGTCACACAGCGAGACATCACAGAGAAGTAAAACTAGGACAAGAGGGGTCGCCGAGGGATGCGGACAACATTGTTATCCAACCAGTCGATAAAGACGAGGGACTCTTATCAGGACATAGGGGGGGGGGGGGAAGGGGGCACTTTATGCTGTGAAAATAAATAGCTCGAGTACTTTCATGTGAAGGATAGTTGAATACTGTCAGGGTTAGGATTTGAATTGCCGTGCTGGGTCACGCTTTGTTTATTTCATGTCATCATTGATTTTAGCCAGTGCAAACGTCCTTGAACTATTCCCGTGGACAGTTTGTTTTTGAAACGCTTTTTCTTAGAGATGGAAAGAAGGTGGGGCAAGATAGAACGAATGGATAAATTAACAGTGACGGTGCAGTTTTCGACCCCGTGGGTTGGGTGTACTTTAGCAAGGAAAGACGGGGCGAATAAGGAGTGAATAAATTCGTACATAAAACGTAGAGGGTGTAGTGACTTTGCGAAAGTTTTGACATCCTAGTTTAACTTTGTCTGTTACTATTAATAGACTGCGAGCTGAGCTCGAAATGGATGCACCAATCAAATTTGAGCAGTTCGCTGGGGTTGCAGAAGATATAAGCGAAGCCATCTTTAGGTGTCTCCACTCCATGCAGCGTATTCCATCCTGCGAGGGTGTCGGCTAAGGTTCAGCCAGAGAGAACCATAAGACTGTTAAAGACATGTCTATGTCCTGGATAGACAATGAATTTGCCCACAGCTATTTTCTCCAGTTCCCTGATATCGTTTCAGGGAACCAATCGTAAGTTTCGAGACCGTGCGTCGACGATGACGTGAATCTGACCCTTCTTTTCCAGTAGAAGTACTACCAAAGGATGCAAGACTATAATGTCTTTACTTGCAATTAAGATCTAGACTGAGTGACTGATATACACATTTGTAAATTGTAATTTGATGTGTCTGGATGAGGCTGGGGATTGCCAGCCCATCCTAGAGCAGATCTAGATCTATCTTAACTACGTCAGTGTGTCTTGACGGTTTGATCCTTTATAAGCTATTACTGAGTGAATATTGTCGTCTGAGACATAAGAATATTATTTGTGAGATAGTAGGCAGATATATTTCTGAAGATAAATAATTACTAAGTAAACTGTGAATGAGTCAGAATGATATGGATTTTCTAATCTTTTAAGTATCTAGAGGAGACTTCTAGTTATGTATTATAGTATTTTCATTTGATGCTGCTGATGTTGTCTTTTTAATATGTAAGATAGACGAAATTGTTAGGAATTTTAAGTAATAAATTTGTGGCCCTACAAGGTCCTTGATATAACTTACACGAAATTGTTATTAGTGTATGTGGCATGGGATGGCAGAGTAATTTGTAAAACCTCTCGATATTTATTAAATGCAGTCGAACACCTAAATTCCATAATATACCACCCCGTAACATTTGAGGGCATACCCCAAATCGTAACAAATACGTATTTGAAAAAGATAACAAAACAAAATAAATGTACATGTAGTGGAGACTAACAACTGTAACAATTTGCAATGGAATTAAAATGTATCTCTACACTACAGCACGTCAAACATAAGAGCCTGCAACGTCTCATTACCTATCACTATGTGCTGTTCTACTAATTAGATCTCTGTTATCTTTTTGCACGTGTGGTCATTCTGTCGATGTTATTAACCTTACCCTAGAATTTAAACAATGTGGGACATCTCCATTCCAACGGATTTACCTTATGATTTTGAAGGAAAATTTTATCAAAATCTAAAGAATAGATCTACACTGGGAAATAGGTTCAGATCACCTTATTCCTAACGCTTACCCTATCTCAAAATCTGTCTTTATCCCCAATCCTTAATCTTATTCCTACCCTTTTCCCTTTCAACTAAAAAACGAACATAAAATTGTAAAAGAATTGTAATAGTTCGACGTGTTCGGGACGTACGGAACCCAATCCCTACACTGTGCGAAGTAAAAGAGATGAAGGGTGAAGTCTCCCTGCTAAATTCTTTATTTTGCATTTAATTTTTTTATGTGCTACATGATTATATTATCACAAATGCATGGTACCAAGAAATTGGTCTTGAATTTTCCCCCACATGAGTGCGTGCTGGACAGCATGGCCAGAATATTCTGGGGCTCACCAGCAGTTTCTTCATGTCTTCATGTATTAAAACTGGACCTACACATAACACTTTAGATGAAACAGACAAGTCTCGTGTTTTATTATAATTAAAAGGTCATGGTTTTGAATTTAACGGACCTTTTTTTTCACCCTTCACAGATGTTAAATGTATTAAATTACACCACAATTGTTGTATTTGCCTTTTTTATATTTATTATGTGTTGAAAGCAAATTCAGTGTGTGAGAAAAATTCATGAACTGGGTGGGGTAATTAATTTGCTCTTTCCAATTTCCAATTGCCAAGGTATCTTTAACGTGCACAACGTGCATAAGGGCCCTCCGAATTTTTCGTCCTTATCCGAGAAGACTACGCGCTCGATTCTACCTACCATAGGATAAGGGACAATTTCCCCCAAAATTTCAAAATGCCTGCACGGACCGGGAATCGAACCCGGCACCTTCGGCCTGAGAGGCGAGTGCCTTGCCTCCAGATCAACGTGGCCCCAGATGTCTTTCTGATGCCATCACCCCATTATGTACGCTGAAATCCTCTGGGTTTTCTGCCATGGCATTTCAATATATAATTTACTAGCTGAGTACCCGTTCGATGAACAGGTTTGTGTAGTTTTTGTTTTTCTTTGGTGAACTTAAGACGCCTGTGAACTAAGAAAGGCATTACTGTTGCATAGATAGCTTATAAGAGATGCAGCAACAAAGGACACCACTTCAGACCGAAAGGAATAAGAACAAAAGCCGAGATGCGTAGGGTCATCCCCAAAATTCAGCGATAGGACAGTACACAGTGTGCAGTGGTGCGCACCGAAAATTTTCAGGAAGTGATGATGTCATAAAAACCTACAGCATGTCAGTGAGCCTAGTGGAACTTGGGGAAACAATACATTTCCAATAAAAAAAAAACTACACCGATTTGAGACTTCTATTAAAAACTGTGCACCCTTACATCCATTCTGATGTACCATATAAAATTTGAAGTCTGAGTGTTGAGTGGTTCAGAAGCCTTTTGCAACGAAAAATCTCGAGTCCACAAATATATATAGTAATGTTGAAAATGGTGTTTTAAAAAGATGATTGGAACTGGTAACAAAACAAATAACTTCATAAATTCAGTTTGTACATTTCCACACATTATATCTTCAAAATGAATGTGTAAAAACCTAGTAGATTTTTTAACTAATGAGCACAGAAAGTTTGAACTTTCTACGTTTAGCCGTTTTTCTATGCATAGGGAAGGACCGCTCCAAGTTGTCCAAATATATATATAGATAAGCCCTTTAAAGGCATTTTTATATCCGAATCGATTCATTTGCATGTGAAGCCCCTTTCACACAAATTTCTACTCAACCTATTAGGAAAAATGATCTATAACATAGATCAATGACCCGGAAGAATTGGCATAGACACTTTTTTTTTAACATAAGGAAACCAATGGCTTCAGCAGCTGACAAAAATTTATATTTATGAAGTTTAAATATGACCATAAAATATCGAAATGAGAAGATCAGCGCTGTGCTGTGAAGCTGCAATGGCATGAAAAATTCGCCAAGAAACCACATATTCCCGCCTATTGACAACCTTTCACAATGGGACAGCTGTGCACGTTAGGACATCACTTTCGTTTTAATTTCATAGATGTCCTGATGCAAATGTGATTTTTTTTCCTTTTAATAGGCTATACCACGAGAGAGGCCACTTTTGCCTTTTTACCGAGTTTAACGTCAAGATTTTGAACTCAAAGCTAATCCATCACAATATTCAGTCTTTTTTTTTTCTTTAAAGTCATAACCAGGTGATGAGTAATCACCAATCCCGTGTCTGTTTGCTTTTAACGGCGAGAAAAAAAGGACATTAATTTTCCTTTTTTTGTGTTTTTGTTAATGAAATTTATTTGCCGTTTGAGGTGTTCACACGAACCCATTGATGATTAAAAAAAACAATATCACTCATCCCAGTTATTCTTCTTGCAGATCCATTGGGCTAGGTCCGACATTATGCATCCCATTCCACATAATTATAACACTTACAGTTCAGTAAATTTCGTTCAAATAGTTCATGTTTTTCTTTTTGTAAACATAATATGACGATCCCGGCATCATCCGGGATAAACCTGTGAACCCACCGTTCTATCTCAGTCTTTCTTTTTGGTCTACAAAGCTTCCCATATTCTACCCTTGTCACAGATTTCATGCGCTCTTGAGCACTATTCACTTATTTCTGATAGAGAAATTGTGCACACGGAATTGAACGCGTATTAATATCATTCCCGGTGCAGTGGGCTTACTACAGGGAGCCAAAACAAAGATCACTGTATTTTACATTTTACAACTTTTATTAAAAAATACCTGAAACTTGAATCAACACAATCGGTCGATACAAAAGCGATTGGGCTGGATTAGTTGACACATTGGAAAAGTAACTTTATCATTGTTGAATTTGTCATTGTGACAGGTCAAAATTGCACCACAATAAATTACTCCCACCACAATTTTTTTTTTATAATACTAGATGAAGTTCCCGGCATTATCCGGGATAAACCTGTGAACCCGCCGTTCAACCTCTCTCTTTTTGGTCTAGATAGCCCTCATATTCTAGTCTTACTACAGATTTCATGCGCACCAGAGCACTACGCATTCATTTCTGGTAGGGAAATTGCGCGCACCTAACTGAATGCGTATTAATACATCGTTTCCTGTGCAGTGGGCTTACTGCAGGGGACCAAAACAAAGATTATTGTATTTTACATTTTTACAACTTTTTATTTAAAAATACCTGAACATGAGTCAACATAATCGGTCGATACAAAAGCGATTGCATTGGATTTGTTGACATTTTGGAAAATTAACTTTATAATTGTTGAAACTGTCGTTTAGGCTGTAGCGTCGAGCAAAAAAAAAAAGCCAAAATTGCACCACAATGAATTACTCCCGCCATTATTTTTTTTATAATAAGGAGATAAGGACAGACAAAGAAACAAAGAGACACACAGACCCGCTGTCCGTTCTGTATTGGCATTTATCTTCCATAAAATATTTCCTTGGCAGATTTAAGGATTCTAATTAAAGTCGCCTTGGCTTAGGTGAGACAGACAGGCAGACAGAACAATAATTATTACAAAAGACACATGCTTCTCATTAACAGTTTTCTACCAAAGAAGGAACCTTGCTTTACACAAACTAGTGCCTTATTCTGGCCCTACTGGAGTGTCATATAAATCATTTCTCCGTCAAAATAATCATCACCAAAATTAAGCAAAAAATATGTGACAGCAAATGTACAGAACTGTCCAAACCACCCAAAAACAGGTGAGGAGGGCATTTGACATCAAAGGGTTTACAGTGTTCACCGCGAAAGTAGCACTACAAAGCACCCCAACATTTCTCGCATAGTGAGTTTTGCCAAAGATTCTCAGGACTCCATTGCATAGGGAACCTGAAATAATGACCCATGTTGAATACAGCCATTTACTGACCATTGGCGTGAAGTATAAAAAGGATGTCATGAGGCTGAGACTGGTGAAGTTAATGATGACTGCGTTTTTAACGCCTGACCAATCGATCTAAACTCCCCATATAATCCTTCCAAACATAGCAACCACGAGTAAAACTGACTCCATGTCAGTGAGAAAGTGATCACCATGTATCCACAATTGTCCAAATAGTTTTAGAAAGTTCGCCAAAGTCACGTAACTGAATTCACCGAAAAGTACACAGAACCATAAAATGTAGAACTTTGAACATTTCAACATTTGCTTAGTCGTGGCATCGCAAGAGACTTCCATTTGGTTTCTCTGTGCTTGGTTGATTGTTTCTCTGTCTACGGAAACGGGAACAGTCTCATCATTAACAGTTTTGTCTCCATTCACATGTTTGAAATTTGAATCAGTTGTCCATTCCTCATCTGTTTTGTATCGCTCTGTTGAAGTGTTTTGGAAATGACCAGTGGAATTCTGTAACATAAAGTTATTCTTTTCAGAAATGACTCCGTGTCCATATTCTTTAGCAATGTCCTTGCTTTAGGTGTAAAGCTGCAATGACGTATGTAATTCTGTTAATGCTGTTGTTTCAAGGACTAGACTAGACCATTGTTTTCTTGGCTATGGCTGGAGACTGTTTGATTCAGCACTTCTTTATGCCATATTATGGTCATTACCTGTCGTGGCATCTTTCAGAGTCGATGGCTCGCCATCTTCCTCAACGTGTCAAGGCTGAAGGTTGTCGAAATTGGAAGTGCTCATGTGGAGGTATACAGCTGGCATTCAAAACGTTGGAACGCGATGGCAAGTCTAGCAAGTGAAACTGCAATGGCTCCTTTGTTGATACTAAAAATATGAATAAACTCAGTTTCTTTTCTACTTTTTAGGAATCTATTAAATTGTATGGTGACTTTTGGGGCACCCCGTATTTATTATGGCCAATACTCTAATTTGGTAATTAGCAAACAGTACAGTTTTTAGCCACCACATATTCATAAACATACTAATACATTTTATATCATAATTATTTTAATTATTATTTTTTTATCATTGTAATTATTTGTATCAAAATGACATGTCGGTCGGTCGGCTGTTGGAACCTCGTTAGGCCTAAAATCAAAATTTTACAGGAGAAGGGAAAAAACTGATTATCTTTAATGGTTTTCATTGTTGGGAGGTGTAACTTGGTGCCAAGCCTACGTTCTTGACCAGTGGTTGTACCGTGTATTGCGTTTTGGCGACAACCCCACTGTACCAGTTTACGTAACCATAGTTTACGAGGTCATAACACGCTGAAATCGGCTGTTCAAGCGCATACAGCGCGCCACTTGGCTGATCGTAAAAACTCGTACCTGTCTTTGGGCATAGTAAAAATATGTTCAAAAGTGCCTCAGCGGCATTTGTTGTCGTCTTTGCTGTTTGTAATTTATCGCACGAAACCAAGGAATGTATTTCACTTCGTTTATTTCTTACGTCATCCACGTCCGAATGAATGTAATATAAATGAATGATTTACTGTCTAGCCCAAAACAAACTATTTGTTTTCCTGTACATTATTGTAACAAATTACAAAATAACGTCTCTGCGCATCTCCGAACGTTCACACTTTGCGCTTTATTAACCAAAACCATTGCATGTAATTTATTTGGCAAACTTTAGACATTAAATGCATCATTAACTCTCTCTCTCTCTCTCTCTCTCTCTCTCTCTCTCTCTCTCTCTCTCTCTCTCTCTCTCTCTCTCTTTTCTCTCTGTCTCTGTCTCTCTCTCCCTTATTATCTTTCTCTCCCTCTCTCTCCATGTCCTCTCCCTTCTCTGTCTGTCTGCCTCTCGGTTTGTCTGTGTTTCTCTCTCTGTGTGTCTCTCTCCCTCTTTCTTTATCTTTGTCTCCATTTGTTTCCTCATCCTATTTTCAATTTGTGGCATTTTTACCTGTGCCATTTTATCCTGTTGCCATTTTTACAATGTTGTTTTTACCTGTGCCATTTCAACACTAGTTTTATTTGGTTGTGTAATGAAGTCGCACACCTGGTGCAATTTAGAGCAGTGGATGAAACTGGACATAATGAATTCCGGTTGATAACCCTTGATGAAAACTTGGATGCACATTGTCACTTAATTTAATCATACCAGCCCAGTGGGCGTGAACTATTTTTCCGCCAACACTTTCTATTTGATAATTTTCTATGGTATCTCACTTAATTTCCATTTTGTTGTTGTTGTTTTTGTTGTAGTTGGAAATTTGAAAGGTGTTCCCGTCAGGGCATATTGCTTCATCAATAGCTAGTCTGGTTTCTAAACTCATGGGGGTGGCATTATTAACTCAGATGTTGAAACATCAATGAACTACTGGTCTAACTGAAGATCATGGCGGCGTTCAGTCGGTAAGTAGGGTCTGTTTTCTTACTTAATATATTAATTTCTCAATCTCCGACGTGATATAGGCAAATACGTTAACTTGGGGTTGCTATTCCTTCTTGAACAGGACAACATGTTACAAAATACTGATGTCCTGTGATGCGCTGGTTTGTTATTCATCAGTGTTACTTCAACCTGTGTCCAAATTATATTTGAAAATCTTAAATTTAAACCATATCTCAAACTTTAAAATGTGTCACTGATCCTGTTCTCAGTCAAATCTATTATATATTTCAATAACTTGCAACCTTTGGCATGAGTCACTGACCAAACTATACACTCTTCAGGCCTTAAATTTGGCAGGAAGGTGGCAATTGAGATAAGGAAGATGATGGCTATAATTAAAAGTTGTTTACTTCAAGCATGTATTTTTTTTTAAATAACAATGTTTATTGCTATGTAACATCTGTATTTTTGCATGTTTGTTTCGTTTTACATAATTATATACTTCACAAAATCTCCACCTTTGAACGCAAAGGCTTTTTTATTAGACCACCTATACTAACCCAATTTTACATGTTCATTTCTTCTTCTTCTTCTTCTTCTGCGTTCTTCGTGTCAGACTATTTATATCAGGAGGCCGGTAGCCTTTATGAAGGATGCTGTGCTCCTGAGTTCCTCTGCTGTCCCATATAGCTTGGTGTGTAGTGCCGCACCTCGGGGCCAGCTGTTTTCCCCCTGTTCTCTGTATAGGGGGCATTGTTGGAGGACATGTTCTGCACTCTCTGGGCAGTTTCCACATGGGCATGATTGTCTCAGTTTCTTCAACCCTGAATTTTTTGTGAAGGTGCTGCCGGAGTCTGTTATGTCCAGTTCTCAGCCTAAAAATGAGTTTGCTCCTTTCTGCTGAGCAAGTGTATCTCATCGTCTGTTACATGGCTTGGGTGACTTTGTCTCCACTTGGATTTCAAGGCTGCCTTAATTTGACTTTTAGCTTCTGAGACTGTTATGTTTTCTCTGACTTGGGGGAAGTTTGCGCCATTTTTTGCCAGAGTGTCTGCCTTATCATTTCCGATGATGTTACAGTGGCCAGGGATCCACTGGAGAACCACGTTGCTTGCTGTGTGGCATAACTGCACTAAGGCAGAGGTGAGTTTGTTTTGATGATAATCATGTGAACTTTGAAGGGCCTGCAGGACTGACCTAGCATCTGTGAGAATAACTATTTTGTTGTTGTAGATGTCTCGGTTTTGTAAGTTTAGCGCAGCTTCTAGTATGGCTTCTGTTTCTCCTCTGTAGTTGGTAGAATATTTCCCTGTGGGTACTGATAGTTCTGATTCTTCCCCATTAGTCCATTGGATATATACACCACCTCCTCCATCTCTTACGGCTTCTTGTGCTGACCCGTCCGTGAATACCCGGATCCAGCTGTTTTGTGGATAGGAGCTGTCCAGCATTTCCTGTGTGAGTGATTGCAGCTCTGCCCTGGACTGATTGGTCTTGGAGGTGATGCCGTAAATGGTGTCTTTGATTAGGGGAAAGTGTTGTCTTTCCCATGGAGGGCAGCAGTCAACCTCTGTAAGGTCCTCGTCTTCATCTATGGGTGGGATTTTAAGGTTGATTAACTGTTGTCTAGCTGATTTTATAAAGCTGGTTCTTTTTAGTCTGCTTTTTGTTGGTTTCTTTACTCTATCATTCATAGAGTAATTTCGAAGGTTTTGAAACTTTGTTAGCTGTGAGGTTAGTTTTCCATTTTTCCTGTCCTCCAGTGGTTGTAAACCAGTGATGCTCTCCATCTCTACAATAGGTGTGGATTTCATTCCCCCAGTGATAATTCGAAGGCTCTGGTTTTGGATGCGTTCCACTCTCTGTGTAACAGCTGAGGTTGTTCTAGCACGTTATAGTAGGGGGGAGTTAGTTGATCTAACTACAACCCTTTAGAAAACGAAACTATTACAGCTGTAAAATAAATAAACACGAGATCCGACGATAGATTAAATAATACTAAAGTTTAATAACTGTATAGTGAACAATAAAATACTAGGAAGACACCAGCGAAACTAAATATCTACGCCACACAAAAGGAAACTCACTTACTCACCCACCAACCACTCACACAGGTCTATATATATAAACATTCCTACAGAAAGTTCCCGAAATAAACGTTACCTTTGCCCTCGCACAAACTAACCAATCACGCATCAATACGTCATCAGGTTACATCACTCAAGGCCAAATCTGGCGTAAACATTCGTATCCACAACGTTATCGAATATTCGGGAACATACTAATATTTACTGAACGAGTCAAAACACCTGACAACAAGCGAGCGAGGAAAAAAACTACTCACTAGAAAAGAAGGTCAGGTCACGGAGTACAGTACACTCTGGCGGTTGTTAACAATAAAATGGAAAAAGTAGTGGACACATGCTCAGCCACCAGCACAACAACAAAACCGGGGGAGGGCAAGGGGTAGCCCGCAGATGCTACACTCTGGAAATTGCTCTTTGCTGCTGCTCCCCATGCTGAGATACCATACTCCAGAACCGGACGTATGTATCCGGTGTAGGTTTTCTTGAGTATGTTTTGTGCTGCACCCCAGTCTGTGCCTGCCAACTTTTTTAGGAGCGCAATCCGCTGCATTGCTTTAGTTTGGGTCTTTTCCAGATGGGCTTTCCATGTCAGTCGTTGGTCAAATGTAACTCCGAGGTATGAGGGTGAGTCATCTTTGATGAGAAGCTCGTTGTTGATTTTGAGTTTAGGTGCCTGCATTCTGGTGGAGAGACTAAAGGCTGTGTAAGTTGTTTTCTTGGCATTCAGCTTCATGTTCCATGTTGTTGTCCACTGTTGTAGGTTGTTTAGGGTAGACTGAAGACGCATCTGAGCTGTGCCAAGGCTTGTCTCCGAACTGAGTAGTGCCAGATCATCAGCATACATTACCGCTTTCACTCTTGGAGTTAGAATTTCTTTTATGTCATTCATGAAGAGGTTGAAGAGTGTGGGGGATATCACTCCTCCCTGAGGGACTCCATGTTTCAGTTGTGCAGTGCTACTTTGTTTCCCTTGTAACCTTACTTTTGCTCTCCTATCGGTGATGTATTGTTTTATCCACCGGTACATCCGGTTGGACACTTTCGCTTTCAGGAGTTTAAGAAGGAGACCATTCTTCCATACGCGGTCGAAGGCTTTCTCCATGTCTACCCATACTGCGATGGTCACTTTCTTTTCCTGGAAACCGTCTTCTACGACTTGTGATATGTAGATTATCTGGTCCTCTGTTGATCTACATTTTCTGAAACCGGCTTGTTCGTCCATGATGAGCCTTTCCTTCTCGATGAACCAGGTTAGTCTACTGTTTATGATCCTCTCCATTAACTTACACAGGCAGCTTGTAAGGCTGATTGGGCGGTAGCTATCCACTCTATTTCTTGGCTTGCCTGGCTTGTGAATTGGGATGAGTGTGGCTTTTTTCCAGGTTCCAGGAATCCTGCCATATTTCCAACTGGAGTTGAAGAGGGCCAGCAGTTTCTTCTTAGCATTCTGTCCAACGTGAATTAACATATCATTTGTTACTTCGTCTGGACCGGGGGCTTGTTTTGGTTTCAGTTTCTGGAGGACAGTGTTCAGTTCCTCCGTGGTGAGTGAGCTGGTCATTGTGTTCTCCTCTGGCTGTTCTGGTTGGCTGTCTTCCAAGTCCTGTATGTTTGCTTGTACTTCCTGTTCTTTATCATCGTCTACATCTGCGTTGCCAACAGACTGGAACTGTTTCAAGAGTTCTTTTGCAGCTGCCTTTCCAGATAAGAGGCTGCCTTCTTTTTCAATAGTTATCCGGGCATATCTGTTGGGTTCTTTGTTGAGGGACTTGGTTAGCTTCCATAGTTTGGACCCATCCTTCTCAAAGTTCAGACTCTCTGTTTTTTTCATGCCAACTGTTTCTTATTTCAGCCAGTGTGTACCTTCTTAGTTTTGCTGTGAGTGCTTTGAGTTTGATGTTGTTCTCTATTGAAGGATCATTTCTGCTGTAGTTCTTGCTTGGCTGACTTGGTTGTGCAGATCTTCTAGTTCTTCTGTCCAGTATGGAATGTATTCTTTCCTTGCGCCTCTTGGTATTGTTTCCTTTGCTGCTCTGTAGATGGCTTCTGTGAATAGCTGACTTGATGTTTTGATCTTGCTTGACTTGCAGTTGATGGATGCGGTGTACTGGTTTGTTAAGCCCAATCTGCCCGTTTGTAGTTCCATCTCGGGGCTGTATTACTGTCTCCTGGGGGGATGCTATCATTTACAGTGATCAAGATTGGTCTATGATCACTTCCCGCCAGTTGATTTTGGACTTCTCTTGTTGTGCATGGGTGCAAATCACTGGTCGTAAAGGCTAGGTCAGGGGTTGTGATGGTAAGCCATCTTCTTGAATAGAAGGAGTCAGGATCCTCCGGGGTATTTAGGAGTTGAAGGTTGCAATCAGCCTGCCAGTCCTCAACGTATTCACCTCTGGGATCTAGGTGGTTGTAGCCCCAACTCTGAGAATGGCTATTGAAGTCTCCGACTATAACACAGTTGAGTTCTGGCACCTGAATGTTATAAAGATGTTCATTTCAAATACCGCGGAGGGTGCACGGAAGTTTTTATTATTTTGATTAGTTTGGTTCTTGAATTTATAGAAAATGCATTGTTTCATCGTGCTGCCATTTTCATCCTCCATCTTGGCTCCATTCTGTTATAGTACCGTGCATGTCATGAAAACACAGAGCGGAAAGTACCTCGCCCTCCTCAAGACTGACAATGAGATGGTTCACTTAACTTTCTTTTGAGGAATTCAGATCGTGATGTCCTCAATCCATAGCTCGTTCCAAGCCCAAAAAAAATGTGTTTCTGTCTCAGGTAGATCTCTAAGGTGAATGGTGTCCCTCGCCGGTGTCGTCGGGTCAATGGGATGATCAGCTCACCATATGAAATTGAACCAAAATGTTATATTAATACAAATTGCCTATAACCTAAAATAAAAAGGACCTGAAATCACAATGTTATAAAAGTGCAATACTAAATAATGAATAAAATGCAATAGATCTAAGGGTAAGTCTGTCAATAGGTTTTAAGAATAATTTATGTAAATGGCATGGCGTTATTTAAGTTCTTTAGGGGGTCCCTCTCCAGTGTTACGGGTCTGGTCTGGGTGATCGTGTTACAGAGTGGGTGTTATGAATTATTGGTTTTATGACTGCATTTTAAAATCGAGAGGTATTTACTAATTAAGCTTTCGTACCATGCCACACACTAAGAACAATCTGAATAAGTTTTATCAACAGACCTGCAGGGCCACAAATTTAATTACCTTAAATATCCTAACAATTTTGTCTAGATCTCTTACATACTAAAAAGACAACATCAGCAGCATCAAATGAAAATTCAATAATATGTCACTAGAAGTCTCCTCTAGATTCCTATAAGATTAAGATCATTCTGACTCACTAACAATTTAAGTATGAATTATCTATCTCTCAGATATAGTCTGCCTACTATCTATCAAGCAATATACTCATGTCTCTGGCGACGATGTCATCTCAGCTATTTGTGCCTACCGCTTATAATGGATCAAGCTCGTCAATATAAACTGACGTAGTTAAGTTAGATCTACTCTAGGATGGGCTGGCAATCCCCAGCCTCATCCAGACAAATCAATTCCAATTCACAGATGTGTATGCCAAACATTCATACTAGATCTAGTTGCAAGTTAATATACATCTTTGTCTTGCATTCTTGGGTAGCACTTCTAGCATGTGCGGCAATCCTGTCCTACTGGAAAAATTATGGTCAGCTCCTCGTTCATTGTTGAATCATCAACAGACAAACACTTACACTTGGTCCCTGATAAGGAATCAGGGAACAGTAGACAACAGCAGTGGGTATATCATAATCGAGCACATGGCTTCATCTCAATGCCTATAATGGACATAGACATAAAAACAACAGTCTTCTGATTCTTCTGGCAGAATCACGCCGACGCCTGCACAGATGGAATTTTCTGTATGGAGTGATGAACATAGGAATGGCTACGCTTATATACTGTGCGGCCAGCTGCAAATTACCGTCCAAATGCCTAGATTTGATTGGTGCATCCATTCGAGCTCAGCTCGCAGTATTAATAGATCTACATGGAAGTCGGTCACGGCCTTGTACTAGAAACAGACAAGGTCAAATTAAAATGTCAAAACCATTACTAAAATCTCTAAACCCTCGTGCTTTCTACGTTTTATGTACGAATTTCTGAACGCGACTAAGCGTCTTAAACTATCTATCCTTATTCACCCCTTCTCTTCCCTTGTAAGAGTTCATCAAAATCACGGGGTCGAGAATTGCACTGTCACTCCCAACTTATCCATTTATTCTATCTTGCCCCACTTTCTTTCCATCTCTAAGAAAAAGTGTTACAAAAACAAACTGTTCACGAGAACAGTTCAAGGACAATTTACGCTGGTTATAATCAACGAAACCGTGAAAAAAAACAAGTCCCCTCAAGTCGCGACCCAGCACGACAATTATAGTATTAACCTTGACAGCAACCATATCAAGCTTGGTGCGCAGTGTCCTGGCGCTCATGAGTTCTGAAGCAGGACTGCAGATTACTACTTTTATTGTAAGAGAGAGAGAAAGAGAGAGAGCACATGATTGTTTATTCCGGGCAATGCCCGGTACGTCATCTAGTCTATATAGATTTTGGTTACTCGAAACTTTGGTCACCTAAGGCTCAGGAACCGCATCACACTCAGGCTTCAAACTTTGCACAACAGCCTATTATCAATGCGAAAATAACATGGGCTATATTAGAAATTATGAAATGTTCAGGCTTCTACGTTTCATTTTTCATTGTTTCGACATCATTTAGATCTATTTCAAGTCATGGTTCGCCATTTTAAGCTTTCATTGAAGCTGCGCATGCGCATTATGGGCACATGACATCATCAGGTCCTCAAATTTTTCGGTGCGCACCACTGCACACTGTGTACTGTCCTATCGCTGAGTTTTTGGGATGACCCTACGCATCTCGGATTTTGTTCTTATTCCTTTCGGTCTGAAGTGGTGTCCTTTGTTGTTGCATCTCTTCTTATAAGCTATCTATGCAGCATTAATGCCTTTCTAAGTTCATAGAGGTCTTAAGTTTTACACACAAAAAAAAGAAAAAATCTACACAAACCTGTTCATCGAACGGGTACTCAGCTAGTTGTACATATTATATTACTGGAGGTCTCATTCTGTTAAACTATTTGTACTCCGAAAAATACACCCACCTCTGCATCTTTACGACACAAACTTTTCGAGCATTTTCTATTCTGTCTCAGGCAGTGCCTAATTGGTACATTGTCAGAACACGGACATAGCTCTTTTTGCGGTTGGAATGAATGTTTGTGTCCAGGCAAGAAAACCTAGTCTCTGATAGGGTGACCCAGCGGTTCACCAGGTTGTCTAATACAGACCTAACGTTTAAATGGTAAAACTGAGTGGCCGGGAGACAACCTGTAACTAGCCGGGCGTGCAAAGGAGTCACTTGGCTTGAACGTTAAAGGAACTGGATTTGGGATAATATCGACCCAGAAAGAACTACATGTACCCAATAATTATTGAATGTAACTTGATACCCTGGCTTGTTACAATTTGTACGACACGTTGTATTTAAATAGTTATTGTAAACTCTACGCCTAAAGATGTGTGGCCAGACCGTACTTAGTGACAGGTGGGTGCAGAGATTTACAACTTCGTAACATACTCTATTCATTTGTCAAACTATAATTGGTTTTTTCAGCTTCTTGTATCAAAGATTCAATTCTGTACGTTTCAATAGCATTTTTACAAAATCTCCATGTCACTTAGAACTGACAAAAGCTTAATATGAGAGGCTGCAAGATGTCGTTCATGTTAATTAATAACAACCAGAAAGTAGACGGGCATTTTCTTTTATCGAGATCTGTCTGAGCGGACTTTGATGGAATTTGAAAATGGTAATTACTCTTTCATTTCCTCGTTTTGGGAAGAACAGTTTGTGGAACGGATGATGACACGAAAAAAACATTAGAAACAATGAATTCAGTGGTAGAATCAATACTGTGCATGTTGCTTTTGTGAAAATAACAACCCTTAAAAGCTTCGTCCAAATGCTTTTTATTGAACCAAAGCTGATTGAACGCAGTGCTTTCTCTCCTCTTCACGTCTATTTTTGGTGTAAACCTGTTGTGCAGATCTTTCACATTTTCTATCCTTGACTAGACTGAATAGAAAGAAAAACAAAAACCTGTTGGTTAGAGCTGGAAATAATGTTATGTTACTATTATACTAAGCTTCCAT
Organism: Onchidella celtica; assembly: GCA_963931925.1. NCBI lineage: Eukaryota > Metazoa > Mollusca > Gastropoda > Systellommatophora > Onchidiidae > Onchidella > Onchidella celtica. The sequence goes on along the minus strand of OZ007576.1, from coordinate 32,555,054 downwards.
GCCACGTAACTCCATGTAATGCACCTGTTATTGAGTTATGATAATGACTGTCCTCCTGAAAACAAACTATGTGACAATGACTCACAACTTTACTTTGTCGCATGTCAACAAGAACGCAAAACAAAATGAGACCTTTGTTCTTGTTTGTTCTATTTCCATTTTCTAAAAAAAATGGACATCTTTTAGTATGTAGAAGAGGTATAACAAATGCACACTTTGACACTTGCTTAAAATGCGTTGTGACACGCACTAATCAAGCTGTTTCACGTGCACAGTTCCGGTTTATTCTCACTCCATATTGTAATAAGTGTGCCCACATGTCGAGCCACGCTACCAGCTCGCTGTAATCAGGCAAAGGTCGTGTTGTGAGCGATGGAATTTGGGTGGCCACACCACTAGCTATGGATTTTCAAGCTACAGGCTAGCTCCTCGCTGGGCAATAGCTCATGGTGTGGACGGTTCAAGCGATTATAGCTAGCTCAGTAGCTCGCTTGTAGCTCGCTGAGATTCATTCAGCTAGTCTACGGACTTTGTTGGGCTTGAATAAACTCTACTTACTTTTAATGCAACTACTAAGATAACTCGCAAATTAACTACGATAGATTCATTTTGTTTCATTTCATTCTCCACACAGTAAATAAATTGACTGAACAATAACAAGATATAATAGGTAAAAAATAACAGTTTATTAAAAGAAAAAAAATAAGAACAAAAGCATTTACGTTCGTTTATAAGTGCGATGGCACTCTTCGTCGACGAAAACCGCACTCTGTGTGGTTGCTATTGATGGAATATTTTCAAGATCTGAGATACAAACTCAGCTTGACGTAAACATTGCTGAACTCCCAACATGCTCTGGTCTACGGAATTCAAACATCCGGCTACCCTATTTTCTCATCGGAGACACAGCTGATCCTCTAAAACCTAATCTAATAACTACCATCAATCAAAGTTAACACGTGATCTGAAAATATTTACTTATCGTTATTCGCCAGCAAGGCGTTGTGTCGAGTATGCCTTTATGGTTCTTGCGAGTGTTGAAGACGGCCATATCATCTGTTAAGATTGTCCTTGCTACCGTCGCATTGCTTGGTAGTCCATCGGGATCCGGTGATGACGTTGTTTCTCTGCTCTCAGCGATGACGGCGCATGTGGCTCCGCAAACCGAAGCTGGAAGCACACAGGTGCCCGCAGGTGTCGCATTGAAAGTTTGTATTTTGGACCGAGGTGGACGCTGCCCTGTGACGTCTGTCCTTTGCCGCAGCGGGACACTGTCGCCAATCCTCCTCAAGGCAGTGGTTGCCTTGTAGGTGAGAGACCTCCATCCTGATCTATTGGTGGCACACGCTTCCAGCTGGCGTGGCTGAATGCCGCCCCACTTGAGGCTGATTTTCAAGGTGTCCTTGTGCCTCAGTTTTGGATGTCCTTATTTGCGCGAACCCTCTTTCAGCTCTCCATACATGACTTGTCTGGGTATGCGGCTGTCATCCATTCGTACTACTTGGCTTGTCCAGCGCATCTGAGCCTTCAGCAGCATCGACTCAATGCTTGTTGAGCCAGCTCTGTCTAGCACCTCCTGGTTGGTGACACTGTTCTGCCGGCGGATGTTCATAATCATCCGCAATTGTTGACATTAAAAGTTTGAACAGAATGGAAACAGAACACGAAGAGTTGGATGATGCTCCAGCCCAAAATGGTGATAGGCGGGTGAGACCCTACCAAGGTCGACCAGGACAACATGCAACATGGATGAGAGAGCAACTGGTGAAATATTTTGTTGGTCCTGGTGCTGTGGCTTGGCAAGAAAATTATACATATATATATAATTCTTCTATGAATATTACTCAAAGATGTGTGTCTTTTTTAAAATTTCTTCCACTGCCATGTGAAGGGAGTCTAATATTATTAATAAAGAAATACAAATACTGGTCGCAAGCGATTGTACAAAAATTACATTGAAGCTACGTTGAAAATCATTATTTCAATTGAAGAGAATAACGTTATTTTCATATCTTTCATTATGGTTGCTTGAAAAAAAAAATTTATAGATACAGCCCTATTACAAGTATACTTATTACATTTTTTTTTAATCTGCACAAAATACCGCAACACTTTCTTGCGATCAATTCATTGGGGATCGAAATCACCACAATTATTACAAAATAAAGTGAGCATCAAGTTCTTTCAAAATATGCCCACACACATCTTTACGCCTTCTGATGCGTAATGTGATATTTTGTAGAATTTAAGTCTCACCGGTTAAAAAAGCCTTTTATTGATGATGTGCTTGAAAAAGACACTAGACAGAAAGTGAAAGTGCGCAAAAACCTCACGCTCTTTAGGAGGGCACAAGGTCATGACACACAGCTTGAGCGACGAGCGATGTTAAATGGCAAATTATTTATCGTCGCTCATAGCGAGCACCTAGCTAGCGGTAATCGCTTGTGGTGCGGACACCTAGTTTAGGTTTAATGCATTTATTCCCGTCGCTTCGCTACAGTGTAGCTCACCGCTTGGCTCATCGCTAGACATGTGGCCACACACTAAAGCCACAAATGTTTTAATGTGGAATTTCTCAGTGGTGGAGAAAGTGTAGTTGAACAAACAAAAAGTAAGGTCCACACAATTATGATTACATTTTCTTATTTTCTCGTCATTCGTGGAACACGCACACAATAATACCTACTTAGGTAACATCAGCTTTGAGCGATGATTAATTTCAGACAGAAAAAACACATGGATAAAAAATGACAAAGACACGTCACAACTGCTAATAACTCGCATTGTAACAACCAATGATAGGTCAGAAAATTGTGTTCAAAGCGGATTAGCCCCGCCCTCAATTCAGAGCTGTACCAACCACATCAATTATGATACCCCTCCCCATGCTGTCTGTCTATCTATCTATCTATCTATCTATCTATCTATCTATCTATCTATCTATCTATCTATCTATCTATCTATCTATCTATCTATCTATCTATCTGTCTGTCTATCTGTCTATCTGTCTGTCTGTCTGCCTGTCTGTCTGCCTGTCTGTCTGTCTATCTATCTATCCGACTGACCGACCGTCCGACTGTCTGTCTGTCTATCTATATCTATCAATCTAGTCGACTGTCTGCCTGCCTGCTTTCACGTCTGTATGTCCTGTTGTCTTTCTATCTAACATTCCCCATGATACTTATAGATCGCTGCTGACACTACTCACACAACCTTTGACATTTATGCCTACCCTGCAGTTATGTTCATTTGCGTGGCCTGTCATTGAATGCTCACAAAACGGTTATTTTCGACAATACATGCCGGATAACAGGGACACATCACAATATTTTTGTATGATTAGCCCCGAGGGAAGTACCCAGGGTACGCAAACCTGTCCATCTCAGCCAGTGACAAAACGTAATTTTCAGCTTAAACTCCTTTTTTTTTCTTTATTGTCTACAATTTAAAAGCTAGACTAGGTGTATAAATGCTGACACCACCCACGCCCCTCTAAAGTATGTATTCCAAAGAGATAACAAAGATAATTTCACCCGAGTCTGAGCATTGAGGTATTGTGGACAGAAATGGGGACACGGCCACTTGAGTTAGAAAATGGCTTGTGGTTAATTTTAAAAGAGAAACTCCATGTTCTAAAAACTGAATAATGCAATAAACTAATCGCTACCTTAGTTCTTATTCTATCTATCTGTCACCATCTGTCTGTGTGTCTGTCCGTATGTCTGTCTGTCCGCCCTTTCACCCGTCCGTCCATCAGTCCACCTGTCTGTCTGTCGTTTGTTTTCACGTTTGTCCTGGAGCTGTTTTTGAAAAGTCTTTGACCTAGAGCTTTTTTAAATGTCTTTTCACAGTTGACCTAGAGCTATTTTAAAAACGTCATTTCACGTTTGGCCTAGGGCTACATTTGAAACGTATTATAAAGCTGTTTCTAAAGAGTCTTATTCCCTACCAGGAGCGAAGTGATATAGAGGTTTTTAAAAAAGCCTTTTCACGTTTGATCTACAATTTTCTTTAAAAAGTCTTTTCACGCTTGACATGGAACTGCTTTTGAAGCGTCTTTTCACTTTTGACCCAGAGCTGTTTTTAAAGATCCTTTTTCCCCCACCAGTAGCGACGTGCATAGCGTCCTAATACACATGAGATAACACTAAATTTCGTGTTCAGTTTGGTGCAGTTTCGATGGCAAGAAAAGAGTGCATAGCACACTTGTGTACCCGAGCTCAATAAAAAGACACCTGAGTCATTATGAGTAACGTTCTACATGATATTCTGGACAGGATACCTTTACAGATTTTGTATTGGCACATGTTGTCAAGTAAGATCAAGTAAAAATCCTCCGCAGCCAGCAATAAAACCCCAGTTTCGGGCGTGATCGACGAGGGTGCTTATCTCCACACCGTTGATAACATCAGATCACACTGATTAGAATTTCCCTAGCAGTCATTCTGTTTCTGTTATGACAACAGTTTCATTAAACTCGCGCATATTGACAAACATTTTTCTGTCAACTTCAATCATTTTTCAATTTTTGAACCGCGAAACAGTCGTCACGGGTAGCAAAAGAATCGGCACAAGGAGATGCTGTCATGGGCTGATAATTAGTTTATTCATGGATCGGACAAAATTTCTGATCATATAGTGGAAAACGTAAACTATTATCGTGTTTTTCAGTTGCTATAACTATAATCATGCACTTCTCAAACTCATAACAAGACATTTTACTGCTAGAAGGGCCTAATAAATGAGCTAGCGGTTCGTCCTGGAGGGTTAACTAAAAGATTTGACTGATTTTGTAAATATTTTTTTTAAGTATAGATAATAATATCACATTAAATCGCTATAAAAATTTACCATCTGATGTAAGAGAAAAATATTTTGAAAAAAAAAAAGGAAAAAAAACAATTAGACATCGGGTTGCTTTAATATGACCCCACAGAACTAATTTGTACTTGCCAGAATTTCAAAATTGCTATTACTTAAAATGGCGGCCAAGCATTGCTTGACAGTCTCTATCTCGATTTTGGTGACTTACATGAAACATAAAAATAAGCTCCGTGTTGAAGCATAATTAATTTTCATTCTTCTTATTGTTGTTTTAGATGCCAAAGGCACAACTGCCTAACATATGCTAGTCAATCATGGCATTTCGAAGCCCAAGATTTCAGAATTCTAAAGGTTCGGTTGCCTGCTAATTGTCAGGACGCGGGGTGAAGTGCTTTGGGGATATAGCACTCGACTGCTAGTGCTACACTCTCACCTCGGACAGTCAACCAAGAAAACACAAGAAAAGAAGCAAACCAAAGTATTTTTGTTTAGTGAAACCTCCAGGGTCGTATAATCTATAATAAGTTCCACTGCAAAATTTATGACATATAAAACGTATCAATGCAAAAAGGATTACGATACAAATGCCAGACCGAATTTACTGTTTCATAGCCAATCTAATTCTGAGTTATCCTCTCCTTCTCGCAAGTACACTTTTCTTCCTCCTTCGGGTAGGCTCAATTAAGTACACAATAAAATAATACTAATTTTACGAACTAGCTTCTCGTATAAAGGACCTGCCCTACAACAAACTTACTAATAGTGTTCAAGCTAGTAACGACTACTGCTAATATACTTTAATGACTCGCTATATTAATATCATCGGTGGACATCCACTGTGTGGAACGGCTCGTTCTCGTTCTCTCTCTCTCTCTCTCTCTCTCTCTCTCTCTCTCTCTCTCTCTCTCTCTCTCTCTCTCTCTCTCTCTCTCTCTCTCTCGGGGTGCTCACTATGGCAGATCAGCTTCTGGTTAGCAAACCTACAATTGACGCCCACACAAAGGTGGACGGGCTGACAATGGCGCTTTGGTACTATCAGTCTCGTGACATGGCCTAGGGTCATTCTCTCTTCACATCTAGGCAACTCAAGCTGGGCAACGCCGAGTCCCCTCGTGATACGGATACTCTGAGATTTCATCTGAGACTGGAGGTTCAATGCGAGCTCGTATTTTATATGCTTCGTAAACTGCAGAATCATTGTAAGCTGCGCATGACGGGAGGTGAATACTTTGCACGCTTCAGTTACTTAGTCCCGTCACAACGATGACATCGCGAGCGTTATAATTCATACTCAGCACGGCCCCCTTACGGCCAACGTCTAACCACAACAATGTACTCTCGTGAACCCTTAGCACAACTGAGACCATAGTCGACCCGTGACACCAATCATTTACTTGATACTGAGTGTTAGCCTCATTTCGTCGATCACCTTTTTTTTAATCCTATCTTTTCTATTCACAGGATGAATCCTAAATCTAAACACAGATGCTTACTTATAAGTACTTTGGTAGGATGTTATCTTCTTCTGTTCCCATGTGGATTCTGTTGGTTCTGGGGCAACTTGTCAGCCTACACGACTTCTTACCAAAGAGCCAAGCTGGGACCTGACAGCGGATTCGACACTCCTTGGACACTTTCCGTAATCGTGATAGGATGGTCAGTGGGTTTACATTTCTCGGTCATTTTAAATAAGGCCATTGGATTTCGCTGGACATGTTTGTCAGGAATCATCCTGTATAACTTCAGTTTCTTCCTAAACTATTTGTTTCTCCAGCGTTCCATAGAACTGTTTGTTATAACAATGGCTTTCGTAACAGGCCCATCATATGGTATTATCTATGGACAAACCAATTTCTGTATTGCTTCATGGATAGACACTGAATGTATTGGCATAGTTACGGGAATCATCATCAGTGCTGAGCTGGCTGGAGCTATAGTTATTAACCAGGTGATTACGATGTACATTAATCCACAAAACCTGCCTACGACTGTAAGGGACAACATCACAAGATACTTTACTCAACAATCGATTCTCGATCGAGTTCCCTATGTATTTCTTGTTTTGGGCGGATTGTCTCTCAGCTGCCATGTACTCCCCCTATTCTTGATCAGAGAACTGCCAAAGAATGACGATAATGCAGATCGATGTTTGGGTGAAGATCTCAAGTCATCATCTCGAAAAGATACGAAGACGAATGATGAACATAAAGAAGTGCTGAATCAAACAGCGTCCACCCATGGCCAAGGAAACAATGGTCCAGTGCTGGAAACAACAGCATTAACTGAATTACAGACATCACTGCAGCGTTACACCCAAATCAATGGCATAGCAAAAGAATATGGACACGGAGTCATTTCTGAGGAGAGTGATTTTATATCAGAGAATTCCACTACTCATTTCCAAAACATTACAACAGAACAGCACAACCGGGGTGAGGAATTGATATCAAATTCAAATGCCAGATGTGTGACGGTAGATGAGAACGTAACTGAAATGATTTCTCCCGTTTCTGCAAATGGAGCGACAATTAACCAGCAACAGAAAAACCATGTTGCAGACGCTGGCGATGCCACAACTAAGCAAATGTTGAAAAGTTCTAATTTTTATATTTTATGGCTTTGTCTCTTTTTCGCTGAATTCGCTTTCATTACCTTGGCCAACTTTTCAAAGATATTTGGACAATTATGGATACATGATGATCATTTTCTCACTGACGTAGGATCAGTTTTACCAGTGGCTACACTGTTTGGAAGGATTCTATGGGGGGTTCTGGCTGATAGGGCAAGCGTTAAGACTACAAACATTGTTTACTTCACCAGTCTCAGCCTCATGACATCTTTTTTCTACTTCACACCAATGGTCAGTAAATGGTTGTATGGGACGTGGGTCACTATTTTAACCCCCCTGGTCAGTGGGCTAAATGTTCTATTTCCTGTAGGAGTCTTGAAAATGTTTGGCAAAACCCACTTTGTGAAAAATTTTGGGACCCTTTATAGCGCTTGTGGCACGATGAACGTTATAACTCCTTTGATGTCAAATGCCCTCCTCACTTGTTTTGGGTGGTTTGGACAGTTCTGTACAGTTGTTGTGTCACAAATTGTTTGCTTAATTTTGATGACAATTGTTTTGAGAGAGAAATGATTTGTTTGACACTCCAGTGTGGTCAAGATAACGTCAGAACTAGCTTTTCATCTGTTCACTTGCATGTAAAGCGAAGGTCCTTAGAGACCAGAAATTTGACAATGTGAAGAATGTCTCCTTCCGCAATAATTGTTCAGTCCTCTCTGTAGGTCTCACTTAAGCCAGGACGAGTTTAATATGAGTTATTAAATTTAGCATGGAAATCTTCTATGGAAGAAGAAGGCCAATACAGAGTGGACAGTGTGTCTGTATAACTCTTTCTTTGTCTGTCCCAGTTTACGAGCATGAACCATTTGTGTGAAAGCTACTGAACTGAAAGTGTTATATATGTGCAATGGGCTACATATATCTGACTTAAGCCCACTGATCTACCACAAGAGGGCTTAGATGAAGCTATGATTTTTCTTTTTTATCAATAAGGCCCAATGGTGTGAACACCTAAAACGATAAATAAAATACAATTTGAAAAATATGAAACAATTAATGTCTATTTATTTTTCTCTACCACAAAAGCAAAAAGGCTCAGGGTTTGCTATTATCCACCCGGATATGACTTTTAAAACAAAAAACAAAACAAAAACAAAACAACGAATATTGTGATATAATTCAGCTTTGAATTCAAAGCCTCGGAGAATGCCAAAACTTGCCTCTTTGATGAAACACCATATTTAAATAAATTTTAAAAAATCACATTTGCATCTGGCATTAATGGGTTTGATATTTGGAACAATAACTTTTTTTTAAATGCTGTAACATGAAACTTGGCACAAATATTCTTCATTTAGTAGTGTTTGAATAATGTGTTGGCCACGAAAAAAAAATCCAATACGGCAGCAAAATCAAGATGGCCACCAACCATATAATAATCTTTGTTTTGTCTTCTTTGTCAGCAAAGCATCAAATTTACAGCCACAGATGTTACAAATGGCATACCCTTGTTAATTACTACAGCTGAGACTTTAATTATGAAGTCAGTGATTTTATGGTGTATACAGTCAGATGGTATGGGCATGTGACAAGAGCAGATGGGCTCTCTAAGACCGTACTACAAGGAACAGTGCAGGGGAAGAGAAGACGAGGCAGACCGAGGAAGAAATGGGCAGATAACATTGCGGAATGGACCAAGATGAGCTTTCCCGCAACCCAGACACTCGCCCACAACCGCCACAAATGGATCCAGCTGGTGCAACGTTCATCACTGCAGCGCCCCTACGACCCCGGCGGGTTATGGGATCAGTGACCAGTGACCAGTGACAGTCCCTGACTCGGAAGAGTTTTAGATTGATTATTAAATCTTGTGTCAGATATAACGAGGGTTATTTTTCATTAGTCTTAAAACATTTTCAGTCTTTCTGGAAATGTCATGATCATTCCTTACTACACCACACACAAACACATTCAGTCTAAGTTATGACAGACAGAAATAATGAATCATCCTGTCAGTAGTATCATACTATCAGTGATAATTAAGCAAATTTGATATCAGTTATACAGCCATGCAATTCTTAATCATATAAATGCAGTTCTTTCTAGAATTTGTCCCATTCATCTCATCATCAACTCATATTTTCCTATTAGTCAAGAAACAATAAAAGAAACAATTGCTGTGCTTACTTCTCAATTTTTTGCTTATTTATTTTATGCAGAATGTAGTGTATTCTATTTCACGGCTCATTTTGTTTCATTCCTTGATTATGATGTTGGTGTCACAAATCCCAGACTGGGAGATGTAATAGTTATAAGAGGACAACAATCACGAACAAACACGTATAACACTTAATAGGACAACCCATCAGACTCACACATTTATTAAACATAAATATAAAGATAACAGGGCAATTACATACATTATATTATTCAATTTAACTGCCGTCCAACGGCCTTCTTTCCCTCAAGCACTCTTCCTCGGGTCCACAACCCGGTAGTTACTTTTAAAGACACTTCGGCCTCAGCCTCTCCACTCAATGTCTTAATAACACATTAGTATTTCTTTCGCACCTCAACATGGCAATGGCACATTAATAGTTCAATTCACATTAGTATCTCAATAGCACAGTCGTATATCAATATCACAGTAGTACATCTTAATAGCACATTAACAGTTCTATACAACGACCCCGTCTGTGGCCAGACTGCCACGACTCATGCGCTCCTACTGTCCTGCGCGACAGCTTCACTCCACTGGCCTATGAGTAGCCTTCGGCCCTATGCTGGCCTATCCCCTGTGCTAGTTCGCTCACCGCGAGTGGCGTCTCTGCCCGACCCCGGCACCTACAAGAAGAACATTACATTGGTATAATACCATACGATTTCTAACCACTTCACCCCTCATTACAAATCATGAAGCGTACACACAATAGTCCACCTTTCACTCACCACACATCTTACGGTAACACACCTCCACCGTACCACACAGCACTCACTCTCGCTACGAATCCATGAACCTAACTTACATCTATCGCTCATGGCGCACATTTCTATACACAGTAATCACTGACTTCCACATTCCTCACATATACTTATTTCCATCATGGTCATAGGCGAATATAATACATCAATCATCATAATTATAAATCATAGTTCAACCTACCAGTCATCACTGGGAAACACACAACAATCTCCCGACTGCTCTGATCTCACGTCTGTCCCCTGGGACCTCTTAACTTGCAGTGATTGTCAGTCCAGCGCTCTCGCCTCATGCCGACCCCCCAACTCACAACATTCACGCTTTAACGTTAACTAACAGAAGTCAATATAGGTGAGCAGCCTCACTATCCCGTGAGTCATTCCCTCACTTCCATGCCCCCGTAATCCTTGAATCCCGCTCACTCCACTCGTGACAGTTGGAACCAGCTGTCTGGTCAGTGAAATATTAAACATCCCAATAAAATGAGACGTCGAGTCTCAACACTGTCCTATAGCTAAAATATTATTGCATAATAGATTGTAAATTATAGCTCCCTGGTAATAATTATAGATATAATCAATTTGATTTTAACAGAATTTGTTAGCTCCAGGCCTTTAATGGTCTTAAGGCATACAAGCATGCAATGGTTGTGCCTATCATGTATTCAGGTCAGTTAGATGTGCATCAAGTATCACGCAAACAAAAGTGAGTTTAACTGATAAATGATTACAAGAACTGAAGATTTGTATTGAAAGAGAATGCATTATTTGAAAAACAACAACAGTAACAACAGATTTTTATGTTCTCTCTTTACTAAGTTGGGTTTTTTTTTAAAGCCTATTCAGTCTAGTGTGTAATTTCCCCAATTTTGACATCCGTGCATTGTTGTAGAAATCCATTGTTATGCAAGCTGATTTCCTTCGGCCAATGATTTCAGGTGCTGGGATGTCTTTCCAATTATCTCATCACGAATCAGAATAAAGACAATGATAAGTGTTTCTTTCTTTTTATTAGTAACTGTTCATCTACAAAGTGGGTTCTTCATCATTAAACATATAATTATTAAGACATTTCATAGTGCCCGAAGCTGCTACAAATGCAAGATGTATAGAAAAGAAAGAACAGACAAAACAACACATCGAAACATCTTCTGTAATCCCTTGTTCCACATTGCACAACATGATTGTGGCCTCTTAAAAAGTATCATGGTTTCTTTAACTTGGAAAAAATATTGCAATGCTACCAACAAATAATGTGGAATAGACCTGAACATGCACAATTATGCACAATACTTGCAGGCTAGAAGATTTTATTGGCATCATATTTTGTTAATGAATCACATTGTAATCTTATACAATGTGTTTGAACAGACGTGTTACTTTATTTTGATATTTTAAAAAAAAAAACAACCTTTGCAATATTTTCTTCAAAGGTTCTATCCTACCACCCCCCCCCCCCCTCCAAATAACACAGAAGTAACAATTGCTATTTATCCAGGAAGATGGGACAGTGGAGGCAGCGATACTATTTGATTTCTCACATCATTGACACCGTTTTCATAATTGTCAGTATCTTGATTTAGCTATTGTGGCTTTAGCACTTGTAGCCTCATCGTTGGTGTTGACGTCAGTTTGGACGCAACGAGTCTTCTTCAGAGCTAGGCACTCTATGAAGTGAAAACATTTTGACTTTTTCATTTGAAGGAAAGTTGAACACTGTGTGGTTAAACCAGGGGTGCTCAACCAGTCGATCGCGATCTACCGGTCGATCTTCAAATGTTAAAGTGAATAATGCCGATAGGCACATCAGCATAGCTTCGGTTTCTTTTATTTTTTGTTTCAGGGCTTCGCCAGACTGGTAGATCTCCAAAGGCTGGGAAATGTAAAAGTAGATCCTATGTCAATAAAGGTTGAGCACTCCTGGGTTAAACGGCAGATTCAAATCTTGTCGCTTGAGAAACATTTTCAGCAAGTTTCATAAGAAGTGCAGTCGCACGCTGGAAGCAATTTCCCATTGTTTGGGGACATGCTAACGACTGTTCTAGATATAAAAAATGTCACCCAAAAATTATGAAATTTGTAGATTTATTTGTGTCATTTAAACACTGCTGATCTAGATCTAAATTTTACTCATCAGTCTAAAAAAACATATCATGGTATCATGAATAAACTGTACTGTCTGTAAATGAGGATTAACAGAGCTGAATAAAACAAAAGTGCAGTAGTTGTTCAATCACATCATTTTGCAGGTTGAAACTGACAAGTCTGGAGGAGACATGGTTGCATCTAAATCTGCCTTACACTTCTTTTGATACTGCAAGACGACACCTTGCCTACAGTCTTCCGTGCCATAACATAGTTTTCGGCTTGGTATCCAGTCAGGATCAATCTGGAAGCGCTGATGTGGTCTGGTTGTCCTTTTAAGTGAAACAGAGGGTTTACAATTTTGGATGTGGGACATCCATCTGTTTTCTGAGAACTGTGCTTTTTGGACTTGAACGTGTTTCAGAAAGGCAACAAAAACGGAATTCGTGAAGTGGAGACAATAAACTGTAAAAATTTGTCTAAGATTAAAATGTAGCTGTACATTACAGCACATCGAACATAAAAGCCTGCAACTTCTCATTACTAGTCAGAGTTTTACAAATTATATCATCGGTTGTCAATTTCCACTTGTGGTTATGCTGTTAATGTTATTAAACCAGCCTCAACAAAGTTAGCAATGGGAGAAATCTTCATGCCAACTGATTTGCCTCGTGATTTTAAAGCAGAAAGTGGTTTAAAATTAAAGACTAGACCTACACTGGGAAAGAGTTCCTTACCTCCTGATCACCCAGTTAAAACCATCATATCGCTAACTCTTAACCTATCCCAAACCTTGTCCTAATCCCTATTCCTAAATTTACTCTTGTTCCTACCCCTTTCTCTTTCGACCAGAAAACAGAAAGAAAATTAGCAAAAATTAGTAAGAGTTCGAAGTGGTCGGAACACACGGAACTTTCTCCATGCTGTACTGAGCAAAAGAAATGGAGGGTGAGGTCTCCCTTTATTTTGCATTTAATTTTTTTTTTCTGTTTATATGCTACATATTATATTGTTGTATTATCATATTATGTGCTACATATTATGTTATTGTATTATCATATTATATGCTACATATTATATTATCATATTATATTATTATGCTACATATTATATTATCATATTACCCGCTAGATATTATTATTATCATATTATGTGTTACATATAATATTATCATGTAATCATATTAATTATTATGCTACATATTATATTATCACATGTACGATACCAAGAAATCGGTCTTGAATATTCCTCCACATGTGTTCGTCATTGCCAGAGCATTCTGGGGCTCCCTAGCAGTCTCTTCATGTCTTCATGTCTTCAACTTAGACGTACCGTACACATAACATTGTAGCTCAAACAGATAAGTCTCGTGTTTTATTATAATTGAAATGGCCTGTGATTGAATGTTACGGAGGTTTTACCCTCCAAGATTTTAAAATTAATGTATTAAACTGCTCCAAAATTTTGTATTCGCCTTTTTCGTATTTATTGTGTGTTGAAAGCAAGTTCATCGCGTGAGAACGATTCAGAAACCGAGTGGGGTAATTTGTCATGCATAAGAACTTTGAATTACATGTAAGAGCATCCGTATTGTAAAGCTGTCTGTGCTCTAGACAGGCACTCAAAAGCGATAAAAGATGTCAAATTAAATTGTTTCCTTTCACGAGAATTATTGATTTCGATTTCAGTGGACTTTGAAAAATATTTACGTATTTGATGAATGAGGATTAGCACATGGTTTGAAAATCAAACACAACTTTTACACAGTGTGATTGCTTGCGACAAAGTAACATTTTCTGCATTAAGACAATCATTGCACTACAAATTCTCTTCTTTGGGATATACTGATCTCAGAGTGACATATTTACAGTTTTGATATGTGCGTATATGTACATTTTGGTAAATCAAGAGATGCAACTCCCGTTCGAGATTCAGCGTGACAAAATAACGATTTCTGCCAACATGACAATCGCTATTCTACTAATTTGCGTTTTGGGGTGTATTGATTTCTACAGAATTCATGAGGTAGTTGCAGTTTTGATGAATGGACACGTATATTGGTAGATAAAGGGATGCAACAAAGAGTTTCAGTAAGATAAATTGACAATTTCTAGGCATGGAAATCACTGTAATACAATTTTCCTTCTTTGAGAAGTACTGATTTTCATAATTGTGAGTTCCGAGGTTTTGTAAAACAAAGGGGGTCAACTGGCACAGAAACTGATAAAGTAATAAAAGAAAACGTGTTATTGATTCTGCATAGTCTGTTCTTTTAACTTTCCTTCCTGAGGAGTATTGCTTTCATAATAACTTTAGAGTCAGAAATCCAAAAATAGCCCTCAGCACTTTTGAGGTCTTTGTTTTCAGAAGATCTCTGCCCTTGGCATTTGCATCTCTCAATTTCTTGTTGTTGTTGTTGTTTTGTCCTTGTACTTGCATTTGGTAAACTTTTTTTTTTTATCCTATTTGGGGGACGGAGGCGGATTAGGTCTTTTTTTTTTAAATTTTGCCTGGGCAGTCGGCCTTGTAAGGCCTGCTCTTCTCTACTTCCAACTGCCAAGGTATTTTTAACATGCCCTACGAGCACACGGGCCATCTGAGCCTTTCGCCCTAATCTGAGAAGACTAGTTGCTCGATCCTACCTACCATAGGATCAGGGACAGGAAATTTTAACAAATTTCCAACATACCTGCACCGACCGGGAATCGAACCTGGTTCCTTCAGCATGAGAGGTGAGCACTTTGTCTCTAGACCAAGGTGTCCCCGATAACCCTCAACGATAGTGAATATAAATGCAAGGGCAATAACCTCCTGCAATAGTGAATATTAGCTTATAAAAACAAGAGTAATCACC
The DNA here is from genome assembly GCA_963931925.1 of Onchidella celtica. Taxonomy (NCBI): domain Eukaryota; kingdom Metazoa; phylum Mollusca; class Gastropoda; order Systellommatophora; family Onchidiidae; genus Onchidella; species Onchidella celtica. The sequence goes on along the minus strand of OZ007576.1, from coordinate 32,539,743 downwards.
GTCAGCAATGGTGAATACTATCATATACTACACGGGCAATAGCCCGTTTTCAATATTATGTCGTTATGAAAAAAAATATGTTTTACCTGTCCTGGAAGTGACCTACAACTTTGCTTCTTCAGGAAGTATTCAATTCCTCGTAATTCTTGAGTTATAGTGAGTTATAATGACCCTATTTTTAACCTTAATCTAAGGTCGCTTGCTGCCATAATTATGCATTCTGTTATCGTAGGTCGCTCCTGGCCCAGACTCAGAATGTAGTAAAAATAACCAACCTTCCTAATCTGCTGTCGTGGATCGCCTTGCTAATAAAGCAAAACTAATGAATTTCTTAATCTGCGATTGTGGATCCAACAGATCCAGCCTGCCATAGCATTACATGCTATGATATGAACAGTAGTATCTTTGAAAATCTTCGCTTTCATAGCATTTAATAGGCAGCTTTACATGTTTGTCATTATCGTCAAGATCTAAAGCAAGCCAACGTAGAAGAGAAATAATCTAACAAAATGAATTTCTACCTTGTGGGTATAGCTTTCAATTCTCACCCAGCCTCTGAGAATAATAGTGGGCTCGTTAAGTAGAACAATGGTTTAAGAAAATGATAGAAACATGAAACCTGGCACAAACATTCTCTTTATGGGAGTGTCTAAGAATAACCTGTTGGCCACGAAGAAAAATCCAATATGGCGGCAAAAATTCAGGATAGCCGCCAAACAATGCACGGATCTGTATATAGTTTGTTTCTTGTCAGCAAAACATCAGGTTTTTACAGCCGGAAATGTTATAACTGATAAACTTTTGTCCTTATCAAGCCTGTTTCATTCGCTTTCAACTAATAATCTTCAAAAGAAAAGTCAATATGGACGAAATATACAAGATGACAGCCAAGGAATACATTGTCTCACGCTGATTGTTAGAAAATGCTGGCTTTCAGAGAGATTAATTTTACAGTCCTGATGAATACATATTAAAAGCTATTTAGATCAATGTAACAACTAAACACACCTTCGAACAAAACCAAAAAAAAAAAATGAAAAAATTCAAGATGGCGACTCAGTTAACTCAGTCCTAGACCCGGCTGATATCAGCCCAGCCCAAGGATTTTACCTTTTTTTTAAAAATAAAATCCAGAAAAAATATTTGTTTCCATTCTACAAGGACAATACTTGGTATGTATATTATTTAACATTTACGTTTTGATATACCCATGTTTCAGGTGAATGTCTAACACATTTTTTCTGTAACTGACAGATAAAACAGCTCACCAAAATGAGCAGACCGCAAAGAAGTGTGTCTTGCCATCATTGTGGTGCATTTGATAATAATCTTTTGGAACAATCATTCATAAAATAGTAGCAACATGAAACTTGGCACAAACATTCCTCAAATGATAGTGTTTGAGTATAACGTGTTGGCCCGGAAAAATAGTCAATATCGCGAGCGACAATCTAATGATCTACAATTTCACTTCATCGTCACCAAAACATCGAGTTTACATTTGCAAATGTTATGAGGGATTTACCCTGGTCCTTACCAAGCCTGTTTCATTCATTATCAACATAATTTAACGAATTAATAACCTTAAAAATGATCTAATCGTAACTTGTACCTACGGATGTTCAAACTTGTTTCAAGATTCATATGGAAACTTTTATTGCTAATTTGAGTAGACAGACAGCCAATGACTTTAATTCCATTTGATGCTACTCACTGATATCAGTTAAGTTGTTTTTTTTTCATTATTATTTTAATGGAGGCGGAAGTGTTTCGCCATCTAGAATTGAGCTATGCCTTATATGGTACCGACGTTGAACATTCCCGATATTGGGTCTCGCCAGCGATCATTTGAAGCTATACCTTACGACACCACAACATCAACGCTGAATATCGATGATCCTGAGGACATGAGGGCCCGATACTTTTGTGGGGGTGTGATGGGATGGTAAGTGAATCTGAAGTATGGTGACACTTATAATGGAACTTAATGGTCAATTAACCACCCAACACCCAACACCGTGGTGCTTGCTCACAATCGTACAACCTTTACAATACAGCAACACCACACCAGGATCTTTTTGATGACAGGGACCACATTTATTATAAAGAAAAATAAAAAATGGTTATGTAGCCCAGCAATGATTGGAGTTATAAAAGATTGGAGTAACAAAAAGAAAAAGCTATAATAACTATCAAGTGTAAATGATTAATACTATAAACGACTAAAAAGGACTAAACATGACTAAAAACGGCGAAAACTAAAAAGAACTAAAACTAAGACTAGAAAGAACTAAAAACCCAGTGCAGCCACGCCTACCGGCATCCCTGGCTCACTGCCTCATTCTTACTGTGAAGAAATCCAAAACAGTGGACATACATTACAGTAAGCATATAATATAATGTATAGATCTACATCATCAGTATGCGTGGATTAATAGTTGTACTGCTACTATAATCCACCTCACGTATCTCTCCCTCTCTCTCTCTCTCTCTCTGTCTCTCTCTCTCTCTCTCTCTCTCTCTCTCTCTCTCTCTCTCTCTCTCTCTCTCTCTCGCTCTCTCTCTCTCTCTCTCTCTCTCTAACGCACACACTCACGCCTGTCACCCAAGCAACTAGCTTCATACAATTTAGAGACATCGATGAACACAAGCCACAGAGGCCTCAAAATACACGATGGTACCAATCTCTATAGGCTTCTTAATCACTTGAGCGTGACGCCATCTTCTCCAACAGTCCTTGGTGACATACAATAGTAATTCATGTAAGAACATAACATCACACCAATAATAATAGTACCAAGACACAGTTATCCTAAATACTTGTGCCACTCTCTTCCATAACCATGAACGCGTACGAGCATGATCTCATTATCGTCGCTGTCAGGACCATGTCATTACACCCATTCGCACCATGCACATTCATACACTGGCACGCAATGACATTCCTTCCTACTATAGCATCCACTAACCATGGATGGGCTGGCCTGACCCATTGACCCATACGGCGCCTAACGCCTCACAGTATTGGCTGCCTCCACACACAGTAATGCAAACAGCGTGGCTCTGTTCTAACACCTGTAACAATCGGGACAATACACTGCATAACACCTAGTCCTCATGCTAAATACGAAGATATTCAAGTGTGCATGTACGAACTCACCAATGTGCAGACCTGATAAAAGATTCAATCAATTATGCCTACTTATCAGTAATACCAGGAATCTTCCTAATAATTATTGCGCTCGTAATAGTAATACACTGTAAATCACAGTAGAGTGACTGAACTAGAAACAACAAAAGCTTTCGTAGCATTGATATTATTTAACATTATTTAGTGTAGCATCAAACTCTTATTACCACCAGTATAAGTGGCCATAATAATTATCTGTATGTAACGAACACGTGCTTAAGCAGTGATCTCCAGCATAGTAATCGTATAATAATATGCCATATTCATTTGTAATATTCACTGCAGAGTAAATGAAATGCTTTTATGTATCAAAGAGAATAAAGTTATTAAGACTAACTCACCAGTTCTCAAGAGTCAGAACTGCAAAACTTGTAAGAAGGAACAATGACCGTCCTCTAGGTTCGAGTGCCCAGCTTGGGAATGACGCTGCCATAGATTGACTAAACGAAAAGCATTTTATGCAGCGCCACACCTGCCTCAAGCTAATTGTGATTGAGTTCGGGAATTCCACGACCTCTGGGCCACTCACGCCCATAAAACATCCTGACACGGCCGAGTCGACTCGGTCCGTGCAGGTATTCGAGATAATAGAGTCCAAGCACCCGACACCCCCGGGCACGCCCTCGGACAACGACACCCTCGGGCATGCCTTCGGACAACGACACCCTCGGGCATGCCTTCGGACAACGACATCCTCGGGCATGCTTCCGGACCACCATAGTACTCGTGACACGGTCACACCATTATAACTTGGGAAATACTGAGCGAGGCACAACTCTAACTGGCACAGCTTAGGCGATAAACCAGCTGATCAACTTGCAGTGAGCTCGGCACTGTGATTAGTCGTTCAGAAATGTCTGAGATCAGCACTCATCACATCGGCCCATGTAGAGGCGACCTCAGCCATGTTCGAAGTGATTGACAGAAAATGTCAATGAACGATACAACCGTAGGTAACCTACCTGAACTGAGACCGCGTTTATCATGGTGGCGTTTGTACAGACAGAAAAAGAAGATGGCAGGCCACTCCATTTGCTTGCAAGGTACAGGCTCTGTTACCTGTGTTTCATACAGCGACTTCGTCCTGACCTTGTCAAGAGGTGTCCCTCTGGCAGACATGCCATGTGCCAAATCGATTGCCCATGGAAAGGCATTTGGTAAAATCATTAAATTTTCATCGAAACGACCTACACAAATAGAAAAATGGCTTTAGCAAGAAAATAGATCATCGTATCATTGACCTTATTCTGAAACCGGCACAAAGTGCGAAGGACATCATTTTACAGGGGACAGGGAGCCAAATGTTTTAGCTGAATTGCATTCTTTATCATTCATACATTTTAGTTTTTAATATGAAATAACTGAAATATTGTACATTTCCTTCCTCGATGAAAAAATGAAATATTCTACAAGAAGTTTCCCCCAGGGCATATTTGGCAAAACAGAGTCGTCATTTGCATATTATAATACATTTGTCCGATTTCATGATAGGGCCTTGGTTATAGTTATAGCGTCCACACAGGAGTCAAGTATCGGTCATGAATTCATCTGTGTACGTATCTGTGGCGTGATAGTATCATCAAGAAAAAAAGTTCACAGTGAATGTATTTATCCGCAACGACGAGATCTTTGCACGTGCTTTTTTCTTTTTAAATAACATTTCATCTTCGTAGAAATTCGTGCTGCAAGGCGTGGCAAGGGTTCTTGTGGGCTCTGCTCAAGGGCTTGGTCCCTGATATTACCGCCTTGTTGAGCTGCTCTGTAAATGCGTTATTGCAGGGCTGCTCTTATTGATAGCGGAAAGTCAAACTGCGCGGTTTTGTGCATAAAGGGACCTTTCCTGGCATCGACAACATGTATAAATTAAGGATGACCTGTCATACTATCACTTTATCTTCTGGGTGTCAGTGTCATCAATACTCACCGAGCATCTGCTCAGCCTTGCACAAGGTTTCTGGTGCATCTGGAAAAAAACGTTTATGTCTGAAGAAATGGGTGTTCCCTTTTCCCTCTGCAGGATGACACAGTACCACAATCGCCGAAGGCACGAACGCTACGTCCTGTGCACTATGTGCACTATGGTGCTCCGAGATTGAACCTGTTGCAAGATCATGAGCAGGTAGCTGGCGTCTTTTTCTTGATTTGCCAAAAAGAGACCCAAGATTCCAGTAGTCCACAGTGTCTCAAGTGGTCAAGAAAATACTGCAATAATTGTAATATTGTGTGTGATTCGAAGGAATAGAGGCAGTTGTACACCAAGGAGTCCCTCCCCACTTGGCCAAGTTACTGAGGGGTTTCCTGAACATTAAGTTCCCTGACCGATGGATCGGTCCAAGGGGTCTCCTGAAATGGGCTCCGCGCTCCCATGACTTCATACCCTATGACTTTTTTCTGTGGGGCTATATTAAAAGCAAGGTGTATACCACTAGACACAGCTTGAGGAAAGAATCCGCACGGCCTGCAGCGAGGTCGGGAAAGTGATGCCTCAAAACGGAGAGGCCTGCGTCTGGAGACGGCTGAAGGCTGTCTAAAATGGAGGTGCCCATATGGAAGTATACAGCTAGCCTTCAAAATGTTGAAATGTGATGGCAAGTCTAGCAAGTAAAACTGCAATGACTCCTTTTGTTGATACTAAAAATATGAATAAACTCAGTTTCTTATGTAATTTTTAAGAATTTATTAAAAGTGTATAGTGTCTTTTATGACAACCTGTATTTATTATGGCCAACACTCTAATTTGGTAATTAGCAAACAGTGCAGTTTTTAGCCATCAAATATTCATAAACATACTAATACATATTATATCATAATTATTTCAGTTCTTATTTTTTTTATCATTGTAATTATTTGTATCAAAATAACATGTCGTCGGTCGGCTGTTGGAATCTCGTTAAGTCGAAAATCAAAATTTTACAGCAGAAAGAAAAAACTGATTATCTTGAATAGTTTTCATTATTGGGAGGTGTAACTTGGTGCCTAGCCTAGGTTCTTGACCAATGGTTGTACCATGTATTGCATTTTGAGAACAACCCCACTGTAATTACATAACCAGCGTTTATGAGGTTATAACACGCTGAAATCGTTAAAGCTTTAACGAGGTTCAAGTGCGCACAGCTCGCCGCTTGGCTGTTCTTATAACCTCGCTACTTTTCTTTGGGTTAATAAAAAATATGTTTAAAAGTGCCTCAGCGGTATTTGTTGTCGTCTTTGCCGTTTTAGTTTTGTTTCGAATTTATCCCAGGAAACCAAGGAATGTATTTCACTTCGTTTATTTCTTATGTTATCAACGTTCGAATGAATGTAATATAAATGAATGATTTACTGTCTGGCCTAAAATAAACTATATATTTTCCTGTACATAACTGTAACAAATTACAAAATAAAGTCATCTGCGTATGTCCTAACGTTCACACTTTGCGCTTTAGTATCAAAAAGCATTGCATGTAATTTATTTGACAAACTTTAGACATTAAATGCATCATTAAGTCTCTCTCTCTCTCTCTCTCTCTCTCTCTCTCTCTCTCTCTCTCTCTCTCTCTCTCTCTCTTATTATCTTTCTCTCTCTCTCTCTCTCTCTCCATGTCCTCCTCTTTCTCTGTCTGTCTGTCTTTCTCTCTCTCCCTCTCTCTTTATTTTTGTCTCCATTTGTTTCCTATTTTCTACTTGTGGCATGTTTTCCTCTGCCATTTTATCCTGTTTGCCATTTTTACCGAGCTGTTTTTACCTGTGCCATTTCTACACTAGTTTTATTGGGTTATGAAATGAAGTCGCACACCTGGTGCACTTTAGAGCAGTGAATAAAACTGGACATAATGAGTTCCAGTTGAGAACCCTTGATGTGATCTGGGATGCATTTTGTCACTTAATTTAATCATGTCAGCCTAGAGCATGCGAATTATTTTTCCGCCACCACCCTTGACTTCATTTCTATTTGATCATAATGCAACCGAACCATTTTCTATAGTATCTCACTTAGTTTCCATTTCGTTGTTTTTGTTGTTGTTGTTGTTGTTGTTGGAAAGCCTTTAGGCGTTTCCATCATGGTATATTGCTTCACCAATAGCAAGTCTGGTTTATAAACTCACGGTGGTGGCATTATTACCTCAGATGTTGAAACATCCAATGTTCTAACTGAAGGTAATGGGGGCGCTCAGTCTGTAAGTAGCGTCTGCTGTCTTCTTAGTTAATATATTAATTTATCAACCTTCGACGTGACAGAAGCAAGTACGTTAACTTGAGGGTTGCCATTCCTTCTTGAACAGGACAACATGTTACAAAATACTGATGTCCTGTGATGCGCTGGTTTGTTATTCATCAGTGTTACTTCAACCTGTGTCCAAATTATATTCGAAAATCTTAAATGTAAACCATATCTCAACCTTTAAAATGTATCATTGATCCTGTTCTCAATCATATTGTATTAACTATTATACTACTGGAGTTTTAACTCTGTTCAACAGTTACTATTTGTACTCCCAAATATGCACCCGCCTCTGCCTCTTTACTACACAAACTTTTCGAGCAGGTTACATTCGGTTTCATGTAGTGCCTAATTGGTACAATCTCAGAACACGAACATAGCTCTTTTTGCGGTTGGAATGAATGTTTGAATCCAAGCAAGAAAACCTAAGTCTTTCAAAGGGTGACCCAGCGGTTCACAGGGTTGTCTAATACAGACCTAAAGTTCAAATGACAAGCCAGGAGTAATATACGTGCAGCTAGCCGGGCGAGCAAAGGAGTCACTTAACTTGAACGTTGAAGAAACTGGATTTGGAATAATATCGACCCAGAAAGAACTACGCGTATCCAATAATTATTCAATGTTACTTGATGCCCTGGCTAGTTACAACTTGTACGACACGTTGTATTTCAATAGTTATTGTAAACTCTACGCCTAAAGTTGTGTGGCCAGACCGTACTCAGTGACGGGTGAGTGCAGAGATTTACAGCTACGTAAGATACTCTATTCATTTGTCAAACTATAGGTGGTTTTTTCATCTTCTTGTGTCAAAGATTCAATTCTGTACGTTTCAATAGCATTTTACAAAATCTCCATGTCACTTAGAACTGACAAGGCTTAAAATGAGAGGCCACAAAATGTCCTTCACGTTAATTAATAACAACCACAAAGTAGACAGGCATTTTCTTTTATCGAGACCTGTCTGAGTGGACTTTGGTGGAATTTGAAAATGGTAATTACTGATTCATTTCCTTGTTTTGGGAAGAACAGTTTGCAGCGGATAATGTGGAACGGATGATGATACGAAAATAACATTAGGAATAATGATATAGACCGCAACTTGATGATAAGACAAAGGCTACCCAGCTAGTAACCCTACCAAAATCCAATGTGAGGGATTTAAATCAAAGTTTGCCCAAAGGTCATGACATCGTTCCTCCGCAGATCCGCTGGTTACGACATTGCGCCGTCTTCGGTTTGACAGGGAATCCGCCCCGACGGTAATCGTACCAACCCTATTGAAATCCTGTGCAAATCTACGTGGGATTGATGTAGGAATACTGGCTGGGCAAGAGCATGTATTCTTCTCGGATAAGGACGAAAAGGTCGGAGGGCTCTTGTGCGTGTTGTGCACGTTAAAGATACCTTGGCAGGTGGAAATTGGAAAGAGCAAATTAATTACCCCACCCAGTTTATGAATTTTTCTCATACAGTGAATTTGCTTTCAACACATAATAAATATAAAAAAAGACAAATACAACAATTGTGGTGTAATTTAATACATTTAACATCTGTGAAGGGTGAAAAAAAAAAGTCCGTTAAATTTCAAAACCATGACATTTTTATTATAATAAAACACGAGACTTGTCTGTTTCATGTAAAGTGTTATGTGTAGGTCCAGTTTTAATACTTGAAGACATGAAGAAACTGCTGGTGAGCCCCAGAATATTCTGGCCATGCTGTCCAGCACGCACTCATGTGAGCGAATATTCAAGACCAATTTCTTGGTAGCATGCATTTAGGATAATGTGATCATGTAGCACATGAAAAAAGTAAATGCAAAATAAAGGATCTGGCAGGGAGACTTCACCCTTCATATCTTTTACTTCGCACAGTGTAGGGATAGAGCTCCATACATCGCGAACACTTAGGACTATTAAATTACAATTCTTTACAATTTTATGTCCATTTTTTAGTTGAAAGGGAAAAGAGTAGGAATAAGATCAAGGATTAGGGATAAGGACAGGGTTTGAGGTAGGGTAAGTATTAGGAATAAGGTGGTCTGAACCTATTTCCCAGTGTAGATCTATTCTTTAATTTTTGATAAAATTTTCCTTTAAAATCACAAGGAATGGAGGTGTCCCACATTGTTTAAATTTTAGGGTGAGGTTAATGATATCGACAGAATGACCACACGTGCAAAAAGATAACTGAGAGATCTAATTTGTAGAACAGCGCATAGTGATTGGTGTTGAGACGTTGCAGGTTTTATGTTTGATGTGCTGTAATGTAGAGCTACATTTTAATTCTATTGCAAATTGTTACAGTTGCTAGTCTCCACTACATGTACATTTATTTTGTTTTGTTATCTTTTTTGAAATACGTATTCAACTATCCTTCACATCAAAGTACTCGAACTATTTATTTTCACAGCATAAAGTGCATAGTCCTGAAGAAAACTTTTTTGACATCCAAAATGAGATTAGCACCAGCGACGATAGACCCTTTCAACTTCCGCGTTACGGTTGTTTGCGATGAGCCGCACGGCTTCGAAAAGCACCGTGTAGGGCAAAAACCTCAACTTGCCTTGATGATGGCATCTGAATATGTGCACATTCAAAGCAAAGATGCATTTTTATGCCAGAACCAGCACGTAAACGGTTTGTACAGTTGGGTGCCCAACAAGATGATGGCATCGTTCGACCGTTGTCCACCGCTTCCGCCCTACAAGTGGGGCACGCCGCCATTTTGTTTGCAAACCACGTGATATGGAGGACGGTAAATTAAAAGGGTCTATTACACTATATAAGGCCGCGCGCGCACTATCCTGTTTCGCCCGTGGCTCGGATGCGAATGATGGTTTTCGTATGCTTGACGCAGAGTTCACCGAGCTGTTGCATTTTGGCTGGTGTTTTATCTATGCACGGCTATCATCGGGGAGACAAGTGTCGATTCCAGCTTTCTGCAAAAATTTTGGGAACTTAGGAACGTTTTAATGTAAATATGAAGTTGAGAGACTTTATATCTGATTGGGTTCAATACAATTTGAGTATTACAGTCCATAGATTTGTTGAAAATTCTAGATATTCTCTATTTTCTACTTGTGCAATGGTCTGCGGCTGACCTACATTTTGAATCTAGCCTAGTACCGGTGTAGCAGGCCAGATTATATCCCCGCCAGACTATACCCGGGGTTAAACTGGCCTAGCCCAGAATATACCCCGGGATATTTTCTGGGCTAGGCCAGTTTATACCCCGGGGCATACTTTAGGCTAGGCCAGAATATACCCCTCCAGTCCAGATTATACCCCGTACTTTTTTTTTTTTAAAACAGGTCAAGGCCACAGTTTATTTCAACTTTAGTTTAAATTGTTCATCATCACTGTCATGGGGTATTATATTGAAACATACATTCTTGACTCTTGTAAATTATGATGTATTTAAGAGAAAATAAAGATGCAGTAAAAAGCATTGATATATACAAAAGCTTTGAAAATTCATTCAAATTGATACGATTAGACTTTAACACTAATTCTACTTGTGTCCGTTGGTATTATGGCTTTTTTGTTGTTGTTTTTAATAATTAGTCGTTGTCAGGGTTAGGATTTGAATTACCGTGCTAGGTCACGTTTTGTTTGTTTCATGCCATCATTGATTTTGGCCAGTCCAAACGTCCTTGAACTATTCCCGTGGACAGTTTGTTTTTGTAACGCTTTTCTTAGAGATGGAAAGAAAGTGGGTCAGGATAGAACGAATGGATAAATTAACAGTGACGATGCAGTTTTCGACCCCGTGGTTTGGGTGTACTTTAACAGAGAAAGACGGGGCGAATAAGGAGTGAATAAATTCGTACATAAAACGTTTAGGGTGTAGAGACTTTGCGAACGGTTTTGATATAGTTTAGTGACTTTGTCTGTTACTATTAATACAATCTATTGGCGCTGCGAGCGGAGCTCGAAGTGGATGCACCAATCAAATTTGAGCAGTCACGTGGATTTGCAGCAGAAGATAAGCGGGAACATCTTTATGCTACCTCACTTCCATGTAGAGTTCCAGCTACGAAGGTCGTCGGCTAGAGGTTCAGCCAGAGAGAACCAACAGACTGTTAAGTCATGTCTATGTCCTGGATAGACAATGAAAATGATCCACAGCTATTTTCTCCAGTTCCCTGAAATCGTTTCAGGGAACCAATCGTAAGTCCATCAAAATGATTCGAGATGATGTGAATCTGACCCTAACTTTCCAGTAGAAGTGCGACCAAAGGAATGCAAGACCATAAAGTTTTACTTGCAATTAAGATCTAGAAAGAGTGACTGATATACACATTTGTAAATTGTAATTGATGTGTCTGGATGAGGCTGGGGATTGCCAGCCCATCCTAGAACAGATCTAGATCTATCTTAACTACGTCAGTGTGTCTTGACGGTTTGATCCTTTATAAGCAGTTAAATGAGTTAATATTGTCGTCTGAGACCTAAGTATATCATTTGTGAGATAGTAGGCAGTCTATATTTCTGAAGATAAATAATTACTAAGTAAATTGTGAATGAGTCAGAATGATATGGAGTTTCTAATCTCTTAAGAATCTAGAGGAGACTTCTAGTTATGTATTTTAGTATTTTCATTTGATGCTGCTGATGTTGTCTTTTTGATATGTAAGATAGACGAAATTGTTAGGAATTTTAAGTAATAAATTTGTGGCCCTACAAGGTCCTTGATATAACGTACTCGAAATTGTTATTAGTGTATGTGGCATGGTATGGCAGAATAATTTCTAAAACCTCTCGATATTTTATTAAATGCAGTCGAACACCTAAATTCCATAATTTAGTAATCCCCATCGTAACACTCGAGGACCCACCTCGTAACACTGCAGGGCACACCCTTCCTTGAACCCGTAACAGTCGTCCATGAGTTAAACATATATTGTATTTTTTTTTTTTTTTTGGCACCACTGACATACACTTAGTGGCAAAGTATGAAATAATTATAAGTCTCATAAGTGTAAAGTCATCTGAATTTTATTTTAATTTTTGAAAATCAGAAATGTGCTTGATATTTCAGAACAATTAGATCTACATGTATAGTTACAATAATGCAGAGAGAAAAGGCCGGGAAAGAACACACAGAGAAAACAACAACAACATTTTAATAACCCAACTGAAAGATGGTGCAAATCCATCATCCAATCCAACAGACATTAAATACTTCACACAAAACTAAATACATACTAAAAAATTTTCACATTATGAACTTAACCTGTCCTGATCCACTTGAGACGTTACAGTATGCTAACCAGTAATATACAGTAATATAAATAAGAACACGAAATCATCTTATTTACTCTTGAAAATAAAGAAAATAGAATCAATATCAGAATCATCATCATCATCTTGGAATGTTATAAAGATAAGAGGGAATGTAAAAATGACCTACACATCATTCTGGAATCTATAATCAACAATGGGTGTGTACCAACTACACGTATATGTAAATAATGTGTTAAATCTTTTCAACTATTCAAGTAGAACTGGGCAGAAAACTTTAGTAAAGTAGCTTTGATAGTGGTGAAAACTGACATATTAAATCCACCGAGACAACAGTGCATTGTAGAAAGTAATTACAGTATGTTACGGCAAAAATTCGATGGATGTTGCGTTAATATTTCTTGTTAGTAAATTCTTTGATAGCTTATTTGTAGAAAGGTATACATTTGATGTAGCTGATGGTTTAAGGCACTGGATTAGTTTGCAGGGTATTTGAAGGATTGCAATTATGAAATTAGTGAATAAAGGCATGTCATTTGCAGGTGAAATAAAATTTTTAAAACTAAATGTTGTATCCTTGAATATTTTGCCTGAATGTGGGAGTATAATCTGGACTGGTGGAATATAGTTTGGCCTAAACACCACAATTTATTTCAATCATAGTTTAATTCATTTTTTTATCACTGTCAACGGGCACCATAGTAATACATACATACATACATTCTTGACTTCCGTAAATCATAATACAATTCAGAGGAAAAAACATGCATTATTATGTACTGATATGCTATGGGGTGAATATCCATTCAAACTGATATGATTCAACTTTAACCCTCATTTCACTCACGTTCCTTGTCATGTTGTAGTTGTTTTTGTAGTTGGTGGGCCATGAGTAAAATTTGCACTGTATATTGTTTGTTTGGCAGTGACAATTGACATACACTTAGTCGCAATGGATGGAATAATTAACACACTCATAAAAATAAAGTCATTTTAGAGTATTTTTGATGATGTGTAGGTCATTTTTACATTCCCTCTTATCTTTATAATATTCCAAGATGATGATGATGATGATTCTGATATTGCTTATATTCTCTTTATTTTCAAGAGTAAATAAGATGATTTCGTGTTCTCATTTCTGATACTGTATATTACTGGTTTTAGCATTTTGTAACGGTTCAAATGGAACAGAACAGGTTAAGTTCATGATGTGAAATTTTTTTTGTATGTATTTAGTTTTATGTGAAGTATTTAATGTCTGCTGGATGATGGAATTGCACCATCTGTCATTTGGGTTATTGAAATGTTGTTGTTGTTGCTATCTCCGTGTGTTCTTTCCCGGCCTTTTCTCTCTGCATTATTGTAACTTTGTATGTAGATCTAATTGTTCTGACATATCAAGCACATTTCTGATTTTCAAAAATTAAAATAAAATTCAGATAACTTTACACTTATGAGACTTATAATTATTTCATACCTCTCCACTAAGTATATGTCAGTGGTGCCAAACAAAAAAAGTACAATATATGTTTAACTCATGGACAACTAATTATAAAAAAAAACAACAAAACAATAATAATAGCCTACCAACGGACACAAGTAAAATTAGTGTTAAAGTCTAACCATATCAATTTGAATGGATTTTCAAACCTTTTGTATTTCAATGCTTTTTACTGCATGTTAATTTTCACTTAAATGTATCATAATTTACAAGAGTCAAGAATGTATGCTTCAATATAATACCTGATGACTGTGATAATAAACAATTTAAACTAAAGTTGAAATAAACTGTGGTCTTGACTAGTTTTTGAAAAAAAAGAAGGGGGTATAATCTGGACTGGGGGGGGGGGGGTTATATTCTGGCCTAGCCTAAAGTATACCCCGGGGTATAAATTGGCCTAGCCCAGAATATACCCCGGGGTATATTCTGGGCTAGGCCAGTTTAACCCCGGGTATAGTCTGGCGGGGGTATAATCTGGCCTGCTACACCGGGTTCAAAACCCGGCCGGTGCAGGCATGTTAGAAGTTTGGGATTTTTCTCATATTTTCGTGTCCCTGATCCTACTGGGGGGTAGGATCGAGTACCTGGTCTTCTCGGATAAGGACGAAAAAATTCGGAGAGCCCTTGTGCACTTTGCGCATGTTAAAGATACCTTGGCAGTTGGAAATCGTAAAGAGCAGGCCGAAAGGTCGCTGCCCGGGCAAAATTAAATAAAAATTCATCCCTACCATTCCCTCTCCTTCCTTCCCTCACCCCCCCCCCCCCCAAATAAAAAAAAATAAACCGGCGCTGCACTGTGGCGACGACTTGCCTGCTCCAATTATAACTGGGCTGCAATGGCACAAAGTCAAATTTCCCAAATGGGATTAAAGAAGTAAACAAATACAAATACAAATAACAAGCTCACCGTGCAGGCGAGGCGAGCATGCAACACACACACAGTGCACGAACTGCCAGTTTTGTACACCAAGCAAAAGCTTGCTTGCATTGAAGGGGCTGCTATTTTCAAGAAAGTGCGCGCAGGGCCTAATGATGATAGCATTGCGATATCTTTTCCATGTTACATAAGTCATGAAACTTTTTAAATGTCTACATGTTGTATATTGTGGATAAATAATTTACAGAATAATGTCAATGTATTTTTTTTTTACCATACATGCCATGCACATTTAGTAGTTGCAGTCACAATAAAATGCCTTAGCTATATATATAGTCATGGTGTATTGGCTTCTTTTTTTTATAAACAGCCAATAGAAAGAAACAAGACTTATCCAATTTCTTAAGTCTGATTTGTGATGAGACAATTAGAAAGATACCCTACCATCTGAACTCCTTGGCCGAGGAAATCAACTTGCATAATAAAGAATGCACTGATAACAAAAGTGGGGAAAATACAAAATAGACTTCACGGACTTTAAAATAGCAACAATTTAGGAAAGAGAGAACATGAAAATCAGTTAATTTCTTCTTTTTTTTTAAGAATGTTTTGTCTCTCAGAACAGATCTTTAGTTCTTGTAATCTTTTATTCATTTAACTGAATTCTGCATTGGTGATAATGAATACACAACCAGCTGGCCTCTCTGTATTCAGATCCCATCTCTCTCTTTCTCTCTCTCTCTCTCTCTCTCTCTCTCTCTCTCTCTCTCTCTCTCCTCTCTCTCCTCTCTCTCTCTCTCTCCTCTCTCTCTCCTCTCTCTCTCTCTCTCTCTCTCTCCTCTCTCTCTCTCTGGTGGAGTCTCGTTGAATTCTACATATTTAATCATAACGTTTGTGTACCAATTATCTTCAGGAGGGTTGCCACATCAGATTATCTTGAAGGTTATGTTTACGGACAGGATTAAGGATTAGGGCAGGTTTGAGAATAGGCTAGGGATTAGGAATGGGGTTAGTGATATGGTTTCTTTGAAGTTTGATCATTTTAATATCTTTTCTCACTCTTGTCCCATTAAAAGGCTCTAATATGTTTTGTGGAAATAAGCGAATTCTGAGATCCTTCTCTACATTCACCTGAATCAACCAGTTTTGAACCCTATACTGTGTAGAAACGTGAGGTGCACACAAGAAGGCCACGGTGTCAGGAAATGTTAGATCTACTCATGCAAAGTCTTTCGTTTCCCACCTCTGCTAATATTAGGGAATCTTATATTCGGATTTTCTACATCCATTCTAAAAATGCTATGTCTGTCCGACCCTATCGATGCGCGTCTGGAAATTTATGCAACGAAATTGATAACACTCTTTTAACTTTGTGTAACATTTTTTTTTTCAAAACAAAAAAAAAACATACCTGCCTTTCCCTGACAAACATTTGTCCAAAACTTGTTCGATTTTGCCTTCTTTTCTTTGAACGAATATCGTAGCACAACTACAGTATTAGCATACGGTAAAGTCTGTAGGCCTACAATGTAGAAGCAAACAGGCTCAAATTTGAATCAGTGAAAGTAAAGACAAACTCTGTAGAATGATTTGATAGCACGCTTTTTCAATTTTTGCTGATATCAGAGGTTAACGATCGTACTCATCATTTTCATCATTAACGTTTCAAGTGGATCTGGACAAGTGGAGTTCATCAGGCGAAAGAATTTTGGTATGTATTTAGCTTTATGTAAAGTATTTGATGTCTTCTGGATGATGGAATTGCACCATCTGCCAGTTGGGTTATTAAAATGTTGTTGTTTTTTTTCTCTGTGTCCTTTCCCGGCTTTTTCTCTCTGCATCATTGTAACGTTATTTAGGTAGATCTAATTGTTCTGACATATCAAACACATTTCTGACTGTCAAAAATTAAAATAAAATTCAGATGACTGTACATTAATGAGTCTTATAATCATTTCATACTTTACCACTAAGTATTTGTCAGTGGTGCCAAACAACTAAAAAATACAATACATCAGGGGTGCTCAACCTTTATTGACATAGGATCTACTTTTACATTTCCCATCCTTTGGAAATCTACCAGTATGGCGAAGCCCTGAAACAAAAAATAAAAGAAACCGAACCTATGCTGATGTGTCTATCGGCATTATTCACTTTAACCTACAACTAACACAAACCCGCCACATCCAAGAAAAATGACCCGCCAAAATACAAAGACAAATAAAAAATATATATACCTCGCGGGTGTGTCCTACATCCATCCCGCGATCGACTGCCAAGCACTTGAAGATCGACCGGTAGATCGCGATCGACTGGTTGAGCACCCCTGCAATAATGTTTAACTCGTGGATAACTAATTATAAAAAAAACAACGACCAAAAACAATATTAATACCAATGGACACAAGTAAAATTAATGTTAAAGTCTAATCATATCAATTTGAATGGATTTTCAATCCTTTTGTATGTCAATGCTTTTTAGTGCATGTTTATTTCCTCTTAAGTGTATCATAATTTATAAGAGTCAAGAATGTATGTTTCAATAATACCTGATGACAGTGATAATAGAGAATTTAAACTAAATTTGAAATAAACTGTGGTCTTGTCTTGTTTTTGTTTTTTTTTAAAGTAGGGGGTATAATCTGGACTGGGGGGGGGGGGGGTAAAGTCTGGCCCAGCCAAACGTTTTCCCCAAGGGTATAAACTGGCCTACCCCGGGGTATATTCTGGGCTAGGCCACTTTAACCCCGGAGTATAGTCTGGCGGGGATATAATCTGGCCTGCTACATCGGCACCAGCTACTGTTTCGTCCCAAACTTCAGCCTCTGCACTAGCTGCTGTGTCATCTTCATCTTCCGTTGCTGTACCAGCTGCTGTGTCGCCCCAATCCTCAGCCTGCGCACTAGCGGCTGTGTCGCCCCAACCTTCAGCCTCATTTGACTTTTCGCCCATATTATAATACATTTGTCCGATTTAATAATAGGGTCGTGGTTATAGCGTCCACACGGGAGTCAAGTATCGATCATGCATTCGTTTGTGTACTTGTCTGTGGCGTAACAGCATCATCAAGATAAATAATTCACAGTGAATGTATTTATCCGCAACGACGAGAATGCAGATCTCTACACGTGGTTTGTTTGTTGTTGTTTTAACCAACATTTCATTTTTTGTAGAAATTCTTGCTGCAGGTGTGGCAAGGGTAGTTGTGGCCCCTGATAATATCGCCTTATTGAGCTGCTCTGTAAATGCGTTATTGCAGGACTGCTCTTTTTGGTGGCGGAAAGTCAAACTGCGTGGTTTTGTGCATAAAGGGACCTTTCCTGGCATCGTCAACATGTATAAATTAAGGACAACCTGTCATATTATCACTTTATCTTCTGGGTTTCAGTGTCATCAATACTCACCGAGCATCTGCTCAGCCTTGCACAAGGTTTCTGGTGCATCTGGAAAAAAACTTTTATGTCTGAAGAAATGGGTGTTCCCTTTGTCTCTCTGTAGGATGACAGAGTACCACAATCGCCGAAGGCATGAACGCTGCGTCCTGTGCACTATGTGCACCATAGTGCTCCGAGACTAAACTTGTTGCAAGATCATGAACGGGTAGCTGGCGTCTATTTTACAGTTCCTGCAGTCCAGTCTTTCAGCAGGTCAAGAAAATACTGCAGTAATTCACTAATTGTAATATATGTGTGTAGTTCGAAGGAATAGAGGCAGTTGTAACATACACATATTTGCAGGCTTCAGATGCACGAATCTTTAATCGGTCTTTTCAATGTGTACAAAGGGTTCTCTGCCAAATTGTCTTGCTGCAGACATGTTTTCATTTCTTGTTATACACAGCCGATTTTGTATATTATATATACTGTCAGCTAGCAGAGGAAGCTATTCTGATTTGTCTCAATATTTTGTACATAATTATATGGGCCAGCCTTTCGGCACATATCCAACTGGTGTGACTTTATGTCTGCTTATGCCCCTTTAAGTTTACTTACCTGGACCTGCTTCAGACTGTCTTATTTATACTCTCCAAACACTACAGCAAACTGTGCATGTCTCTGAGCAGGAACCTCGAATATTTACTGCAAAAGTGATTTCTGAATACTTTCGAAATGTGATTTCTGTTGGATGAAGACATCAAAACAACAACAACAACATGCTGGAGGTCACGGGGTGGTTTTTTTGGCAGGTTTTTACACCCTAAGACGCCCAACAGATAGGTGGTGAGGCTCGATATGGGGCAGTCTCGGCGAGCCATAATCAAATTTACAACCCCCTCCTTTTCAACTGCTAAAATTAATTACGAAGATTTTATTCCCCACGGATGATCTATTTGTTAATTACCTCCTCCTCTTTGTCCATGCCACTGCTGCAATTTTTCTCATTCAGTCAGGAATTGGTTAGGACATTAACAGAACTAACATAAACAGCCACTATAGAGCGGACCTCTGCAGTTTAGAGACTTTTATTATTATTGTGGCGTCAGGACTAACAATGGACGCTTTTTTTTTTTTGGATGAAGTGGGAAAGTGGGAAGAGCTCACCTCTAGGTTCTGTATAGACCAGGGGCAAGTAGAAAACTAAAAAAGAAACATTTTTTAGTGACAGATCTCATTTCTTCTTTGTTTCTCTTACAGCAACTAAAACTTTTTTTTTTTAAACTCGAATTAACAGGATATCACAACACTGGTAGTATTGTCTAAACATAATCATATTTAACAAGTTGTCTAACTCACTAATGGGGTACCAAAAAAAAAAAAGTCAGTTCGGGAAAAAAAAAAAACAACAACAAAGCAGAGCCATCAGTGCATTAGCTTGTAGCTGACATTTGACCTCTATGAGCTCCGGACATATGTAGATAATATCTGCTTTCTGAGTTCATGTAGTTATCCTGTGGATGGACATTAGGAATGGCCGATTCTCATATTTGAAAAATTCATCCCCTTTATAGTGACGAATTTGGCAAATACGAAAAAGATTAGCAAAAAATGTGTGCAATCCTGCTTCGGGCTTCTGTTGCCGTTTTGTTGTTGTTGTTGCTGCTGTAGCAGTTGCTGCCCTCATACACCATAAACACTGTTATCTTAATTAATTGGATCATGAAAGAAATGAGTCAGATATTTCTGCATAATAAAATAGTTTCTTTACCATTTTTCTACACTCAAAAACCAACGTAACGGCCGCCATATTGAATTTGGCAGCCATCTTGAATTTTGTTTGCCTTCAGATCGTTTTATTTTGAGGACACATTCTTTCCAACATCATAACATTTTTTGCGATGCAAAAAGTATTTGAAACAAGTTATTTTTAAGTACAACATCTGTTATGTAGCCTATTTCCAACAGGTGTCGGCCATCTTGAATTCTGGGCCCCATTTTGGAAATTTTTCGTGGCCAACACCTTTTTCTTACAATATCTCCTACGGGCAACATTTATGCAAAGTTTCATGCTTCTATCATATTCTGAACGATTGGTCCAAAAATATAGACTTATCAAGCCCACTGCACTATAAATGTAGTTTTCTATGACTACTTTAACCACCGTCATTATCATTTCTACTATTACTATACAACTCCATCATGTGATCGTTATTACTGTTACTCACTTAGTAGGGATGCACACAACTATTATCAACTATTACTGATACATGTATTTATCCAAATTTCAAGAGACATGTTGCTTCAGCACACCATCCAAAGAAGATGCTGTTCATTCTTCATCAACCAATCCCTTTGTAAGAGTTCACAAAAAATTGGTGTCGGATGACATTTGATGATTAAAAAATGTAAAATGGGATGCTTGTACTATATTTGTACCCCTCGAAAACAATTGAGCGTAATGTACACCCCCTTGACTTGGAAACAAGATAATTGTAATGTGACTCAATAAACAGACATTTTATGGGCGGTCAAAGTTGGACTATTGTGCAATCTGTAAAAGGTAGCAAATTCGAGGTGTTTTTTCACTTTTGAAAATGCCATAACTTTCAAACCCTTTAAGCCAGAATGACAAATTTGGTATCAAAATTCTTAGAAAAGCAAGCTCCATCAGATTAGACAATAACTGGTGAGTTGTGATAAAAAGTAAAAATCAGTTTGAACTACCTACTTTCAGGGCTTTTAAGATCTCCCGTGCAATTAATTGTAAGAATGCAATAGGCGTGCTCGCCACGTTGTCATTGTGAAAACAGGAGATGTAACTCTATTGAACTGCGCCCATTAAGTCTTTAAAAACAGCTTGCCCCACATCTGCTCCGAATACTAATAAAGTAGATAATTGTGCACTTTAGCATACAACGTGCAGCAGTTTTGAAATTAAAATTATTTAGACGAAATAGTATCTTTAAAACTTGACGAAACGCTGAAGAGGGCATCACAGATTGAGCAGTTTTCAACTTTTAAAAATATAACTATCGTCAAAAGAACTTACTCATTATTTTATCAAATCACACTCGTCTGTAATATAAAAATATTTAGTGACCGAAAAGGAGTATTTCAAAATAAGAAATTGGAAAAGATGTACAATAATTCGACCCGTTGCTTTTGTGGTTTCTGCAAACGCCTGTCCTATCTGTCTTATTTTCAATACTGTACGTTAAAGAGAGATGAATTCATGGAGACAAAGGCCTACTTAGATGTGACAGGATAATGGTCGGCTGTCACTTCATGTATAGCATTTTACATCATCAAGTACTACCTGCGCTCTCTCAACCTGTAGGCTTTTTGACAACGAAGTGTCTAGGCACACGACATATCGTGGAAAAAGCGTGGAGAGATTTTTTCACGACACGTTTTTCATCCAATCAGAGTTGACCGTTTTCTGACTCAAAATGGCGGCCCCCACTGAGCGGGAGGTTGGAACCTGGGGGGGGGGGGGGGCGTGAGGGTCCAGTCAGTTTGTATCAATGGGCGGTAGTCAGATTGACCAATCAGGCGAAAAGGGGCTGGGGTAGCTGTAATAAGTCGTGAAAAGTCGTGAAAAGTCGTGAAAAACTTCACCAAGGCCATTTCCAGGACATGTCGTGGAAAACTTCACGGAGGTGATTTCCACGACATGTCGTGAAAATAGCCACTTCCTTTTGATAAATAATTTGACATAAATTAGGTTGTTTTGCTATATGTCTTTTCTCTTCAATGTTAATTCACATGTAGCGGTATGTCTGCGTCGATCAGTAGTTCTGGCAAAAATTGTTGAAGTCTCAGTGTGCTACATTTTTGTACTTTAGTTATCATGACAAAACCAATACATTACATTTGTTATGTGGTGATAAACAATGAGAAGTCAGTTGTAGCCGGGAAGATAAGCAACTTTATTCTGGTAATATTTACATGTCATCAGTTATATACAGTATCGTAGTAGATGTACACAATAATGCATAGAGTAATGAGTGTCACCAAATATCAATAAAGATAAAGTCATTCACACACTTTCATACTTTATAATAGGTGACCTAATGTATTACCAACTTACTGAGAGTAATGCAACATGAAAAGTAAAGTGGTGGTGTTAATTGATCACAATGAATAAGAGGTAAATTATTTCCCTTACTACGTAATTAAGTGTTGGTCTAACCAAGGGCAGTAACTAAGTAATTACATGTATGCGTAATTTCCCTTGATTACATATGGATATATAACATTTAAAAGAAATAAGGATAGGTTCAACCGATATTTTTCTTGACAATTCCAACCAGTCTTTACAGTTGAGGGACTTTTATTAGTAAATTTAAACGACTACCCACTGGGAGGTTTCCATATATCTTGAGTTCATCTACGCTCTACATGTACAAAGCAGACACTCTTCTAGTGCGAATTCAAAATTCAAATTCTTTTCAGCTAGTAATATTTGATTGCCTTTTTGAAGGCGGTCAGTTCATTCCCAGGGCGTGACATCAAGACTCTGATCATCATAGTCGGATGGGCAGTTGCAAATCTTGTGATTCTTTGCTTTTGTGGAAGACAAAAGATGACATTAAATTTTCAAACTCTGCCAGTTTGGGTGTTCAGACTATTAATCGATGATTAGAAGAAAAAAAATGTAGCTTCACCCGAGATATTCTGGTTGCAGATCGAGTGGGCTGAAGTTCAATATATGCATTCCCTTCCACACACATTTCCGTATGAGCAGTTCTAATTCAAACGCCTTGAATGTTTGTAAATTACGACAGGCAAAGAAATACAGACACGCTGTCCAATGTGTATTGGCATATCTCTTCCATAAGAGATTTCCATGCCAAAGATAATAACTCTGATTAGGTGAGGCAGACACACAGCGTCGCTATGTGGGTCAAAGCACTCGACTGCAATTTCAAGAGGTCAAAACCCACACTCGGATGCACCCGACAACACTCGCACCAAATCACCAAAAAAATAAATAATTTGGTTTTTGTCAGACCTGCAGGGCCACAATAATGTATTAATATATAATATAATATAATATAATATAATTAGGGTATGGAATGAAACTGCTATGACAAAATCAATGTTCAATTCGGAACAATCAGTTATTCAACGGCTACAGTCACATGACTCGCCAGTTAAATATTTATGAGGGTTATTTAACTCACAATTACGTTCCTCACTTCTTAATAAATAACCATGCTATATCTCTTCACTTCACACACGCCACTTAAACTATAGCAGACAATCACGCTGTAATGACGGCGCTGCTTGGCGGTGGCTCTTGGTATCTTTCCTACAATGATTGGAACCTCCGCATTCCTGGTAGACAGAACAGTAGGACAAAATGCTTTACCATTGCCTCAGTCAGAGATCTGACCGAGCCTTGTGGTTTCTCGCTTTAGTGGACTTGGGTCCGGTACGTTTATGGGCCTGGAGCTCGCACTAGCATGGGCTCCTCATTCATTGGGTACGGGCTGCTCAACTGCGTCACAGTCTCCTATCAGGCTGGAGAAAATCTGCCGTCCATTTCGTAGAGGGATACGATCTACATATGGCAAGCCACAGAGGTTACATGCCTACTTTTATACTATGCTAGCTACCTGCAAACTACGGTCCAAATCCTTGGATTTGATTGGTGCAGCCATGCGAGCTCAACTCACAGTGTTAACATATTTCTGCAAGACAGTTACGGCCTTGCACTAAAGCAAGGTTGTCCTTTAATTAGGTTAATAAAAATTAAATCCAAAAATCTTATTAAATTGACCCTGCACAAAAAATTAACAACTCGTACCTTCACGAACTACTGAAGGTCAACAGTCAGTTACAAACACCTCTCACCCTCTCATAACGCTATTAAATCACGGGCTCAACCTGCTCTATCATCCCTAGTTTACCTACATATATATTATCATCCTTAACTCCTTCTCTCCATCTACAGTTTCTATGTCGAAAAATAACATTACTTGCAACTTGCTGTCCACGAGAACGGCTCAAGGGCACTACACTATGACTAAGCAAAAAAACTCCTTGAATTTAACCCGTGGCCTAGCACGGCATTTACAGTACTAACTGAGATCTTGACACACAGACAGACAGAACAATTATTACCGAAAGACATATTCTTAATATTAACAGTTTTCTGATCAATAAGGACCTTTACGCACCAGTGCACAGAAGAAACGTTGTCCTAACGTTATTCTGACCATACTGTCATACAAATCATTTCTCCGTCAAAAAAATTATCACCAAAATTAAGCAAACGATGTGTGACACGGTAAATGTACAGAACTGTCCAAACCACCCAAAACAAGTGAGGAGGGCATTTGAGGTCATAGGTAATACAATGTTCATCGCGCAACTAGCATTATAAAGGATCCCAACATTTTTTACATAATGAGTTTTGCCAAACATTTTCGAGATTCCTGCAGGAAATACAACACATAGTCCATTGCCTAAGGAACCTATAATAATGATCCATATTCCATACAACCATTTACTGACCATTGGTGTGAAATATAAAAAAGATGCCATGAGGCTGAGACTGGTGAAGTAAATGATGACTGTGTTTTTAACGCCTGCCCAATCAGTCAGAGCTCCCCATATAATCCTTGCAAGTGCAGCAACCACTGGGCAAACTGATACCACGTCAGTGAGAAAATGATCATCATGTATCCACAACTGTCCAAATATCTTTGAAAAGTTGGAGAAAATCACATACCCGAATTCACCAACAAATACACAGAACCATAAAATGTAAAACTTAGAACATTTCAACATTTGCTTAGCTGTGGCATCGCTAGGGACTGCCTGGTGGTTTTTCTGTGGTTGGTTGATTGTCTCTCTGTCAATGGAAACAGGAATAGTCTCTTCATGTACAGTCGTGTGTACATTCATACATTTGAAATTTGAATCAGTTGTCCATTCCTCATCCGTTTTGCATAGTTCCGTTGAAATGTTTGGAAGATGACAAGTGGAATTCTCGCATATAAATTTATTCTCCCCAGAAATGACTCCGTGTCCATATTCTTTAGCTACGTCCTTGTTTGGCGTGTAATGTTGCAATGATGTATGTAATCCTGTTAATGCTGTTGTTTCAAGGACTAGACCGTTGTTTTCTTGGCTACGGTTGGAGATTGTTTGATTGTGCTCTTTTTTTAGTCCATTCTCCGTCGTAGATATTGGCCTGTCATCTTCATTGACATGTCCATCTACTTCATCATCATTCTTTGGCAAGCCACCGATCAGGCATAGGGCGAGTACATGGCAGCTTAGAGACAGTCCGCCCAAAACAAGTAATACACAGGGAACTCGATCAAGAATCGCTCTTTGTGTAAAGTAACTTCTGATATTTTCCTTTAGATTAGTTGGCAGATTTTGTGGATTAATGTACAACGTGATCACCTGGTTAATAACTATAGTTCCCATCACCTCACTGCCAGTTATGATACCTGTGACTATGCCAATGTGTTTAGCATCTACCCATGAAGCAACACAGACATTGGTTTGTCCATAGATAGTACCATATGCTGGGCCTGCTATGAGACCCCATGTTATAACAAATAGTTCTGCAGAATGCTGGAGAAACAAGGAGTTCAGGACGAAACTAAAGTCGAATACGATGATTCCTAACAAACATGACCAGCGAAATCCGATAGCTTTATTTAAAATGGCCGAGAAATGTAAACCTACTGACCATCCTATTATGAATGAGGAAAGTGTCCAAGGAGTTTCGAATCCGCTGTGAGGTCCCAGCTTGGCTCTCTGATAAGAGGTCGTATAGGCTGACAAATTACCCCAGAACCAAGAAAATCCACACGGGAAAAGAAGAAGATAACATCCCACCATACTACTTACAAGTAAGCATGTGTGCTTAGATTTAGGGTTCATCCTGTGAGTAGAAGATACATGGTGAAAAGATAAAGAATGCGACTAGGCTAATATTCAACATTTAGTAACGATTAGCAGGAAACCAGGTCTTTAGACGTTGATATCTTGTTGACATCAGGGGATCTACGCAGAAATGATGACATTCCTGTGTGCAAACTTGACGTCAAACCTACGTATCGGCATATCTTATGCTTTTGTGCCGTATCTGAAACAACCAAAGGAGCACAACTGTGTATTGATATGTTTGATTTAAGTCAGGAAAATTGAAACAAAGACTGTCAAGTAATGCCACTTGGTTGCCATATTAAGTATTAGTGATTTGAAACTTCTGATAAGGGCAGGTTAATTCTGTGAGGTCAAATAAAGAAAGTTTCCTATAATGAATAATAGTACATGTCTGTCTTAGCATTGAGCGTTTGTGTTCCGGGGCATCATGCACTCCTTCTTAGTGAAGGAAATTGCGTCAGACTGAACGCTGGTTAAATAGTATCCAATGCGAATTAGTAGGCTACACTACACACAAGATTGTAGGAAAGGGTGAAAGCTCTTGATAAGGCAATCAAATATTAATATCACCACAAGGCCAAAGGTGAAAAGCCGTCGTAAAACAGACGGACAGAAAGACTGAATGATCCTCAAAATAAATGACCCTTTAAAGGGAACAGATAAATAATGTCAAATTTATTTATTGAAATTACTTTTTTTGGGTCTTCGAAAAGCGACAGGGAAAAAAAAACACCTGTATTTAGTCAATTTATTCATTAGCCACAAATTA